>JAINUW010000761.1:0-600000 GCA_020205615.1 Panax quinquefolius | reverse complement strand
AAAGATATTCGATAATATCATCATTTAAGACCGAGGATGATGAAAAATATTTTAAAGAAACGAATCCAATGAAACAAAATGACAAGGATTAAGGATTAAGGATTAAGTACTTTATTTTATCCATGTCCAACAATACCTCAAAATAATCATAGTGGTGTGTAAAATTCAAGAATGATCAAAACATGGATACAATCAAAGCTAGTATCCGAATAGATATTTTAGACGAAAAAGAAAAATTTTCATTTTTCTATGAATAGTGCCGATTCGTGAATAATGCAGATATCGTGAATAGTCTTAGTATACGTGAATAGTAACTCAAACACCAAAAGATAGAAATTCTACAAAAAAAACATCTTCACGCTTTCATGAATAGTTCTCGTGAATAGTAACTCGTGAATAGTAACTCATGAATAGTAACTCATGAATAGTAACTCGTGAATAGTAACCCCAGATAAAAAAGTTCCAAATTTGATAAAATTTCCAACCAATATTTCTATAATGATATTGAAGAAATAATATCATTTTCGAATAAAATAACATCCCTTACCTCGAAAGACAAGATTTCTAGTTGAAACACCTTGATATAGGCTATGACTTGAACTTGCACCGTATATCAACACTCAAAGTATACTCACAAGAATACGCTCGATAATATAGAGAGAGAAAACTTTAGTTTTTGGTGTGATTTTCAATTCTAACCTATACTCCCTATTTATAGGAAAATGCTTAGAACACCGAAGCAGAAAATTGAATATAATAATATTATTTATAAACAAAATTCCTTAGCCCACCTTTGAAATATGATTTCAGCCATAGCACATGTTAAATGAGGTTCACAAACTCACCAAAAACGTTTTTCTCAAAATAATTAATTAAAACTCCCAAAAATCAATTATTTCGGAACTCTAAAACTTCAATAATTCATAATAAATAGCCCTTTTATCAAAAAATTCGAATCTCACGTTTTTTTATAGGAAATTCAATTCTCTACAACTTTTCGGAAGAAAGTTTTCCAAATTCCAAATGAAATTGGAATCAAAATCCACAAGCGAAGCGATTTTGTGTTATAATCAAATTTCGATCGATAAATGGGGTCCACCGACACACAAAACATGTGTTAATCATTTAATGCCACAAAATACTCTTCCTCCTCATATACTCATATATCCCACATTCATTATAAAAATATCACCAATTAATATATTATTAAAATAATATATTTAAATGAATTATTTTATCGTAAAAAAGATAAAATATTAATTTTCAACAATTGTCATTTTAAAATTTTTCTCCATCTATATCCACATAAAATTAATATTTTCCTCATCATATGAATCAATAATTAATTATTCACAAATAATATTACGTAATCACAATATTGACAACCAAATAGGTTCTCAGGAAAGATTTTGGCTTTCCAATAAGAATTTCTTCTTCTTTGCCGCGCAATTAGGTGACCAAACCTCTCTTTAGATGTAACTTTCTAGACATTGCCAATAATGTTATCTAATAATATTATTCAGATAATATTAATTATTGGTTCGATAATAAAAATACTCGTAATGACAATTATTAAAACAACAGAATATAAAAAATATCAACGCAACAATTATTGAATCAATAAAATAAAATCTTTGAATAAGAATTCTTCAGACAATTATTGAGTAGTGCCTTCTTACGTAAGAATCAATAATTGGTGCAATACCGCAAATGCTCTCTTTGCTACAGTTCAACAACGCGTATTACTGTGTTTTAACCACCGGGTATTCCAATAGTATTAATGGTAACAACTACGCCGTTATTTATAAACAACTTATATTTGTCGTTTTCTTCATCCAATCGCTTTTTTTAGATTATGGGGCCAACAAAAGATCATACCATTCGTTAAATATTCCTCGACAAAGATCGAATATTTTATAACCACTTGCTTATTCAAATATTTGCATATTTTACCCATAACTATCCACATTAATCAAATCAACCCTTACTATTTCAAAATAATAAATAGAGGAAAATAAATTTCATTTATTAATAATTTGGGGTCTTACAACCTCCCTCCTTATGAAATTTCGTCCTCGAAATTGGCGTGTCGATACTGGTGTTTCGAAAGATGAGAATACCTCGCTTTCATTTCGCTTTCCAACTCCCGGTGTCATTTCCTCAATAGAATGGTTTCTCCACAAAACTTTAACTTGTGGTATAACCTCGGTACATAGAACATGTTCTTTCCACTACAAGATCTTGACAGGTACCTCCTCGTACGTTAAGTCTTCGGCTATCTCGTCCGGTTCTAACTCAATGACGTGGTTCGGGTCGTCCACATATTTACGTAACATCGATACGTGAAAAACGTTATGAACACGCGTCATACTTGGCGGTAAAACGAGTCTATAGGCCACAGTTCCTATTCGATCGAGAATTTCAAAAGGATTAATAAATCGAAGGTTTGAGCTTTCCTCACCTCACCGATTCTCGCTTTTGAAATAACAACTTCTTGCACCTCCTTCTTCAAATTCATCAGCTCCGGTGTGTAGCTTGAACAGCTTTAACTTTATCGATTAAAGTCGATTATACTCGTATATCATCACGTGGGTACCTAGAGTTTTCATCTCCATCTCTATTATTTATAAATTATACGAAATGAGTCTTTGACAATATCGTACTCGTACTTATATACGATCTTCTACTCAACACGTCAGCTACCACGTTCGCTTTTCCAGGATGGCATGGTCAGAACATGTGCTGAAATGAGTCTCCTCTTGAGTTCTTCGAAGCTCTTCCCACATTTCTTGCTCCATTCGAATTTGTATCTCTACGAGTCAGCTGCGTTAATGGAATAGCGATTCGAGAATATCCTTCAACGAATCTCCGATAATAACCAACTAAGCCTGAAAGCTACGTATTTCGATTCTGAAACTTAGGTTGTTCTCAATCGTAAACTCATATCCCAACCTTGGATAAGACGTTACAATGACACCTATCGATTTACTATCGCACGAATATGGTGTCCCCTACGGAGAGTCTGGCTTTAGTGCATTCCACAAAGGAAGTCACCAGATAAAGGCTCACGTACCAAATTCTATAGTTGAATTTTTAACTCCTGAAGTTCAATAGAGCCATTCGATATGAGATTTTTGAAATGAGTTTTGTCTTAGGTTTAAATTGATACAAAATTTAATATCGAGCTTTGGGAGTAAACCAAGAAATTCTTCAGAAATACGTCGGAAAAACAATAACAACAAGAATATTATTCAAATCGACGTGTCTTTATTCAAATCCATAACATGGACTAAGAAAACTTGACATCCATAATAAACGAATGACTTCATGGCTTGATATGAAAATGTTTGACTACAATGGTTTGATTGCTTGAATTGAATAACAAAGTTGCTTAGGAATATGAAAACTAACAACCTTACAAAAGCAATCAATTTGGCATGATGAGTAGTTAACCAATCAATCCACTAAATCACATCAAAAGCAAGTATCTTTAAATAAATAAGGTCAACGAGTAATGTGATGGTGCCAACTTGGATCAAACAAGATTTCTAAACAACGGATGTAATGAAAGTTTCTCTAAATCGAGTCTCCATAAATAAATTCAAAGTCTAATTTCTCCATAGTCAAGTTCAAACGTTGAGCGCAAGCAAAGAGAGATAAAGAATGGGTAGAACCGGTAGCTAGTAAGGTATAAACTTCGCAAGAATTTATAATTAACTAACCCGTGCTAACTTCGTTTGGGTTCCTCGCATTTTTGGAATCATCACGACAAACGCTCTTCCGTGAATCGTTGACTTTGACTTTTCTAGGACATCCTTTTGAGTCACCATTCCCGCCGGATCGGGTTTCGATATCGTCTAATCTCGAAAGATATGTCCTTCTTTTCCACAATTATAGCATACCTTAAACTGTTGTGGGCGGTTTTGGTGATATATGTCCCTCTTTCCGCATTTGTAACATACGACCTAGGTGGTCTTTCTCCTCCTCGAACCGATTTACTACATCAAGCGCCGACATCTTCACATGGTCGTTTTGAATCTCCTCTTTTTAAAATCTCCTCCCGACTTCGCTTCTTCTATTTTCATGGCCACGATTACCACTAGAGTGGTTACCGCCTTTGTCCAGTATTCTTCTTTCTCCGTTGGTTATCGTTATTTTGATGATCGCTATCTTGATATGATCCTCGGTTATGGTCCCTCGGTTGAACGTATCTCGTTATCTCGCTCTAAAAACCGAGCCTGTTGAAAACATCTCGAATAGAGAGAAAATTTATGAGAAATGAGATATCGACGTATGTCGGGTTTCAAACCTCTCGTAAACATCCGCGTCATCGCTCCTCATTCTCCACCAAATGAGGTGCAAACTCGATAACTCCGTGAACTTCGCCTCATTTAGGACACCGCCATGTTACTCTTCTCCGCCTAATAAACTCCACTTCCTTCATATGACGAATACTTTCGGGAAAGTACTTGTCATTGAACTGCTTCTGAAATGTCTCCCATGACATCGCCGAGTCGCACCGATGGAGTACGCTTCACGATTCCCACCAAGAATCACCTGCCTCGTTTTTAAACATAAAAGTAGCGAATGGAACTTTCTGTTCCTCCGTGCATCCCAAGACATCGAATATCTTGGTAATTTGTTTGACCCACGCCTCTCGCCTTAATCGGATCCGGCTTTCCCGCAATTCGGTGGTCCCAACTCTTTAAACCGCTTGGTTTGTGACCACCCGTGAATTGCTATCATTTCCTCCTCAGATTTTGAACACGAGTCTCCTCGTCGATTTTGCATGAATCGCAAAAAGCTTCTAAACATCCCTCGTTCATCATCTCGCTTTCGATGGTGTTGTTCACCGGAGGTACATTGTCAGCCTGTTGCATGTTCTCCTCGTTGGTAAGTACAGGCATCTCCACGGTCTCATTTACTCCACTATTAATATTCTCAGTCGACATTCTCAAATACTGTTATAAAACAAGGGTTAATTAAGGAAATCAATATATCACATAATATCCCTATATACTGACCAACTAACAAATAAGCTTAGGTAGGACACACTAGCGAAGGATTTACTCGTCTCTCCCCTCCTAGTTCTATTCCCTGATCTCCGCCAAAGATCATATCCCTAAGCTCTGATACCAACTGTGACGCCCCCAAAATAGGTCCATTCCATCCAACCCATTCTGAGTCGCCAAATACATGGTACAGAAATAACTACAACTTTATTATTACAACATATAAACTGTGAGTTTAAATACAGATATTGCCATCTAGACAATATCCACACGCAAATAAATCCCCATCATAATTATTGATACATTATTTTACAAAATGGTGAGGACTACTAAACAACTCTCTAGAACCTTCATTCCATACCCCGACTAGTTCCTGCTATAATCTCGCTTCCTGAGAAGAAAAATGGAACAACAAGGAAAAGGATGAGCTCAACTAGCCCAAGAAAGAATGTTATGACTAAGATAATGTACAACAAATTATCGTTAGTCTTCAACAGGAAAAAAATCGATAGAATACAATGACAACAAGTTTCGAGATCAATATTCGCAGTGAAATAATAATTCATAAAAGAGTTACGTGAGAGAATGAAATCTACTATAATCTATGAATTTAACAGTCCATCATCAATATTTTATCCTCAGAACATCAATCAATAATCATCTCAAATCAAATATTCATCTTTGCACTACAAAAGCCAAAGATATTCACCAAGTTAGTCATGTTCATCTAAACACTGCTCATCTTTGCACTACGGGCCAAAGATATTAATCGATCGTATGTTCATCTCAACACTGATCATCTTTGCACTACTAGGGCCAAAGATATTCAAGAATATCATCATTTAAGACTGAGGATGATGAAAAATATTTTTAAAGAAACGAATCTAGTGAAACAAAATGACAAGGATTAAGGATTAAGGATTCGTACTTTGTTTTATCCATGTCCAACAATACCTCAAAATAATCATAGTGGTGTAAAATTCAAGAATGCTCAAAACATTGATACAATCAAAGCTAGTATCCGTAATAGATATTTTAGACGAAAAAGAAAATTTTCATTTTTCTTGAATAGTGCCAGTATTCGTGAATAGTCTTGATCGTGAATAGTCTTGAGTATCGTGAATAGTAACTCCGACACCAAAAGATAGAAATTCCACAAAAAACATCTTCACGCTTCATAAATAGTACTCGTGAATAGTAACTCGTGAATAGTAACTCATGAATAGTAACTCATGAATAGTAACTCGTGAATAGTAACCCCGACATTAAAAAGTTCCAAATTTGATAAAAATTTCCAACCAATATTTCGGCATAATGATATTGAAGAAATAATATCATTTTCGAATAAAATAACATCCCTTACCTCGAAAGACAGTACTTCTAGTTGAAACACCGGATATAGGCTATGACTTGAACTTGCACCGTATATCAACACTCAAAGTATACTCACAAGAATACGCTCGATAATATAGAGAGAGAAAACTTCAGTTTTTGGTGTGATTTTCAATTCTAACCTAAGCTCTCTATTTATAGGAAAATGCCTTGAACACCAAAGCAGAAAATTGAATATAATAATATTATTTATAAACAAAATTCCTTAGCCCACCTTTGAAATCTTATTTCAGCCATAGCACATGTTAAATGAGGTTCACAAACTCACCAAAAATGTTTTTCTCAAAATAATTAATTAAAACTCCCAAAAATCAATTATTTCGGAACTCCGAAACTTCAATAATTCATAATAAATAGCCCTTTTATCAGAAAATTCGAATCTCGCGACTTTTTATAGGAAATTCAATTCTCTACAACTTTGCAGAAGAAAGTTTTTCCAAATTTCAAACAGAGGTTGACCGAAATCCACAAACGGGCGATTTTACATGCTATAATCAAATTTCAGTCAATAAATGGGGTCCACCGACACACAAAACATGTGTTAATCATTTAATTCCACAAAAATACTCTTCCTCCTCATATACTCATATATCCCACATTCATTATAAAAATATCACCGTTAATATATTATTAAAATAATATATTTAAATGAATTATTTTATCAGAAAAAGATAAAATATTAATTTTCAACAATTGTCATTTTAAAATTTTTCTCCATCTATATCCACATAAAATCAATAGTTTCCTCATCATATGAATCAATAATTAATTATTCACAAATAATATTACGAGAATCACAATATTGACAACCAGGCGCTTCCTGTGAAAGAGGGGCTTTCCAATAAGAATTTCTTCATCTTGGCGCAATTAGGTGACCAAACCTCTCCTTAGATAGAACTTTCTAGACATTGCCAATAATGTTATCTAATAATATTATTCGATATATATGAATTATTGCTTCAATAATAAAAATATCTTGTAAATGACAATTATTGAAACAACAAAGAATATAAAATATCAACGCAACAATTATTGAATCAATAAAATAAAATATTTGAATAAGAATTATCGTAACAATTATTGAGTAGTGCTTTCACGTAAGAATCAATAATTGAGTGCGATCTGCAGGTGCTATCTTGTTCAACAACGCGTATTAGTGTGTTTTAACCACCGGGTATTCCAACAATTAATTGGTAATAACTACGCCGCTTATTTATAAACAACTTATATTTGTCGTTTTCTTCATCCAATCGCTTTCATTTATGGGGCCCATAAAAGACTACGCGGCCAGTCGTCATTTAATATTCCACAAAGATTTAATATTTTATAACCACTTGCTTATTCAAATATTTGCATATTTTACCCATAACTATCCACATTAATCAAATCAACCCTTACTATTTCAAAATAATAAATAGAGGAAAATAAATTTCATTTATTAATAATTTGGGGTCTTACAAACAGTCATCGAAGCGGTGACAACAAGCGTGGAGGGAATCAACATGCCAGAAATGGTAACCACTTCGGTGGTAATCTTGGCCAAGACATTAAAAATGGACATTTCAAGAGAAAGAGATTCAACAATGATGGAAAGACGTCAGCACAAGTAACCGTGGTTAAGGAAGGAGAACGACCACATATCATATGCTTCAAATGCGGAGGGGAGTCCAAACTGCGCGATGCCATCCAAAGCATGTTATAATTGTGGAAGAGAAGGTCACCTAGCCCGATTTTGTCGTTCATTGAAGACAAGTTCAGCTAGGATGGAGGCACCAAAGGCTGTCCCATAAAAGTCAAAGCCAGTAGTGCAAGGGAGAGCGTTTGTTGTGACCTCCCAAAAAGTAAGGAACCCGAACGAGGTCATCACGGGTAAGCTTATCATAAACTCTAGCGAAGTGTATACCTTATTTGATACCGGTTATACCCATTCTTTTATTTCTCCTACTTGCGCTAAACGATTAAATTTGACTCCGGAGAAATTAGACTTTGACTTATCTGTTGAAACTCCATTAGGAGAAACCTTCATTACATCCATTGTTTATAAGTCTTGTTTGATTCAAATTGGTAACCACACGTTACCTGTCGATCTTATTTCCTTAAAAATACTTGCATTTGATGTGATTCTAGGGATTGATTGGTTAACTACTCATCATGCTAAAATTGATTGTTTTTGTAAGGTTGTTAGTTTTTATATTCCTAATCAACCTATTATGCGAATTCAAGCAACCAAACCATTAAAATCAATCACGGTCATCTCAAGCCATAAAGCTATTCGTTTATTGAAAAATGGATGTCAAGATTTCTTAGCTCATGTCACGGATTTAAACAAAAATACGTCAGATTTGAAGGATATTTCTATTGTTAATAAATTTCCTGACGTATTCCCTGAAAAACTTCCTGGCCTACCCCTAGAGCGTGAAGTTGAATTTTGTATCGACCTTGAATCCGGTATAAAACCCATTTCCAAATTCCCATATCGAATGGTTCCTATTGAACTTCAGGAGTTAAAGACCCAATTGCAGGAATTGTTAGACATTGGTTTCATTCGTCCTAGTACGTCTCCTTGGGGTGCTCCTGTTCTATTCATGAAGAAGAAAGATGGGAGTATGCGACTTTGTATTGATTATCGGGAGTTGAATCATGTCACCACCAAAAATAAGTACCCATTGCCACGTATTGATGACCTGTTTGATCAATTACAAGGAGCACAATTTTTTTCAAAGATCGATCTTCATTCTGGATATCATCAGCTGAAGGTTAAAACTGAGGATATTCCAAAGACTGCCTTCAGAACTCGGTACGGGCATTATGAATTCTTAGTCATATCTTTTGGATTGACTAATGCTCCTGCTGCCTTCATGGATATGATGAACCGATATTCAAGGAATATTTGGATCACTTTGTGGTCGTCTTTATTGATGACATCCTTATTTATTCCAAAAGATGTGAAGATCATGAGCAACACTTGAGGCTGATACTCCAAAAGCTTCGTGAATATAAGCTTTATGCCAAGTTAAAGAAATGCGAGTTTTGGCTTGAGTAAATAGCATTCCTTGGGCACGTAGTAACAAGTCATGGAATATCTGTTGACCCGGAAAAGATTGAAGCTATTCAAAGCTAGGAGCAACCCAAATCAGTGACCAAAGTACGTAGCTTTCTCGGTTTAGCTGGTTATTATTGGAGATTCGTGGAAGGATTTTCTTGAATCGCTAATCCATTAACTCAGCTGACTCAGAAAGATACAAAGTTCGGTTGGAGCGAGGAATGTGAGAAGAGTTTTTAAGAACTCAAAAGGAGACTCATTTTAGCACCTGTTCTAACAATCCCATCTGGTTCGGAGGGATTTGTCATCTACAGTGATGCTTCGATCAAAGGGTTAGGATGTGTTCTCATGCAACATAGGAAAGTCATAGCCTATGCCTCAAGATAACTCAAAGAATATGAGAGGAATTATCTTACTCATGATCTAGAGTTGGCAAATTGTTGTGTCTCCCACTTAAAATTTGGAGGCATTACTTGTATGGAGAGAAAGTGGAGATCTTTACGGATCATAAAAGCCTCAAATATTTCTTCACTCAAACGGAACTCAACATGTGACAACGACGTTGGCTTGAACTGTTAAAAGATTATGATCATACCATCCAATACCATCCTCGAAAAGCGAACGTGGTAGGCGACGCATTGAGTAAAAAGATCATATCTTGCACGAAAAGTAATATTCACAACACAAAAGCCCATTTTGTGTGACTTGCAAAAGATGGAGATAGAGTTAAAGACTCCAGGGACCCATGTGGTGATGGCGAATATACGAGTAGAACCGACTTTAATTGATAAAGTTAAAGTTGCTCAAGTTACATATCCGGAGCTGATGCGTCTGAGGAAGAAAGTGCAAGAAGGTGCTATGCCGGAAGTAAGAATCGATGAGGAAGGAATACTTCGAGTCAACTCCAGACTTTGTGTTCCTGACAACCCTGATTTAAAGTATAAAATCATGATGGAGGAGCACAACACACCATTTGCATTCCATCCTCGAAGTACCAAAATGTATCGTGATCTTCGACATACATTTTGGTGGAGAAATATGAAGAGAGAGATAGCGCTATTTATCTCAAGGTGTCTAATTTGTCAACGAGTTAAAGCGGAGCATCAAGTACCAAAAGGTCCATTGCAACCACTTGAAATTCCAAAATGGAAGTGGGAGCACATTACCATGGATTTCGTTACCGGTCTTCCCAAAGTTTCTCAAGGCATAGATGCGATTTGGGTCATTGTTGATAGATTGACCAAGTCTGCTCATTTCTTACCAATACGAGAAACTTATATACTTGAATGTCTTGCTCGTATGTACATAAATGAGGTTGTAAGATTGCATGGTATGCCAGTATCCATAGTTTCTGATTGAGACCCAAGATTCACTTCCAGATTTTGGGTTAGTTTGCAAAAAAGCTATGGGCACGCAGTTCTGATTTAGCTTTCGCATATCATCCTCAAACCACAAAGTCGATCGAGAGGATGATTCAAACTCTTGAAGATCTATTAAGACTCGTGTCCTTGACTTCAAGGGAAGTTGGGACAAGTTCTTACCATTGGTGGAGTTTTCCTCAACAACAGCTTATCAAGCAAGTATTGGCATGGCTCCATTCGAGGCGTTGTATGGAAGAAGTGTCGTTCTCCAGTATGCTGGGATGAGGTGGGTGAAGCAACGTTGTTGGGACCAGAGTTGGTACGTATGACTACGGAAAAGATTCAAATTATCCGACAACGTATAAAAACCTCACAAGATCGACAAAAGAGTTATGTTGATCTTCATCGAAAGGACGTAGAATTCGATATTGGAGATCATGTGTTGTTACGTGTTGCTCCATGGAAAGGAGTTACAAGATTTGGAAAGAGAGGAAAGCTCAATCCTCGATTCATTGGCCCATTTTTAATCCTCTATCGAGTAGGAACTGTGGCCTATAGACTTGCGTTACCGCCAAGTATGTCTCGTGTTCATAACGTTTTTCACATATCTATGTTACGTAAATATGTGAAAGACCCGAACCACATTATTGAGGGTAATATTTACAAATTTTGAACAATTTATTTTCACATATGTGTACTATTGAATCACATTATTTGTTCACATGCTTATATAACTATTAATGAGCAATTAATTGCTACTAATTCACATGCTTATATAACTATTTGTTCACATATGTGTACTATTGAATCACATTATTTATTATTAGGGGAGTTGGTGCAAGATTGATAATACTTGCATGACTAAGTTAAAAATGGAGGTATAGATGGAGGTACTATATTGTAATTCGTATTTTTCACATGATTATACTATTGATTCACATAATTAAACTATTTTCACATTATTTACTATTAGGGGAGTTGGTGCAAGATTGATAATACTTGCAGGACTAAATTAAAAATAAAAGAAAAGTTGGAGGTATTGTACTGTAATTTTTGAGCCCCAAAACGTGCAATTATCGAAACTATATTTTTCTATAAATAGAAGCTCATTCTTCCTTCATTTCTCACCAATTCACAAAAGCTTTAGAGCGATTATTATAGAGAGAAATTACAGAGAGAAAGAAGAAGAGAAATCTGCTACCTCACTATTCTAGTATCCAATTTTTTTCCAAGGTAGGGAATATTATTTGTTGTACCCGCAGGGAGTATTATTTCTTTCTTATCTATGAAGAGAACTTCTGTTATTCCATTCTTATTATTCTGTTGGAATAACCTTTATATGTGGGCTACACTATACTTAATGAAATTCTTCTGTTGTTTCATTCTTTATCATTCTATTGGAACATCTTGTCTGTGCGTTCTACGCCAAACCTGGTTCCGGCTTTATTATTCTGTTGGAATATCCTGTCTGTGCGTTCTACACCGGACTTGATTCCGTCTTTATTATTCTGTTGGAATATCCTATCTATGCATTTTATGCCGGACCTGATTCCGTCTTTATTATTCTATTGGAATATCCTCATCATGCGTTTTTACCGGGACTGATTCCGCTCTTTATTATTCTGTTGGAATATCATGTTCACGCGTTTTACTGGGACCTAATTCCATCTTTATTATTCGCATTGGAATATCCTCATCATGCATGCGTTTTGGGACCTAATTCCATCTTTATTATTACATTGGAATATCCTCGTCATGCGTTTACTGTGGGACTGATTCGCCTTTATTATTCTGTTGGAATATCTTGTACGTGCGTTTCTGTTAGACTTTTATTTATTATTCGTTGGAATATATTCAGTGCGTATGCGTTTCTGTGGGACTGATTCGATTCGTTATTTATTATTCTATGGAAATAACACCTGCTTGTCATTATCTATCTCATGCCTGGTGATTTCTTTTGTTATTACATTCCTTATTAAACTCAGTTGGTTAAAGTTTTGACTTCTATACTCCATGAAATTAGTGGAATATCCTTGATATTTGCGCTTCATCCAGTATCTTTTCATGAAAATATTCTTCTGAGCATTCTTGAATTTTACTCTACAAAGCAGTATCATGTTGACAATTTGGATGTTATTAGTTCTTGGATAAATTAATTCTTGAACTTATTTTTATTGAATTCTTATATCATTGTCATCATCCTCATGTTTATATTTTGTTGAAAGTCATCTGTGGCCTATAGTGAATAGATGGACTCAGTATGATTATGACCAGGGATTATTCGGTGTAATCATGACCGTAATGTTACAAATGATGTGGAGAAAGTCATCATTGGCCCGTAGTGCATTGATGGACAGTTGTTGGCATGATCATGACCATTAATGAATACACAAATATTCTTGGCTCGTAGTGCATGGATAATTGTGGTCGTGATACTAAAGAATATCCTTGGCCGTAGTGTAGGGGTGATTCGATGATGTGGATTATTTATTAAAATGAGTCCCCAAATGATAAAAGTGATGAAAACCTTTTAAATCATAAAAGATAGTAGATTTTATTCTCTACTTGACTCTTTTAATGGATTGCTTGTTCCGCTGCAGTTAAACTTGATGGTTGTTATATTGTATCAGTTTAACACTGTTGAAGGCTAACGATAATATATTCTGCATTATCTTAGTCATGATATTTCCCACTGGGCTAGTTGAGCTCACACTTTTACTTTTATTGTTCTCTTCAGGAAATGAGAACGTAGCAAGGACTAGTCGGGGAACGGAGTGACGGACCAGATGATAGCATTAGTAGTCCTCACTATTATGTGAAATAGTGTGATAATAATTGTAATGAGGACTCCTTTTATGTTTGTATAATCTCTAGTAGACAATATTTGTATTCAAACTCACAGCTTATGTTTTGTCGTATTGTACACGATAGTTGTATTAATAAGTTGCATTTGAATTCATGTACCATGTAAGTGGCGACCCAAGATGGGTGACGTATACCTAATTTTGGGGGCGTCATAAATATGATCACATCCTTAGTGTTGGTTAAGTACTTTAAGATGTTTTTCACTGACTCATAGTGAACTTCTCCAGAATATGATTGATTAACATCAGGTCTCGTACATTTCATTGCATACGTGATAGTTACTCATGTGATCTCTCTTTTTAGGAGTCTATGGGGACTATTAAGAGAGATACACTCCATGGCTCATCAACATGAGACACCTCTTGGAGTTTTTCATGCTAAACGACTTTAGCATCAAATGAATATACGTTCCATGGGTAAAGTCGAGCATCCTCTTGAATCTATCTATATAGATTTGTATCCCCAATTAAGATACTCTTCCCAAATCATTCATAGAGGAATGTTTAGATAACTTTATTTTTTACTGATTATAACATTAGTATGTCATTCCTTATCCGTAATATATCAATATATAACACTAGAAATGTCACGACGCTCCCACTGACCCTTTTGTACACACTAGGTTCATTCTTGTTTTTTGATAAAATCAAACTCTTTTGATTGTTTCATCAAAACGAATGTTCCATATTTGAGAAACTTGCTTCAATCCATTTCTCTGAGTGTCTACAACTCTTCCCTCATCGTATGTAACTGGATCATCATCTTCTATGATGTGTACCTCATCATCATCATCTATGATGAATCCATACCTTCCAGGTATTTTTGGTACTATTCCAGATTTACGATTCGGTTGTGGTACAATAAGTCTATCTACAAGTTCCTCTTATTTGACTTATAGTGTTTTCCGGTTCTTGAACTCTTCAAGATATATTATCCTCCCACTAGCCCCTTTAATGATGAACATCTTTATCTTAGAAGGCAGCGTGTTTCGCAACAAACACCTTTTGTTAAGTAGGATTATATAACATATACCCTAAACTTACTTTAGGATGTCCCACAAATCTGTACTTGTCAAATCTTGTCCCAAGCTTATCCTTTGAAACTTTTTCACATAAGCTGGACAACCCATTATCTTAACTTACTTAAAATTAGGAATCCTTCCTATCCATAACTTTTATGGAGTCTTGTGGCCGAATTTTGAGGTTACATTTTTCGTAGATATGCAGCCATTTCTAGGGCATGATCCCAGAGGGATACTGGAATGTTGGTAAAATCATTATGGACCGTACCATGTCCAACAAGGTACGATTTTTCCTTTCAAATACATAAATCAATTATTGCGTATCAGGAGGCGTCCATTGTGAGAACCATTTGAGATGATCTAAAAACTTATTGAACAAGTATTTATTCCTTGATCTAATCAAAGAATCTTATTACTTTTCAAATTAGTTTCACTTCTGAATTCTTTGAACCTTTCAAATAATTCAAACTTGTATTTCATCAAATACAAACATTCAACTCTTTGAATGATCATCTCCGTTTCTTATACTAGTTTGTTCAATTTGCAAAATAAATTTTCACGTAAGTCAAGTATACAAAATCCATTAAGTAATATTCCAGTTCTATACAAAACATTATTATTATAAACAGAACAACAATTGTTCTTTAATATAATACCAAAGATTTCATTGTCCAACAACAAAATAGAAATAATGTTTTTAACAAGTACTGGAATACAATAACAACTTATTAACTTAATTGATTTGCCCGTAGGCATTTCTAAACAATAAGTTTCTATGGTTAATGTTGCAACATTTGCTTCATTTCCCACACATAGGATTACTTATATTTGTTTAGCTTTCTACTTCTACGTGGTCCCTTCATAAATCTATATTTATGATAACCAAAGTCGGTATCCAATACCCAAGTAGAATATTGACTTAAAGAAAAATTTATTTTAAATCATGAACAAATTTGTATTTGTAACCAAAACTTCACTAAGCTTCTTTGGTTAACCTCTGCAAGATGCTTCTCGCAGTTTTTTTCCAGTGTCCAGGCTTATTGCATTGGAAGCAAACTCCTTTGCTATCTCAGTTTTGTTCTTATTATCCTTTGCTTTTGCCTTTCTGTTTACCTTCTTTGAATCGTTCTTCTTTTTAGAAGATCCTTTGGCTCCTACCAGTAAGACTTGGTCTTTCTTGGTGGAAAGTGACTCAGCATTTTCAACATGTTAAGCAAATCAGCGAGGCTGATATCTAGCTTGTTCATATAAAAAATTCACAACAATTATGAAATGAGTCCGGGAGTGAGTGCAAGATCAAATCTTGGCTCAACTATCCATCCATGACAAAACCCATTGTCCTAATTAATCAATCAAATTGATTATGTTAAGGACTTTTATCTATACTGTAGTGTCATCGGTCATTCTAGATCGGAAGAGCTCCTTAGATATCTAATATCTATTAGTCATACTTTCCTCACCATCAACTACTTGACATTGCAGGAGTATAGTAGGAGAATCCATAGTTTCATGCTGACGCTGAAGCTCGTTACTCATGGATGCGAGCATGATGCATTGAGCCAACTATGCATCATCTTATCACTTTCTAAAAGTAGCAATCTCTTTCTTAGAGGCATTGTTTGCAACTATTGTAGGGATAGGCATATTAAGGACATAAGATAGCTTTTCAGCCATGAGAACAATTCTCAATTTTCTTAACCAATCCGAATAATTTGGTCCGATTAATTAACATCTAAGGAACCTCTTGTAAAGCTGCCAGCCAACGTAATGGCTATGTTATTTCCTAAGCCGATACCGGTAAACGAGAAAGAAGTCTTTGTTCCAGACCCCAGAGTGGAAGAAGAGGAACGAAGAATTAAACAAGACATTATCAGGATGATGTCAGGCATACGCATCATTGTCCATGATGAACATATAAATAGATACACCCCAGACGATGATTGCCCAGATGTAATGGCCATCATTCGGGAGAAGGAGGATGATGACAACCCCTCCATCACTGCAGTCCACCAGGACTTTGCCCTCGACAATTGGAGCAACACTCCTTCCATTGGTCGACAAGGGTAAAACGGGCAGAAACTCATTCTACCCTGTAGATATCAATAACTGCTTACTTTTTCTGTACAGTATTAGTAGTTACTTTTGTCATTACATGCTAACACTTTGTGTGATTGAACAGTTTCATATATCAAGTGAGATCATGTTGGTTCAGGACTCTAAAGTTAGATGTGCCTAGACTTACTGATGAGGTGCCTATTCTCCACAAGGACTGTAACTTTGATGTAAAGTTGGACTCAGACTTGATGGAAATACAAGAGGACTTTGAGATACCTTAGGAGATCAAAGAATGGGTCGAAGACAAACCCAAGCCAAATCTTGATCAAACCACCTCTTTTAAACCTCGGAACCTTAGAAAACCCCAAACAAATCCAGATTGGTACGGTCTTCACTCCAAACCAAAGGAATGACAAGGTTACTGTATTGACCCAATTCCAGGATGTGTTTGCATGGTCTCACGAAGACATGGTCGGTTTGTCCACGGACATTGTCATTCATCGCCTTCCCATCAAAGGGGGATTCAAGCCAGTCAGTCAAAAGCTCAGAAGCTCCGGCGATTAAAACCTGAGTGGAGGTTAAAAGTTAAAGAAGAAATTATGAAACAATTTCAAGCAGGCATCATCATGGTGTCAATGTACCCTGAATGGCTATCCAGCATAGTCCCCGTGCCTAAACCGGGAGGGGATGTGCGAGTTTGAGTGGATTATCGAGATTTGAACAAAGCTTACCTTAAAGATAGCTTTCCCGTGCCATTTATCCACATTCTCATTGACAATACGACTCAGTATGACATATACTCCTTTGCGGATGGCTTTGCGGGACACCATCCAATCATGGTTGCTAAAAAGGATCATAAGAAAACTGCATTCATCACTCCTTGGGGAACCTTTTGCTACAGACGATTGTCATTCGGCCTCATCGATGCCAGAGCTATCTATCAATGAGCTATATGGCTCTTTTCTACGATCTAATGCATAAGAAAAAAAAGAAGAAAAAAAAAGAAAAAAAGAAAAAGAAAAAGAAAAAGAAAAAAACTCTTCAACAGGTTATACATTTGTTGCCTTACCATCGGCAGGTTCTACAGATGGCTTTGAAGTTTGAAGAAAAATCCTTCCTCCACATTCCTTAGAATATGAATGATATTGCGGATGCCCTAGAAACCTTGGCCTCCTTGATTAATATACATGACAAGGAAGACATGACAACCCTCACATTTGCCAAACAAAAGGCTCCAGCCTATGTGAATTACATTGGAGAAGTATCGGATGAGCTACCTCCCATCCAGCACCCTTGATATGAGCATGTCAATGAACACTCACAAGATAGATCTACACCCGTTGAGGCGAGCTCGACTGAGAAAAGACGGATCCATCGACATGCTATGAAATTCTACCTGAGCGGAGATGCACTCTATAAAAGAGATGCAAGACGAGGTCTCCTTTGATGTCTGGATGAGGACCAAGCTTAAAGGCTCATGGATGAAATCCATGGGGTAGTATGTGGCCCAGACATAAGCGGCCCTCAACTTGTAAAGAAGATCCTACAACAGAGAAGTCCGACTACGGCAATTCAAACAACATGACTTGGTTTTGAAGAAGATCATTGACAACCAAGCTCAGTATAAAGGAAAATTCACTCCAAACTGGGAAGGCCCATTTATTGTCAAAGAGGTATTGACAGGAGGCACTTTCAGATTACAGGAAATGGACGGCGATGAATTTTCGCAACTCATCAATTCGAACACCGTGAAACAGTACAATGTCTGAGGTTATCATCAAGCGAACATCCTGGTTTGGGATCATTAGATCACCTGTCATTTTAGGTTCTTTAACCCTCACTACATACAGCCTTTCCTTTTTACCCATCTGCCCCTCAGGGAAAAACACACTTTTCAAACCAGCAGCCAGGTTTCACTTCATTTCATACAACTTCGGTTATCCCACCAGGGATCAAACCTTTCATATCTTTAATTTATCATGTACTTGGGATTAAACTTTTCAACTGCAATCTGCCCGGTACATGGGCGAACTACGTTGACCTGATCTCCCCAATACACGGGAGTACGTAGGCAGCCATGTTATATGGTCCGATCACACCATAGAAAAAAAAACAAAAACAAGCACAATCCTATCCATAGCCACATACAAAAATCAGTCCCAAGACACCAAAGATGGTAGGGAATACACACAGATCGACGATCCATTCTGAAAAATCTTGAGACATCTCACTCTTCATCCATCAAGGAGGAGTTCAGAATACACTAGATCACAAAGTCCTGGAGAAACACGCAAATATCAAGCAAGTAGCAAGGCACAACTAAAAGGAAAGTGAATCAACATATATTTCCCTGCCATATATAATGTTGTTTGATATATATAATGTGTACTATACATGACAAAATGGCTAAGCTAGTCTGTGCAGGAAAATACAAGCCCATCTACAAATTAGTGTATATGCGGGCTATCAAGTCCAACATGGATTCCCTCTCAGAAGAAGGAGGTAACACTGTGATCTCCTACCCAAGGGTTTCTACACGAGCCAACAGATCCACCGCTAACTACATGCGATATCTCGGGTAGAGATAGCGTCATCCCGCTCAGCAACAGCGATATCCCTATGAGTTAGAGCATCATCTCTCTAATAAAATGACATCTCTACCAGAAAGGTTGTCAACATCAAAGCCCACATACACTACCTGTTCACCAGATGGTACAGAAGTAAAAGCCTCTTGCGATTTCGGCGTCTTATCAACTCATCTGTCAAAGTAATTATCCCACACAACAAGCGAGGCTGGGGAAATTTCAAAATTGGCGATAACCAAATATTGGGTCCCTCACAACAAGATTGGGGAAATCTCGGAAGCAGCGACAACTCAACACTGAGGCATTTGTCAACCATCATAAATTGGAAAATGCACTAGTCAGCGCCATCAGCATGGTTCATCATCATCTCAATGGTGATTCAGATATTATTCACTCACGATTTGGTCAACAAAGAGAGTCTCTCGTATGAATCCCCTGCAATAACTTGCAGAATGACTGGGGCATTTTGCGATTCCAAGTAATGGAAGGAGCTTAAGACGGGATCAAGCCTCTCATCAAAAAGAAAGGAGAGAACTCCTGAAAACAATCATGGCGACATAAGCGTGCCCTAAGAAAAGAAGGGGATAATTCTCGAAAAACGTTCTTAACTTAGGAGCAGAAGGCCAACGACGAAAGGTCTAACGAAGGAAATCTACACCATCAAACATGTTAACCTGCGTCAAGTCCTCATCAGTTGAGGCCTTTAAATCGAAGTTCAAATCTGGGCAGCGAAAAAACGAGTTGCACCCTCCAGGGATTTCAGCGACATTAAAGTCATCAGTTCAGCCAGCTTGCGAATTAAACACTCAAGAAAATGGGGCACAAGCACCTAACAGCGAAATGAAACTCCAAATCACCTCAAAAGGGTGAGACATCTGGTAGTTATCATCAATCTAGCATAGCATCGGGCGAAGTCTAGTGAAGTAATCCGTGAAATATTACTTCAGCGAAGGTATCAGAAGATCTAGTATTCTAAACCATTGGAATTCAGCGTGACATCAAGACAGTTCAGCAATGAAAGCTTCGTATACCACCATTCGAGTGGGAACCTAAAATAGGTTGGCGATCAACAGGGTAGGCACCGTTGCAAACTACCAGTATATACATCGGGAGGGTCTGGTGGTTTCAGAATGTCATCCCCATCAGAGATGTGGAAAACATCTCAACTTATCTTCATCAAACAAGCATCAGCGATTAAATGACAACCCATTGGAGTCAACACCAGCATAGGCATCAGCAATGATCGGTAAAGGTAAAGCGATTTGCGAAAACCTTTTAACATTCATTACATTGCGATTTGCGATTTGTGATATGCGAAATGCGATATGCGATGTGCGAGTTGCGATGTGCGATTTGGCCAAATGCGAAAAGCGAAGTGCGAAATACGATGTGCGATTTGCGAACTGCGATTTATGAAAACATTTTAACATTCATCATAAACATTCATTACATTGCGATTTGCATTATTAGAAAAAACTTTTCTAATTTTCAAGTGTCTACTAATCTTTATCATGTCCATTCCATTACAATGCATGAACATGATAAAGAGGGGTATCTGTAGACACTCGAAATTTTCTTTGCCTGTTACTAACCATGTAGGAGGGCAAAAGCATCTTTTTCACACTCCAGAGATAACCCTGGATGACCACAACATCAATTTTGACCCCGAAGATAGCCACGAGAGATCCAATTTCCAACCCCGGAGATAACCCCGGGAAAACAGTTTCCAACCCCGGAGATAACCCCGGGAAATTCAGTTTCAACCCCGGAGATAACCCCGGGGGATAAAGATCAAAGCCTGGAGATAGCTCAAGAGGTCAAGCCAACCTCAGAGATAATCCCAGGATAGTCAAAGTCAACATCAAGTCAACCTCAGAAATAATCCACGAGAAAATCTTTGCTATTGCCAAGCTTAAAGCGGGAGATAACCGGGAGGGGCAAAATGGTCATTCTGCCAACACAACTTCAAATCACATCAAATCAAATAAAATCATTTCAACTCAAAATTACTTCAATAGAAGTCCCACGATAACAATATCTTAACTTTCGAGTACAAACTACACAAAATGGCTCGACGGACTACCTGACAGAAACCCGAGAATGCCATTTCGGTTATGGAACCATCTTCCTAGAATCAAAAAAAGGCAAATCTTATGTCATTGTGTAGCTCTCGGAGAGAGCTTTCTGGAATGGTATTGTAAGACCCCAGCTTTTATAAATAAAGATGAATTTTTATAAATATTATTTTTGAATATTATGGAATAAATTTGATATAATGTTATGGTTGTGGGTAATATTTATAAATTTAGCAAAGTAAGCAAGTTGTTATAAAATATTCGATTGGTCGGGGAATATTCTTTTTGTCGGGGAATATTCGTACGAAGGCTCAATCATTGGTGGACCCCACAACACAAGTATTGTCGTAGTTAGAAAACGACAAAATTATCTTTCTATAAAAATAACGGCGGAGGTGTTACCGTTAAAACTGTTGAACTACCCGGTGGTAAAAGTATAGTAATACGCGTGGTTGCATAGTAGCACACGGTATTGATTATTGATTCTTACGTGAGAAGTCACTTAGCTATACTCAATTATTGCTACGAGATTTGTCTTGATCATATCTCTTATATTATTGATTCAATTATTGTCACAAGATTATCATCATATAATATGTTATATTATTAATTGAGATGACAAGTTATAAATGATTAATAATTGTTGAAGGATTAAAAATGTGTTGATTAAAAATAAAATGATTTATGGTAATATTTATTCAGTCCTTGATGTATATAAAGAGTATGTTATGAGACGTTTGTGGTAAGTTTGATTATTTTATGGGGGGGCCCATATGTCATTATCTAAGAGTCTCTTTGTCATAGTAATTACCTTTGTGAATAGTAATTACCTTTGTAAATAGTAATTACCTTTGTGAATAGTAATTACCTTCGTCAATAGTATTTATCTTCGTCAATAGTAATTACCTTTATGAATAGTAATTATCTTTGTGAATAGTAATTACTTTTGTAAATAGTAATTACCTTCGTCAATAGTATTTACCTTCATCAATAGTAATTACCTTCTTCAATAGTATTTACCTTCAAATCGATAGTAATTACCTTCGTCGATAGTAATTACCCCTTCATAAATAGTAGTTGTCCCTTGATATTATCAAGAGTTAAGCGCCTCTTGATTGTTCTAAAGGTTAATTACCCCTTCATGAAATAGTAGTTGTCTCTTCAATATTACCAAGAGTCATTTTGACCCTTCGTTAAGACCAAGAGCCACCCTCGGTTTTCTATAAATAGAAAGCTCATTCCTTCATTATTTCTTACGAATTCACCTGAACTCTCAGAGAGAAACTATAGAGAGTAAGAAGAAAAGTATTTTGCTACTTCACTTTTCCAATATTCAAATCTTCTAAGGTAAGGGATATTATTTGTTGTACCAAGTAAGGGTGTTATTCTTTCTTATTCATGAAGAGAACTTACATTATTCCATTCTTTATTATTACATTGGAATAACTTTTGTAAAAGTGGCATACCCTATGCATGACTTTGTATATACTGAATACCTATACTTGGTGAAATCCTTATATTATTCCATTCTTATTTATTACATTTGGAATAACTTTGTATATATGAATCCCCTATACTTGGTGACATTCTTCTATTATTTTATTATTCCGTTGGATCATCCTGTTTTGTGCTTTCACGCCGACTGGTTCCGTCTCTTTATTATTCTCATCTTTATTATTCTATTGGAATATCACATGCGTGTGTTTTACAATAGGACTGGTTCCGCCTTTTATTATTATGTCTTTGTTATTCTATTGAATATCATATACGTGTGTTTTACACCGACTTGGTTCCGCTCTTTATTATTCGTATTTATTATTACATTGGAATAACTTTTATCATCTGAAATCTACCGCATGCATGGTGATTTCTTACATTATTTAGCTTCGCTATTATACTCGGTTGGTTAAAATTTTGACTTATATACTCCATGAATTTAGTGGAATATCCTTGATATTTGTGCTTCATCCAATATTTTTAATTAAAATATTTTTACGAGCATTCTTGAATTTTACTCTACAAAGCGATGATCATGTTGACAATTTGGGCGTTATTAGTTCTGAATAAATTAATTTGTGAACTTGTTTTATTGAATTATTATGTCATTGTCATCATCCTCATGTTATATTATGTTATCTTTGGCTTCGTGCATAGATGAACTTAGTATGATTATGACCGAGGATCATTCGGTATAATCATGGCTTGATATAAATGATGTGACAAAAGTCCTCGATGGCTTTGTAATGCGGTGATGGATAGTTTTTTGTATATGATTATGACCGGGGGTGATTCGGTATAGTCATGACCATTGATAATTTAACAAAAATCCTTGGCCGTGTAGATACAGGGGATGATTAGATATTGTGGTTTATTCATTAAACTGAGTCTTAGTGATAAAAATTGATGAAAACCTTTTAAAACCTAAAAGATAGTAGACTTTATTTTCTACTTGACTCTTTTAATGGATTGCGTATTCTATTTGCAGATTAAACCGTTTGTCTATTATATTTTATCGGTTTAACATTGTTGAAGACTATTGATAATTTATTACGCATTATCTTAGTTATAATATTTCTTCTTTGGGCTAGTTGAGCTCACCCTTTCTTTCACCTTTTTTCTCTTGAGGAAATGAGAATATAAATTGGGACGAGTCGGGGAAAAGAGTGATGGTCCCGAAGATAGCATTAGTAGTCCTCACTATACATTAAATAGTGTGACAATAAATGTAATGAGGACTCCTTGAGTATGGATATTGTCTAAATGACAATATTCCTATTAGAACTCTCGGTTTATGTATTGTCGTATGTTACACCTACGGATGTATAATTAAGTTTGTATTTGAATTTATGTACCATGTAAATGGCGACCCAAGATGGGTGACGTATACCTAATTTTGGGGGCGTCACAGTTGGTATCAGAGCTTAGGGATATGATCCTTGGCTAAGATGCGAGATAAGAACTAGGAGGGGAGAGACGGAGAATTCCTTCGCTAGTATGACCTACCTAAGTTTATTTGTTATTTAATTGGTCGGTCAGAGTATATGGATAATATTTGATATATTAATTAACCCTTGTGTTGTGGCAGTGTTTGGAAATGGAAGCTGAAAATATTCACAATGGAGTGAATGTGACCGTTGTGACACCTTTAATCACTAATCAGATTAATACAGTGTCAGACGAGGAACAAATTAGAGATATCCACATAGTGAATGAAGAACTAATTGTTGCACCCGAGCTTGTTGCAGAGGTAGCAGCTGAGATTGAGGAAGAAGAGGAAGAAGAGGAAGAAAAGGAACCTGAGGAGAATTGGTTAGAAGAAGTTTATGATCAAAACTTAGAATTACAAAATTGTGTTCGTGAGCTAGAAGAACAGGTTGAAGAACGGCAAACGGTCGTGGAACAAAGGGATACAACAATTCAAAATTGGGTTACCCGATATGTGATGCTCGAACAAAATCACGCTTTGGCAGGGTGTAAGATATTAAAGTTGGAATCTGAGAATTTAAAAATCAAAGATCAGCTAAAAGAAGAAACAACTGAACGAAGGAGAATAGATGATGCATGGGTAAAAGCTGCACAACGCGTTGATAGTGTAGAAAAAGACGTCCGATCCAGTAAAGTCAAAATAGATGAAATGGACTTTGCTTTTTGGATAGCAATTGGGAGAACCCAACATCGAATTCGGAATTACCCTATGCATAGCGGACAACCCGAATTTGATATGGATCAGAGAATAATGATTCAAATCATGGATCAGGAATGTGAAGAAGCACTTAAGGGTGGAATGTACCCTATAGTAAAGTCAAACTCGGTAATTTAAGCGAGAGCGTTTATCGAGAAACCCGAACGAGGTTATTACGGGTAAATTAATTATAAATTATTGAGAAGTCTATACTTTATTCAATACAAGTTCTACCCACTCTTTTATTCTACCTAGTTGTGTTCAATGTTTAAATTTGACTCCGGAAAAATTAGACTTTGATTTATCTATTGAAACTTCGTTGGGAGAAACCTTCGTTACCTCCAATTGTTTATTAATCTTGTTGTTTCAAATAAACACTTTCACGATCTTATCTCTTTGAAAATACTTGCCTTTGAGGTAATTTTTGAAAATGATTGATTAACTACTTATTATTCTTTTTGTAAGGTTGTTAGCTTTCATATTCCTAACCAACTTTGTATCTGAATTCAAAGTAACCAAACCCAAAGTTAATCACCATGTTATATCAAGCCATAAGTAAAGAGCCCCGATCCTTTCGTTGTTGACTTCCTTGTGTGGAATGCAATCAAGCCGCACTTTTACAGTAGGCGACGTCGTGAATGACGATGACAAGTTGATAGGTATCATTGTGAGGTCTTATATCTAGGTTAAAGGATAGAAGTCACAGTTGGTATCAATGTAACGTACTATCCAGTCTTGGATAAGAGTAGCGATTTTGAATGATATTTCTATCATTAATAAATTTCTTGACGTATTCTTGAAGATTTCCTAGCCTACCCTAGGCGTGAAATCAATTTTGTATTGACCCCAGATCTGAAAACCCATTTCTTAAACCCTCAAATATTTCTTCAACTAAAAGGATCTGCTTTACGAGGATTATGATGAAAGTTATAATAAAAGCATTAGAATAATGAAAATCATGGGTATATGAAGTATTAGTAAGTGTTATGATGAGTTATGTGGTTATTATGTGAAAACATGAAAGTTTCTTAGAAATCACAAAGGGTTGAAAAATCAGATTTTGGTAAAAACGTAACATGAAATTCAATTGACCATATCTCCTATTATATTTTGAATTTTTGAGTGTGGTCAAGTCCTAGAGTTAGATCTATGAGTTTTGTATCTTATCCAAGTGGAATCAACGGAAAAGGTCTTTGTAAATTTTCGTGTGGACTGAATTTAGCAAAAGAGTCCAAAGCTGCAAATTACAAAAACGCTAGTGCCCAGAAACTTTAAGGGGCTGTTTCGGCCACTAAATTTATGTGAAAAATTCTGGCCTTTTGGGACATGAAAATATATGTTATAAAGTACTTCCTGTCCAAAAATGAGCTCATTCTGACTTAAAATGAACAAGTTATGACCATTTCAATATTTAGGTTTTTTTGACGAAAAAATGTTATAATCGGAGTTCTATAACTCAGATGACCATGAAATTTAAATCGAGACTCACATTAACATGTGTAAGGTCTTGCCAAGATTTGGGAATTTTCGGAGTTAAACTTGAGGTAGCTAATTTCTTAAGGAATTAATTAGAAATTGATTTTTGAAAAATAGTAAATGAATTTTAAAAATTCCGAGAAAAATATATTTTCATCATGGGACTATATTATGCTAAATCCCAGAAAAGAAATATTTTTGGGACTGATTTGGTATTTTTCATGAAAATAGTTTAGTTACAAACATATGAGTTAAATATGTTATGTGAAGTAACAAAGTTGAAAATAGGATTTTATAGCTAGAGAATCCTATATAGAGTATATGCATATTTTTTTTGATGAGGATTTGATAATTGGTGATGATATCTTATGAGTATGGCATTTTGAATGATTAAATGCATTATATGGTAAAAGCGTAAACAATTGAGATAAATTGTTTATAAATTTAAGAAGTGATTAAAATATTGTTATATTATTAATGATATTAGATTATGAGATTATTAAGTGATTGATAACATGGGGATATTCTTGAATCTGGATAAATTATATTATAAATGTTTAATATTTATCCTTTATCTCATTTGATTGATTCTTTATATCATTATCCTCATGCTTATATTGTGTTGAAAGTCAATACATGGCTTACGTGAATAGATGGACTTGGTATGATTATGACCAGGGATTGTTCGGTATAATCATAACCGTAATTGAAAACACGATTATCTTTGGCCGTAGTGCATGGATAATTTGTGGTCGTGATACTAATGAATACACGATTATCTTTGGTCGTAGTGCATGGATAATTTGTGGTCGTGATACTAATGAATACACGATTATCTTTGGTCGTAGTGCATGGATAATTTGTGGTCGTGATACTAATGAATACACGATTATCTTTGGCCGTAGTGCATGGATAATTCGTGGTCGTGATACTAATGAATATCCTTGGCCTGTAGTGCAGGGATGATTCGATGATATGGATTAATTATTAAGCTGAGTCTCAGCAATAAAATATTAATTCATGGATGTGGTAAAAGTCATCTTTGGCCGTAGTGCATTGATAGACTTGGTATGATTATGACCAAGGATTATTCGGTATAATCATGACCGTAATTGAAAACACGAATATCCTTGGCCAGTAGTGCATGGATAATTCATGGTCGTGATACTATTAAGCTGCGTCTCAGCATTATTGGTTTTACAGTTGTATATCTTTGGCCTGTAGTGCAAAGATGAATTGTTAATGAATATCTTTGGTAGGATTAGAAGATGAATTTAATATTTTTAATGATAAAGGTATTCAAGGGATCCTCACATCTTTATCATATCAGGTACGTACCCTAATTTCGAGGGCGAAATTTCATAAGAAGGGGAGGTTGTAAGACCCCAACTTTTATAAATAAAGATGAATTTTCTATAAATATTATTTTGAATATTATGGAATAAATTTGATACAATGTTATGGTTGTGGGTAATATTTATAAATTTTTCAAAGTAAGCAAGTTGTTATAAAATATTCGTTTGGTGGGGAATATTCTTTTTGTGGGGAATATTAAATAACGACTCAATCATTAGTGGACCCCTATTAACGAAGTATTGTCGTAGTTAAAAACGACAAAATTATCTTTCTATAAAAATAACTTGGCGAGGTGTTACTGAATTAAAACTGTTGAACTACCCGGTGGTAAAAGTACGATGTCGTGGTGGTTGCATAGTAGTAGCACGGTATTGATTATTGATGCTTACGTGAAGTCACTTAGCTATACTCAATTATTACTACGATGATTTAACGCATCATATCTCTTATATTATTGATTCAATTATTTTCACAATATCATCCTCATATAATATGTTATATTATTAATTGAGACGACAAGTTATAAATGATTAATAATTGTTGAAGGATTAAAATGTGTTGATTAAAAATAAAATGATTTGTGGTAATATTTATTCAATCCTTGATATATATAAAGAGTCATTATATGAGGCGTTTGTGGTAAGTTTGATTATTTTATGGGGGGCCTATATGTCATTATCTAAGAGTCTCTTAAATCAATAGTAATTACCTTTGTGAATAGTAATTACCTTTGTGAATAGTAACTACCTTCGTCAATAGTATTTATCTTCGTCGATAGTAATTACCTTTGTGAATAGTAATTACCTTTGTGAATAGTAATTACCTTCGTCGATAGTATTTACCTTCGTCGATAGTAATTACCTTCTTCAATAGTGTTTACCTTCAATCAATAGTAATTACCTTCGTCAATAGTAATTACCCTTCATGAATAGTAGTTGTCCTTCATATTATCAAGAGTTAACTGTCTCTTCTGTTCCAAAGGTTAATTACCCCTTCAAGAAATAGTAGTTGTCTCTTGATATTACCAAGAGTCATTTTGACCCTTCGTTAAGACCAAGAGCCACCCCTCGGTTTTCTATAAATAGAAAGCTCATTCCTTCATTATTTCTTACGAATTCACCGAAACTCTAGAGAGAAAACTATAGAGAGAAGAAGAAAAAAGTATTTTGCTACTTCACTTTTCCAATATTCACTCTTCTAAGGTAAGGGATATTATTTATTGTACTAAGTAAGGGGTGTTATTCTTTCTTATTCATGAAGAGAACTTACATTATTCCATTCTTTATTATTACATTGGAATAACTTTGTAAAAGTGGCATACCCTATACATAACTTTGTATATCTGAAATACCTATACTTGGTGAAATCCTTATATTATTCCATTCTTATTTATTACATTGGAATAACTTTTGTATATCTGGAATCCCTATACTTGGTGACATTCTTCTATTATTTTATTATTCCGTTGGAACATCCTGTTTGTACTTTACACGCTTGGACACAGTTACGTCTTTATTATTCTATCTTTATTATTCTATTGGAATATCACATGCATGTGTTTTACACCTGACATTCGTTAAAATCTTTATTATTCTTTCTTTATTATTCTATTGGAATATCCTGCATGTGTTTTACAGGACCTGAGTTCTGCTTTTATTATTACATATTTATTATTACATTGGAATAACTTTGTCATCTGAAGCACCGCATGCATGGTGATTTCTTTTGTTATTTCGCTCGCTTATTATACTCATTTGGTTAAAATTTTGACTTCTATACTCCATGAATTTAGTGGAATATCCTTGATATTTGCGCTTCATCCAAATTTTTAATTAAAATATTTTTCCGAGCATTCTTGAATTTTACTCTACAAAGCGATGATCATGTTGACAATTTGGGCGTTATTAGTTCTGAATAAATTAATTAAGTGAACTTGTTTTATTGAATTATTATGTCATTGTCATCATCCTCATGTTATATTATGTTATCTTTGGCTTACGTGCATAGATGAAGTTAGTATGATTATGACCGAGGATCATTCGGTATAATCATGACTTGATATAAATGATGTGACAAAAGTCCTCGGTGGCTCTGTAATGCGTTGATGGATAGTTTTTGGTATGATTATGACCGGGGGTGATTCGGTATAATCATGACCATTGATAATTTGATGAAAATCCTTGACCGTAGTACATGGATGATTAGATATTGTGGTTTATTCATTAAACCGAGTCTTAGTGATAAAATTGATGAAAACCTTTTAAAACCTAAAAGATAGTAGACTTTATTTTCTACTTGACTCTTTTAATGGATTGCATATTCCACTGCAGCTAAACCGGTTGTCTATTGTATTTTATCGGTTTAACATTGTTAAAGACTATTGATAATTTATTACGCATTATCTTAGTTATAATATTTCTTCTTTGGGCTAGTTGAGCTCACCCTTTCTTTCACCGTTCTCTTGAGAAATGAGAATATAAATTTGGGATGAGTCGGGGAAAAGAGTGATGGTCCCAAAGATAGCATTAGTAGTCCTCACTATTCTGTTAAATAGTGTGACAATAAATGTAATGAGGACTCCTTGAGTATGGATATTGTCTAAATGACAATATTCCTATTAGAACTCTCAGTTTATGTATTGTCGTATGTTACACGACAGATGTATAATTAAGTTTGTATTTGAATTTATGTACCATATAAATGGCGACCCAAGATGGGTGACGTATACCAAATTTTGGGGGCGTCACAGGTATTGAACGCTTCCATTGGACTCCCGGATTGAAAGTTATGAACGACCGAGCGAACAACGTGTTGTTCGAGTGTACGTACTTCGACACGGCGGGACCCACACTGCATGGGACACCCCGGGAAGCCGTAGGTACACCTGCGGTTCCCCCCTCTATAAATTGAGGGCTTGGGGTTGCCATATTTGCAAGAAGAAGAGCGTGGAAGCCTTGCCCAATTTGCTCTGTACTCACCGTATATTGAGTGCTTTCCCATTTTAAACACTTGTGAGCTCACATATAGCTACTTTTGTACTGGCGGGAGCCGAGTTTCATCCACGTTAAAGATATAGAAGCCTTCTTTGGCAGCCCACTGTAAGCCTTCTTACACACTTTAAAGCATTTCTCTTCATCTCTACACACACCCTTCTTCACGTTGAGAGTCGTGTTGCGTGTGTTTTCCCGAACTTCGGTCCATGGTTTTATTTCAGTTTGTATATACATATATATTTATATATATGGACTAACATTATCGAGTTATGCCTCGATTGAGCCTGAACTTGATTAAAGCGTTTATGTGCTTATATTATATATATATATATATATATATATATATATATATATATATATATATATATATACTTCCCACTTGGAGTTTACTTCGTGGTGGTTGATCACTTTTCTGACTTTCTTTACGTTTCGACTGCTGGAGTTCACTTCGTGGCGATTGATTTCTTTGTACAACTTTATTTATATCTTGTCCCGCCGAGTTTCCTCCTCGTGGTGGTTGATAACTTCTGACTTTATTTACGTTTAAATCACTTTAGAGTTTACTCCGTATGGCGGTTGATAGCTTCTGACTTTATTTACATTTTCTGATCCCCCATGGAGCTGCTTCGTGGTTGGTGATCATGTTTGTATATATATATATATATATATATTTATAGCTTTTATATATATACCTGCTTACTACTTTTATACAAATTACGGTATCATGTGCGTGTAGGAATCATGTGATCACAGATTCAGCCTATTGGATCTAGATTCGGTTCCCGTGATGGACATTTTCAGCTGTAAGCAGCTTGTAAATTATTCTGCGGTGTCTGAATTTCCTCATATGGTTTTCATACCCACGAGGAAATCGGCACTATTTTTGTACATTATTTTCTTACAGATGCTTCGCATCTCGAAAAGATAAAATCAACCAAGTCGAACACTTAATAAAATGGAAGTATAAAAGGTCTCAATTACTATTGAGCATCAGGGTTTGAAAAACCTCTTTTATAAAATATCACTGATATATCTTGCTAAAAACTAAATTTTTATATAAATTCAAACCCTGTGTATATAAGTGCGAACGAGGCCTCACACTACTTCCAAATAACAGCACATTGACCCACACACACACACATTCAGATAATAGTTTCTTGAAAAGAGGTGTTCACCTTGGTAACACGGATGTTGGGGGGTGCCTAACACCTTCCCTCCGCATAATCAAGTCCCCGGACCCTAATGAATCTCGATTTCACCGACCCGTTTAACAGTGTCACATCACTGGGTCAATGTACAAACCTTTTCCCGGTTGTGTTGGTACAACCATTTAAAAAACCAACTGGCGACTCTTAACAGTCCATCGTCGACATTATACATGTCAGACCTTTTTCACTTGTTTTTTCAAACAAATCTCACCTAAAATGAGAACACCAAAGAACAAGTAACAGAAAGGGACAAGTAAAAATCCCGACGTCGACAATTATTTATTTGTTGAATAAATAATTAACGAGTTAAGGAAATTGATCATCATGAGATAATATTTTAATATTTGGTTGATTAAATAAATTTATAATTATAAAGAAAATTATAATTATGTACGTATTGATTTATGTCGTGAATTAATTTAATAAATTGTTATTAAAATTAATTAAATTGAATATTAAAATTTAATTAACTAAAGTGTGACCATAAACTATATTATAAAGGAGTTATTAAAATAAGTTAAGGGTGGTTGATTCAGTTTTTACAAATAAGGCTTAATGAATGTTAAGTCTTTAATTTAAATGTGTTTTACCAAACAAGGTGTAAGATTTAATGTGTTAATTTTTAGTTAGTTAGCCAAACAAGCCTTATGGCTTTTGAGTTTAAAAAAACTGATGTCAGTTAAAGTTATAATTATATTATATACTTAATACATATATTATTACCTATACATTATATTTGGTTTAATACGTAAGTTAGAGTTTAGAATAGGGAGCAAGACTCAAAAGAAGAAAAAATAAGAGAAGAAGAAAATTACAGTGAAAAGTAAGAGAGAATTGGGAGAAGTCTAGATAGAAGAATTGGGGAAAAAGAAAGCTTCATAATCAAAAGAATAGCCATCATCTTCTAAAATTAAGGTATCCTCTTGCTTGTATTTTTCAAAAAATTGTAGTTATATTCTCTTCTAAAATTCTCTATAAAAATTTTGTGAAGGTTGAATTGTTTGTTGTATATAGCTTTATATGATAAATTGTTTATTATAAAATTGTTTTCATAAGTTTATATATGAGTATAGTGAATGAATTCATGTTAAGTATGTATTTTTGTGAAGGAAATCATATTACAGTGAATTGGCATGAACATATATGAATATAACTTAGTTTAAAGTAAAATTAAGGTTTAATTAGTTTTATAATATATAAATTGACTATTAAATTCGAAAGAGGATGAATAAACATAAGCATAGTATGTTGAATTAACTGTTTTGGTTGAAAAACAAAAGCACAGTGATGATTTTCACTGAAACTTTCAAAAAGTGAAGTTTTAGCAAAAATAGTGAAAATTAATGGTTGTAATTTGGATGTTTATGTTGTTTAGATGGCTAGAAACGCGTGAGAAAACATTAGATTATGTTTCTGTAAACCTATTATACCTTAAATAGGTTGGTATGGTTGTTAAAAAGGAGTTTGGAGGCCTAATTTGGCTTTTGGTAGTGTTACAGAGCATAAAATCGCAAAAAGCTGAAGTGACCCCCGCCCCGGCGGGTCCCCCAGTGCAAAAACCCCCGCCCCGGTGGGGGTTAGTCTGTTAAGACGATTTTGGAAAAAAAACTGACAGAACATAGTTTACTAAAATGGGCATAACCTTTTCATACGAACTTCGATTGATGCGATTCAAGATGATCCGGAACAAGGACGAGTAGACCTATAACTTTTATTCTTTAAGGTTTTCAATTTGAAATTGTTATGAAGGGTCAAAATGTCCATCTTTAGGACTGTTGTGTATTTGGAGGCAATCGGAGGGCGTCGGGATACGCGAATGCAAGTGCAATTCTTTGTGTGTTAGTATAGCCTAATGATAATATGTTGGACATGTAATATGATGTTGTATCAAGTTGTTAATGTGTATATGATGCAATGACATGATCATTTAAGTAGTTGTAATAAAGCTAAATAGTGATGTTCGTGAAAAGATGTGATGTTGTTAGTGAGCTATATGAAACTAATATTAGTGTAACTAATGTGTATTGTCAATACATATTGTATGTGTATGACTTTTGGTGAACGTGAGTAGTGATTTTTTAACCTACGCACGAGGAAAGTTCCCTAACCTTTGCTACTTTATTATTCAACAAGGTTACTTTTCACTGTCATGATATACTTTTGCAAGTTCTCTATTTCTAATCTCTTGTTGAGCAATTTATTGTTATACAAGTTCTTTAACTCTCATTACTATTGAGAAAGTTAATTAATCTTTATTTCTTTATTCCAAACAAGAAAACTTTGGTTATTCAAAGTCTATAATTTTGTTATAAGAAATGTGTTTATTCAGCTACTAATAACTGTTGTTTGACCTTCGTTCTCCAATGTCATTGTACTATCTTACATTACTGTACCGAACTCTAAGTTGCCTAGCGATTCTTTACCAATTCAACTAATCCTTAGTTGATGAATTTTCTAAACTCTAAATTACCCTTGAAGTCATCCCAAACCAAACTTCATTTGGTTTGCATATGTACTCACACAAATTTTGAAAGCATGTTGTCGATGATAACATCTGTTCAATTTAGAAACTGTTAATACTCTAGCTCTTATTGATTCATCGATATACCTTGTTCATGAAGATATTATAATCAACTCTTGAATAGTTATTGGCCTCTATTTGATTCAACCTGTACTTGGTTGATGAGCATTCTAGGATCTAGAATTCCTTTGAAGTTAATTCCCAACCAAACTTCATTTGGTTCGGAACCTGATAATCTAAGCTGAGATGAACAACCCTATATTAGGGGATTATTTTAGAGCTACACAATAGCGTAAAAATGTTTGCACAATACATAGTACAAAGGGCTTGTGACAACCCGAGAATTTAGGAAATTTTTAAAAATTTTAATTTATTGATTTAAGGTTCAGTATTAGAACCTAGACAGAAAATAAGTGTCTGCGTTTGATATTTTTAAGATGGAATTTTGAGGATTTCAAAATTGGGTGAAGGATTTAGGTGAATTATTCAGGATTAAGTGTTTATGTGAATATGTTCTGCGTATATGTGTACAGTATGTAGTTAAGGGTCAAGGGTTGACCAGATAAACGATATCTGCAACAAACCCTAAGTATATATTAAGAACTTTAACGTTCTGTTAGAAAACCCTAATGCTTAACAAAAAACCCAATGCAGTATTGAGGATAATAGGAACACATAGATTGTTAAGCAAATGATTATTAGTGAAGAATTAAGTTTTCCAAAACTCCTAGCTATGCTAGATTTCGAAATGATTGACATCAAGCTAAATACGCACTATGTGCTTTTTAAAAAAATTTATAGACTCGTAATCATTTTTGAAATGGTTTAAAGTATAGTCTATGCTACTTATTTCAGCTAGACGCAAATGATTTGAAATATCAAAATACATTTTTATTTATCACTCATGTACTATGCACACAAACCCGATCATGTTTGATGATAAAGCATATACTTTGTAACAATCTTATTCATTTATTAATAAAAAGTATTAATTTATTAAAGGCTTTTAATTATCTACATGATCTTTGTTTTATAATATGTGATAAACCCGTAGTTTTAAGCAATGCTTTTAGAATAATGATGATGATCATTCTAATGAGATCTAAATTCTTAGAAAGCTTAAAACTAAAATAGTTCCCCAATCGTTGGATTACTAAATTGGGGATTAGTGAATCCGGATAGATTGAGTACATCGTTAACTTGCTTTCGTTGGATGAGGATGATTGATCTCATGATCATTTGTGTGGAACACTAAAAGCAGTATGTAGGTGCTTATTAGAGAATAAGTTCATGAGCATTGGCTCATTAAGGAATACCTAATGGAGTTTTATTTGCTGTCGATAGGAATTCTGTAGTGATAGTAGTAGTCTGAGTGAATCCTTGGACTTGAGATCATCATAGTATCTTGTGTATGATGAGTTATACTTTGACTTATTCCTTAAGACCCTTAGGGTATATCAAAGGGTATGCTTGGGTATAATAAGTTATACATGGAGATAATGTATGATCGATAAAGAATCTACCACTTCTAATAAAGAAGAAATGTCTATGTGATTAGATAAATGACAACCCAGTAGTCCTTGGCGGCGAGAATGAAATTAGAAAGGAGTTTCTAATTTGCATTATTTGGAGTTGTGCGTTTAAGGATCGAAATACATATATAATTAAATAAAATAAGACTTGTGATAATTCCATATCTTATATTTAATTGGGACATTGTATGGTGGAAGGATTGAATTATCGGTAACTATTTACTCGAAAGGTTCTTTTATGATTAATGTTGAAATCTATATTATCTGGAAAGTGATTGATCATTGGGAGAACTTATCCTATTGTAGAATAAATATTATTTATTTAAATAAATTAATTGTTTAATTTATTTATTTAAATAAGATTAAAATTATTCTAATTGATTTATTCACAATAGGTTTAATATGGAGAACCTAAAAGGGTCACACCATAAAAAAAGGAAGAATAATTATTTAAGAAGTTAATGGCATAATCGTAATAATATGTTATGTATATTTAATTTAATCTATGGTGATAGAATAAATTAAATAGCTTAATATTATTATTTAATATTTTAGAAATATTAAATATAAATTAATAAGAGGAGTCTTATTAATATTATTACAATTATTATTATTTTAATTTCTAAAAGTTTTAGGAATTAATTTAATATAAATACTCTCATTTATTCTAATTGGATTAGGAAGGAAAATTAGTTAAAGGAGTTTAATTAATTATCCTAATAAGATTAGGGAGCTTAATTAATTAAAAGAATTTAATTAATTAAATAAAACCATTCCTTAATTGTTAAGGTGGGTTGCTTGCCACATCTATAAATAAGAGGAGTCTTATTATGGGTGGTATGGGTTGTTGACTTTTTAAAGTACGTAATAATAATTCAATTTGTTGGGAGTACACCTTTTTTATAGAGATAGAAAACTAGGGTTTGAGCCAAATACCCATCTTCTTGAATTTTATTCTTCCTTGGTGGATCACCTCTGAGAGGCCAAACATTTGGGTGGCTAACGTTGATCGAAGGAAGGAACCAAACCGGTGGATTCAAGATTGAGCGAAAAGATTTGGAGGTGAACTTGTACGAGGAAGCTCGATCTTGAGGTATGATTTTATTCTTTATCTTTTCGTTTAATTAATAATTATGCGTAAAGGGTGATCAAGGGTATATGGTTTGTAAATTTTTTAAACTACGATTTTACCGCTTTAGCTTATTTTATACAATTTGATTGCGTTATGAATATTACAAACCTAACTAACGATGGCATCGAGCCCGAACCTTTATCACGAATTATTAATTGTTTTAATTTGATATGTATATTGATATGTGTTTAGAACAATTTAATTGGGCATAATTTTATTGTATAAAATTTATTAAAAAAAAAAAAAAAAAAAAAAAAAAAAAAAAATAAAAAATAAAATTTAAAAAAATTTTTAATTTTTAATCTTTTGAAAATTTTTTTATATTATTTATATTAAATTGGTAATAAATTTTATATATCAATTGATTTAAAATTTTTTAAAAAAAAAAAAAATGAAAATAAAATGAATATTTAAAAAAATTAATAATTAAATCATTGCATATATATATATTTATTTATAATTATTATATGAAAAAAAAAAATATTAATTTATATTTATATAATATATATATATATATATATATATATATATATATATATATATATATATATATATATATATATATATATATATATATATATATATATATATATATATATATATATATATATATATATATATATATATATATATATATATATTATATATAATAAAATTTTATTTATATAAAATATTTATTTTATATTATAATAAAATAAATTTATTTTAATAAAATTAAAATATATTATATATATTATATATATATTTTATTATTTTATTTAATTAAAATAAAATTTATTTTAATTTTAAAATAAAAGGTTTATTTTAATATTAAAATAAAAGTTTATTTTAATTTTAAAATTAAATTTCATCTTAACTAATTAGAGTTGGAATTGGATTCCATGATAACTAATTGGAGTTGAAATTGGATTTTTTATTTTTTCCTTAAATAAAGGAGTTTATTTAGATATGAAATAAGATTTCATATTATTCAAAAAATAAAAGAGTTTATTTGTGAATAGGAAAAGAAAATCCATATTTTCCTTAAATAAAGGAGTTTATTTAAATATGAAATAAGATTTCATATTATTCAAAATAAAGGAGTTTATTTGTGAATAGGAAAAGAATAATCAAGTGTTTCCTTTAATAAAAGATTTTTTTTTTACATGGAATTGGATTCCATAATTAATTAAAATAAAAAGAGTTTATTTTAATTAAAGATTTTTTATATATATATTATATGGAATTGGATTCCATAATTAATTAAAATAAAGGAGTTTATTTTGATTAAAATTAAAATAAAATAGTTTATTTTATTCAAAATTGGATAAATTAAAAATAAAAAAAGTTTTATTTTGATTTAAATTTGGATTAAAATAAAGGAGTTTATTTTGATTCAAAATAGATTTTATCTTAACTAAATTTGCCCATTAAATGATATCAATATATATATATAAATGTTTATTATTAATGAGATGAATGTTATTTATTGATGCGTATGGTGATGTGTATGATAATAAATGGGATTGATTATGGATTATTGACCCGATGTGATTGGATTTTATTTTAGTTGGATGCATGAATGTATGGGTTTTTTTATTAAATGGGGTTGCGTGCCTAAATCTTCTCTAATTTTTCTTAATGTAAATTCTATCTCTCTCTATGTACTTCCCTTGGCTTTGCGATCGAGGTTTATATTTATTTTAAATAGTTTTGTAATAGGAATAGTTAGAATTAATTTTGAAAAATTGGAGATCGAAAAAGCAAGGCGCTTGAAGACCCGTTTGTAATGGAGCAGGGTTTAAATGTAATAGTTATATTTAAATATTATTTCTTGCACCCCTAGGGTTTGACCTTTTGGTTCACTTGGTGGCTCTAGTGAACGAAACTAGAATAAAAAGTCCATAATCAATCAAGGGTAGAATATAGTATTCTATATGTGTGCTGCTTATATATATATATATATATATTATGCAAACATGCTTGCATGTTCATTAATATAATGTATTTTATATATATATATAAATGCATGTAAAAATGAATGATGAGACAAATTAATAACAAACCCCTCGATTTTTTATATTAAGTCTAGCGTTCAAAGATATTTGGAATATCGAGCGTTAAGCCTACTAGCATGATAAAATTAATAGAGTATTAAATATTTAATATGAGTTTGTTGTGTCACCACAAAGGCAAGTATTAAGTATTTAAGATGTTAATTATCACATTTGATGCTTATAAAGAAAATTGAACAATATTGTTTTGTTGTGTCACCACAAGGATGATATTTTCTTTTTTTGAATATATGGAGTGCTAGGTGGGACTTAACTTGGATAATTTTGATTCGGATGTGCCACCACTTGATCAAAAAATAATCTAAGAGGCAAAATCTGAGGAGTTGCATAGTTGATGTAATTGACAAAAGTTGTCTACCTATTTATTTATATATAGTTTGTTGTGTCACCACACAAAAATATATACATTTGAAATGGGATCCTTATTCTCACTAGCAAATCTTTAATTAGATTTTTAGAACTATATAAGTGAGGTAATATAGTTTGAAGAAAATAGTGGGAGATACCAATTTAAAACAAGACCTAATTTATTTTGGTAATTAATAAAAGAATGTATGTTAAAATGTTGTTAATTACAAATTCATTTACAAAATTTTACAATGTCTAAAATTACTATCCTTTGCGAAGCATATTAGATGCTAAATTAATCGGGATAGAATTAAGCGGATTGGTTAAGGAATTTGAGAATAGTTCTCATGGTTTGAAAAGCTATCTTATGTCATATCGCTTATCCTGCAATGGTTGCGAGACAATGCCTCTGAGGAAGAGATTGCTACTTTTAGAAAGTGGCGAAGATGATGCCTGATTAGCTCGATGCATCATGCTTTCGCATCCATGAAATAACGAGCTTGACGTCGGCATGAAACTATGGATGCTTCTATATATTCTGCACATCAGTAGTTGATGGTGAGGAAAATGGGGCCGATAGATATCGAGATATCTAAGGAGCTCTTAGATCTAGAATGGCCATGGCACTATAAATGCAGACAAAAAGTTCTTAACATAATCAATTTGATTGATCGATTAGGACAACGCTGGTTTTGTCATGGATGGAGAGTTGAGCGAATTTGATCTTGCACTCACTCCGGACTCCTTTCACAATTGTTGTGAATTTTTCATATGAACAAGCTAGATATCGACCTCATTTGATTTGCTTAACATATTGAAAAATGTTGAGAGTCACTTTCGACGAAGAAAGACCAAGTCTTCTTGGTAGGGGCCAAAGGATCTTACGAAAAGAAGAGCGATTCAAAGAAGGTAAATAGAAAGGCATAAACAAAGGATAATAAGAACAAAAGCGTCTGGATAGCAAAGGTTTTGCTTCCCTTGCAATAAGCTTTGGACCTTTGGAAAAGAAAGCTGCGAAGCATCTTGCGAGGCTAACGAAAGAAGCTTAGTGAAGTTTGATTCTAATCTGATTTTTGTTCATGATTGAAATAAATTTTTCTTTAAGTCGAGGTTCTACTTGGGTATTGGATCTGACTTTGGTTATCATAAATATAGATTTATGAAGGGACCAAGCGAGTAGAAAGCTAAACAAATATAAGTAATCTATGTGTGGAAAATGAAGCAAAGGTTGCTTTGCATTAGCCATAGAAACTTATAGTTTAGCAATGCTACTGAAAAAATCTATTAAGTCGATAAGTTGTTATTGTATTCGATTCTTGTTAAAAATATTATTTCCATTTTATTGTTGGACAATAAAATCTTTGGTATTATAATTAAGAACAATTGTTGTTACTATTTATAATAATAATGTTTTGTATAGAAGCTGAATATTATTAATAATAAATTTTGTATACTTGACTTACGTGAAAATAATTTTGCATATTGAACAAATTAGTATAAGAAAAGGAGATGATCATTCAAAGAGTTGAATGTGTGTATTTGTTTGAAATACAAGTGTGAATTATTTGAAAGGTTGAAAGAATTGAAGTGAAACAAAAATTGGCAAAGTATTAAGATTCTTTGATTAGATCGAGGAATAAATACTTGTGCTGATAAGTTTCTAGATCATCTCAAATGGTTTTCTCATAATGGACACATCGATCTGTGATAATTGATTGATGTATCTGAATGGAAAAATCGTACCTTGTTGGACATAGTGCGGTCCATAATGATTTCTGAGACATTCGGTATCCTTACAGGATCATGTCCTAGAAATGGTACATATCTCTGAAAAAGGTAACCTCAAAATCCATTGAAGACTCCATAAAAGTTATGGGCGGGGAGGATTCTAATCTTAAGTATGTTAAGATAAGGGTTGTCGACTTATGTGAAAAGGTTTCAAAGGATAAGCTTGGGACAAGATTTGACAAATGTCGATTTGTGGGACATCTAAAAAGTAAGTTTAGGGTATATGTTCTATAATCCTACTTAGCAAAAGGTGTTTGTTCTGAAAAACACGCTTCCTTACAAGATAAAGGTGTTTATCATTGAAGGGGCTAGTGGGAGGATAATAGATCTTGAAGAGTTCAAGAACCACAAAACACTTATAAGTCGAATAAGAGGAACACTATAGATAGACCTATTGTACCTGGCAATAAGATAAATAAATGCGGAATAGTACCAAAGATACCTAGGAGGTATGGATTCATCATGGATGATGATGATGAGAGTACACATCATAGAAGATGATGATCGAGTTACATTCGATGAGGTAAGAGTTCTAGTGTGTACAAAAGGGGTCGATTAGGGCGTCGTGACATTTCTAGTATTATATGTTGATATACTACGGATGAGGAATGACATACCAATGCTCTGATCGATAAAAGATAAAGTTGTCTAAACATTCCTCCATGAATGATTTGGAAGAGTATCTTAATTGGGGATATAAATCTATATAGATAGATTTAAGAGGATGCTTTCGACTTAACCCGAGCGTATATTCATTTGATGCTAAAATCGTTTAGCATGGCAAACTCAAGAGATGTCTCATGTTGATGAGCTATGGGTGTATCTCTCTTAATAGTCCCCACAGAGACTCACAAAAAGAGAGATCGCATGAGTGACAATCATCATGTATCTGATGAAATATCTGAGACACGATGTTGATCGGTCGTATTACGGAGAAGTTCACTATGAGTCGGTGAAAAACATCTTAAAGTTCTTAGCTTGGCACTAAGGATGTGATCATATTCATGGTGGGTCTAAATTAAAACTAGAGGCTTATGAGACTCAAGTTTTTCGAGACGGACCAAGATGACGAAAAATCCACTTTAAGGTAAAGCGTTATCTTGAGCAGTGGTGCGATGAATTGGAAAGGTTCCAAGCGAAAAAGAGTTCTTTGGTTTAGTGATAAAACAAAGTATATAGCTATAAATGAAGGCTACTGAGTTGATTGTTTGGATTAAAAGTTCATTCTGAAGAACTAGGAATAGTTCTAAGTCTCATCTTGGATCTAAACATGTGTTGTGGCACTTTCATTTGATTATTAGAATCATTGAAAGATGGGAAATCACTATAGAGATAGTGGACTCTCATGAACAACATTACATATCCATTAACTAAAAGCTTATCCAACGGCGGGATAATCGTCACTTAGAAGAAGAAGTATAAGATACCATGACGATTGGCTTTAGTGCAGAGTGGGAGATTGAAAGTAGTATGCACACAAGCCCGATCATGTTTGATGATAAAGCATATACTTTGTAACAATCTTATTCATTTATTAATAAAAAGTATTAATTTATTAAAGGCTTTTAATTATCTACATGATCTTTGTTTTATAATATGTGATAAACCCGTAGTTTTAAGCAATGCTTTTAGAATAATGATGATGATCATTCTAATGAGATCTAAATTCTTAGAAAGCTTAAAACTAAAATAGTTCCCAATCGTTGGATTACTAAATTGGGGATTAGTGAATCCGGATAGATTGATACATCGTTCTTGCTCGTTGGATGAGGATGATTGATCTCATGATCATTTGTGTGGAACACTAAAAGCAGTATGTAGGTGCTTATTAGAGAATAAGTTCCTTTGAGCATTGGCTCGCTAAGGAATACCTAATGGAGTTTTATTTGCTGTCGATAGGAATTCTGTAGTGATAGTAGTCTGAAGTAATCCTTGGACTTGAGATCATCATAGTATCTTGTGTATGATGAGTTATACTTTGACTTATTCCTTAAGACCCTTAGGGTATATCAAAGGGTATGCTTGGGTATAATAAGTTGTACATGGAGATAATGTATGATCGATAAAGAATCTACCACTTCTAATAAAGAAGAAAAATGTCTATGTGATTAGATAAATGACAACCCGGTAGTCCTTGGCGGCGAGAATGAAATTAGAAAGGAGTTTCTAATTTGCATTATTTGGAGTTGTGCATTTAAGGATCAAAATACATATAATAATTAAATAAAATAAGACTTGTGATGTAATTCCATGTCTTATATTTAATTGGGACATTGTATGGTGGAAGGATTGAATTATCTGGTAACTATTTACTCGAAAGGTTCTTTAATGATTAATGTTGAAATCTATATTATCTGGAAAGTCGTTGATGATTTGGGAGAGCTTATCCTATTATTGTAGAATAAATATTATTTATTTAAATAAATTAATTGTTTAATTTATTTATTTAAATAAGATTAAATTGTTCTAATTGATTTATTCTGGCCAGGTTTAATATGGAGAACCTAAAGGGTCACACCATAAAAGGAAGAATAATTATTTAAGAAGTTAATGGCATAATAAATAATAATATGTTATGTATATTTAATTTAATCTATGGTGATAGAATAAATTAAATAGCTTAATATTATTATTTAATATTTTAGAAATATTAAATATAAATTAATAAGAGGAGTCTTATTAATATTATTACAATTATTATTATTTTAATTTCTAAAGAGTTTAGGAATTAATTTAATATAAGTACTCTCATTTATTCTAATTGGATTAGGAAGGAAAATTAGTTAAAGGAGTTTAATTAATTATCCCTAATAAGATTAGGGAGCTTAATTAATTAAAAATTTTAATTAATTAAATAAAACCCAATTCATTAATTGTTAAGGTGGGTTGCCCACATCTATAAATAAGAGGAGTCTTATTATGGGTGGTATGGGTTGTTGACTTTTTTAAAATCGTAATAATTCCAATTTGTGGGAGTACCCTTTTCTATAGAGATAGAAAACTAGGGTTTGAGCCAATACCCCATCTTCTTGAATTTTATTCTTCCTTGGTGGATCACCTCTAGAGGCCAAACATTTGGGTGGCTAACGTTGATCGAAGGAAGGAACCAAACCGGTGGATTCAAGTTGAGCGAAAAGGATTTGGAGGTGAACTTGTACACGAGGAAGCTCGATCTTGAGGGTATGATTTTATTCTTTATCTTTTAGTTTTAATTAATAATTATGCATAAAGGGTGATCAAGGGTATATGGTTTGTAAATTTTTAAACTACGATTTTACCAACTTAGCACTTATTTTTGCAATTTGATTGCGTTATGCAAACCTCAAGTTAAGTAATTAGAAAACCTAATCTAATTACAAAATCTAAAATTTAATTTAGAAAAAAAATTATTAGAAACCCTAATTAGTGAAAACATAAACCCAATCACCATTTTGACCCTAATTGCGTAATTAGCCATTTTAATTAGGAATTATTAATCCTAATTAGCAAAATTTAAAGTATGATTAAGAAATTTTAATATATTTAGAAAATTCTAAATATAATTTAGAAATTTTAATTTTCTATTTTGAAAATCGAATTTTTGGAAATCTTAGAAATTAAAAAAATTGCAAAGTTAAGGGTTAAACCCTAAACCCTAAATGTTCCAAACCCTAAACCCTAACCAAACCCTAAGGGTTTGGCTAATTGTCCAATTTGCCATTAAAACAAAAATCAAAATGACTATAATGCCCTTCTTGGATTTTTAGAGGTTACTTGCAAATCTTGGCAAAATGGGAGTTGGTGGCCAACTTTAACCACCCCATGTGACTGAGTTCTCTACTAATCTCAGCCATTCCAGCCGAAAATAATCAGACCATAGCAACAAGTAGCAAATAATATATATTAAAAGAGAGAGAAATGAGTCACTTACATTTTATTTTTCTCCAAGACCTTCTCTCTCTAGAAATTTGGATCTTAGAGTGAGAGAGTGTGAGAAGATGAACCATGACCATATCTCAGCTTACCAAGAACAGATCCAAAGGTCAGATATCAAAAATCAAGGCTCAAAGTGGTAAGAACCCTAATTCTAGAAATTCTTAAAATATTGTGTTAATGTTGTTGTTTGTTGTTTAGAACAGTGTTAGAAGACGTCATTCAGTGATCTGGGTTGTTAAAACCCGGATCCATAACATCAAACACGAAATAACATTTTTCAAAATCGGAAAAGCGAAAAATTATAACCCAATAACGACCATATATAGTCGGGCTTGTAGATCTTTATGTGTTAAGCTGTTTTATGTGTTTTATGTTTTGGATCCGTTCTCGTCATTAGGACTTGTGATCTAAAAGCTGGAATCATGGTCGGATCAAGTCTTGATCGTCGATTATACTCGGTCGAAAAGTCGTTGTCACGTTCAAAATGAAATCTGGGCGACCCATAATTTCCGATTTAGTCGTGAAGTTTTGTTTGGCCATGAATCTTTAACATGGAATGTTATTTTAGCCACGTTGTTGTTGTTATATTGTATGCGGTATGTATACTACATGTTAAAGTCACCGGATCACTTAGATCATAATCGGAATGGAAGCAAATCACGGTCAAAATAGCTTTGACCATCTACTTTTGGTAACTTTAAAATCCCGGAAAGATAAAGAGTAAAGTTCTGACATGGTTTGACCATGCCGGATCTTGCTCATGTGATGATGTTATTATGTTATAATGCTATATACTTTTCTAGGGCATGTTTTCTACGATAAAAAACTAATATTACTCGAAAGAAGGCTTGAACATCATAGAATCAAAGAAGGCCTAAAGGCGGCACCTTGGTTGTTCTTCATTTCACGAAACCCGAAATTGAAGAACAATCTAACGAACTTTGATGCACTATATCTTCTTGATTGGATGTAGGATGTCCATGAATTTAGTTTGTGGTTGTAATATGACATTAGTACTACTACTATAACATCATTACCAAATCCAAAATCAAATAGAACATAGGTTTATAAGCGATCAAACCTCATACCTCGGTGGTGACATGAACTCTCAAGAACACTCAAGAACAGGCCCAAGAACACCTATAAGCGACGGGTTACATAAGCTATAGGACCCTTTTAGCGACAGTTTATTATTATTATTTTCCGAAATTAATTAAAATAGATTTTAATTATTAAAAATACTAAATAAATTCAGAAAAATTATTTTAAATTACGAAAAAAGTTTTAATTATTTAGAGTATATTTCATAAATATTTAATATTTTTGGAATATAAATGGTATTTAATTTATTTAATTACAATATTAAATAAATTATTTAAAATGATTTACATACATGAAAATCTATGAAATATAATATTATGATATTAGAAAATATTTTAAGTTATTTTGATGACTTTTAATATTTTGTGATAAAATTCATTAATTAATCAATAATAATGGTAATTAGTTTATTTAATAAATATATTAAATAAATTATGGAAAAATAAATTAATGATTTATAAATCATATAAAAATGATTTAAGTGTTAGAAAAATATTTTAAGTTATAAATTATAACTTTTGGTATTTTGTCATGAAAATATTAATATTTTAATATTAAAAGCAATTATCGATAATGAATTGAAGTGATTAAAATCATATAAATATGATTTTAAAGTATTAAAAATACTTTGTGATATTATAAATATATTATAATATTATGACATGTATTTCATTAATATTTGATAATAAATAAATATTAATGATAAAAGAATTATGTGGTATTTAATTCAGTTAAATACGTTATTAATGATTGAAAATTTAAGATAAATAGTAATAATTACTTAAAAAATATTACGAGACTTTGAAAAATATTTTGACTGTTATTAAAATTATCTGAGATAATTGTTAAGTGTTAGGCAGAGTTTAATTGAACTTAAACTCGATAAAAGTCCGACTAGACCGTCGGGACGTTAAAATTTGTGTCGGTTTCAAGTCATACTGAAATAGTTTGACCTGATACTAAGTCTTATGTGTATTGTAGACTGGTAGGGTTATGTGTTATGTGTTTAGGTTATTCTAAGTTTATATATATAATAGTATTATATTGTGATGATATTATTCTAATATTTGAGATCTATATTACTAATATTAGGTCTTCGGATAAATCGTTATAAATTTCGTTGTGGTAATCAATGGTTCAGGCAAGTTTGTTTTACTTAACTCTATTAAGAGTGTTTTATTCGGATAAGCTTGTGGTTAATCATTACTGGTTGCCATGAATTGTACTCTGTACAAATTGCATGTATAAGTCAGGTATGAAAGGCTGATCACCTTCATTACCAGTTGGTTCAGATATATTTGTTCATGTATAATACTTGTTCAGTCATAAATTTATTCCTGCTAGTTCACAATTATATTGTTGAATTATAGCCAGCCAATTATTCAAATCATTTCAATCATGATATATTGTTATATTGTTGAATTTAAACTTGCTGGGCAACTTTCATGCTCACCCTTGCTATATCATGATAAAACATTGCGATTAAAGGCGAATCGTGGGATCTGAGGAAAGGTTAAAAGATGCAGTTCCGACTTTAGTTTACGTTTGTAGTTAGAATTGTAATAGTAATGTATATAATGTTATTGTAAGTTAGAAAAGTTATGATTTATGTATAAGTTAAGGTTACTCGAACTTGGGGAATAGTGTGTAATGTATTGTATAAACAATTTATGTTTATATCTTCCGCAAATAGTTGTATAGTGATAGAATGATCGAACTGGATCCGCGGTGATTCGGGACCTCAGATCCGAGGCTCTCACAAGGCTGATCACTTGGAGTACGGGATGATGGTCTATATAGTCGTTTATACTGTTAAAGGTTACAGTAGAAACACCTGTTAACCTAGGACATAGATGATGATTATAGTCTTTTAGACTGTTAAAGGTTAAAGTAGAAATACTTGAAAACCTAGAGTATAGTTCGTGGTCTTGTGACCCTCAGTGTATTCTTTGATGTTGATATCTATTGTTAACTTAAATGTTCATTATTCCTTTGAACTCGTAGCTTTTGAATTAAAGTTTATCATTCCTGTAAAAGAATTTTAACATTGAAAGTTCAGTTATTGTCATTCATAAAATGTTATTGTATACTATTCTTCATGTGATCAATTGTTTGATCACTCTTGCTCCAAACAATGCAGATGAATTTAAGAAGTTTGACGAGCTTTCTTTAAGCAAGGGTAAGGACAAAGTGCTTGATTAGACGACGATGTTTAATTTACCTTTTATTTATGAAGTGTATGTAATAGATTTGATTATGGCTATGTTTTAATTTTCCGTTGATGATTGTAATAAAGGTTGGATGACCTAGGATTTATGTTGAGATTATGTAACCCTTGATGGGAGATTTATTATTTAAGCTTTTGAGTTTAATTATATCTTTTGTTTATGGGTAGTTAGTTATAATTTATTTGGACAGTGAACACCAAATCTGTGGAATTGAAGCCGAATTTGGGGGTGTCACACCTTATCCAACTCACCCAAGCTCACCCCCCTTAGCGATTTTAATTTAATGACGGTTGATCATCTACAACCGTTATCTATACTTTTAACGACGGACAACATATAGGGTCATTAAAATTATAAACGATGGTTGTATGACCGAACCGTCGCCGGGTCCGTCGCTAAATGGGGGGTGAGCTCGGGTGAGTTGGATAAGAGGTGAATATATATATATATATATATATATATATATATATATATATATCCTAGAATGCGAATTAATGAAACGAGCGTGGATCGATATATATCCAGTGCGTTTATCGCTTATATATATATACATTTCAGTCTGGCCTGGAGTTTAGTTCGTGGCGGTTGATCGCTTTTACAGCTTTATTTACATTTTCTCAATCGCCCATGAAGGTGCTTCGTGGTGGTTAATTGGGTTTTATTGCTTTATTTACATTTCTTCCCGCCTGGAGTTTATTTCATGGCGGTTGATCGCTTTTACAACTTTATTTATATTTTCTCAATCTCCCATGGAGGTGCTTCGTAGTGGTTAATTGTCTATATATATATATATATATATATATATATATATATATATATATTGCTTATATAAATATAACTGTTCACATCTTTCATACAAATTGCTACATCATGTGAGCCTAGGAATCATGTGATCATAGATTCAGTCTATAGAATCTAGATTCGGTTCTCGTGATGGACATTTTCTGCTGTACATGGCTTGTAAATTATTCACAGTGTCGAATTTCCTTAGACGGCTCTCATGCCCATAAGGAATTCGACACTTCTATGTATATTATTTTCTCGAAGATGCTTCGCATCTCGAAAAGTAAAAGCAATCAAGCCGAACACATAATAAAATGGAAGTACCGAATGCCTCAATTACTATTAAGCACAAGGGTTTGAAAAACCTCTTTTTACAAAACATCACTTTTATATCTTGTTAAAACTGAATTTTTGTACATAAATTCAAACCCTTTGTATATATGTGTGAACGAGGCATAGCACTACTTCCAGATAATTGCACATTGATCCACACATATATACACAGACATTCATATAACAGTTTAAATGAAAAGGCCTCAATTACTATTGAGCACAAGGGTTTGAAAAACCCCTTTTTACAAAACATCACTGCTATATCTTGTAAAAACTGAATTTTTGTACAGAAATTCAAACCCTTTGTATATAGGTGCAAACACGGCATAACACTACTTCCAGATAATTGTACATTGATCCACACACATTCATATAACAGTTTAAATGAAAAGTGGCGGTCACCATAGCAACACGGATGTCGAGGGGTGCCTAACACCTTCCCTTCGCATAACCAAGTCCCCGGACCCTAACAAATCTCGGTTTCACAGACCCATTAAGCAGTGTCACGTCACTGGGTCAATGTGAAAATCTTTCCTCGGTTGTGTTGGTACAACCATTTAAAAAACCAACTGGCGACTCTTATAGTCCAATCGTCGGCATATACATGTCGGACCTTTTCACAACTTATTTTTTCAAACAAATCTCACCTAACATGAGAACACCAAAAGACAAGAACAGAAAAGGAACAAATAAAAATCCCGACGTCGATAGGTGGTGACTTCTGTGGGGAACTCCAATAAGAGGGCTTAAGCCGCTATTTATAAACTTTTCAAAACTTTTATCTGTTTGTGTGTGGATGTTGCATTTACATTTGAATCAATGTGTACTAATGCATTTACTTACTTCACTTAGTGCTTCGCACCATATCTGCTTGTGATATTAGTGTTTCGCACATGTCATCATTTCCATATGGTGAGACACGATGTATGTGGATGTATGTTGTGTGGTATGTGAGACCACAGATTTTATGAATAAATATTTAATTTTCTCAAAATAATTTTTTAAATATTATGGTGTGGATTTGATACAATGTTATAGTTGTGGGTAATATTATAAATTTTGCAAAGTATGTAAGTTGTTATTTAATATTCGATTGGTCGGGGAATATTCTTTTTGTCGAAGAATATCCGTACGACGGTACAATTATTGGTGGACCCCGCAACGGAATTATTGTCTGATTGAGAAAACGACAAAAATACTTTATGAAAATAACGGGGAAGTTTTACTGGTTATCTGTTGAAACACTTTCGGTGTTAAAATACGACGATGTCTGGCGTGGTTGCATAGTAGTACACTGTATTGATTATTGATGCTTACGTGAGAAGTCACTCGATTATACTCAATTATTGCTACAATAATTAACGCATCATATCTCTCGTATTATTGATTTAATTATTGTCACGATTATCATCTCGCATAATATTTATTATTATTAAATCAATAATTGAGACGACAAAAGTTATTCATATTATTATTTGCAATATTGATAATGTCTAGAATTTACATCGAGGAGAGTTTGGTCACCCTAATTGCGGCGCCAATAAGGAGAAATCCTTATCGAAAAGCCCCCTTTCACAGGAGCGACACGGTTGTTAAATATTGTGAGTTATAATATTAATGATGAATAAGTTGTGTTGATTAAAGATGAAATTGATTGTTCCATTGCATTGGGATTATTAGTGTTAGTGGAAATTGACATTTATTTCGATGATAATTGATGTTTGGAGGTTATATTGTTCACTCGGGTATTCGGAGTACTTTTTGTGTCGGAGTACTATTCACGAGTTACTATTCACGGGGAACTATTGATTCACATTCTTATACTATTAGGGGTGGTGGTGCAAAATTGATAATACTTGCATGACTAAGTTAAAAATTGAGGTATTGTTAAAGGTACTATACTGTAATTAATTTTTTCACATGATTATACTATTTATTCACATGATTATATTATTTATTCACATGATTGTACTATTGATTCACATGATTTACTATTAGGGGAGTTGGTGCAAGATTGATAATACTTGCAGGACTAAATTAAAATTGAAGAAAAAGAGGAAGGTATTGTACTGTAATTTTTCAAGCCCCAAAACGTGTAATTATCGAAACTATATTTTCCTATAAATAGAAGCTCATTCTTCTTTCATTTCTCACCAATTCACTAAAGCTATAGAGCAATTATTATAGAGAGGAATTATAGAGAGAAATAAGAAAAGTATTCTGCTACTTCACTACTTCTATATCGAGTTTCTTCTAAGGTAGGTAGCATTATTTCTTTCTTTCGTCTTCATTAAGAGAACTTCTATTATTCTATTCTTTGTTATTATGTTGGAATAACCTGTCTATACGAAGTACCGCATACATGGTGATTTCTTTTGTTATTCCATTCTTTATTATACTCAGTTGGTAAAAGTTTTGACTTCTATACTCCATAAAATTAGTGGAATATCCTTGATATTTGCGCTTCATCCAGTATCTTTTCATGGAAACATTCTTCTGAGCATTCTTGAATTTTACTCTACAAAGCAGTATCATGTTGACAATTTGGACATTATTAGTTCTTGGATAAATTAATACTTGAACTTGTTTTATTAAATTCTTATATCATTGTCATCATCCTCATGTTTATATTTTGTTGAAAGTCATCTTTGGCATGTAGTGCATAGATGGACTTGGTATGATTATGACCAAGGATTATTCGGTGTAATCATGATCGTAATGTTACGAATGATGTGATAAAAGTCCTCATTGGCCCGTAGTGCATTGATGGACAGTTTTTGGTATGATTATGGATATGGATTCTCTTCGGCCAAGGGTGCAAAGATGAATTGTTTTATGGCATGATCAAGATCGTTGATCAAAACACGATTATCTTTGGCCTGTAGTGCATGGACAATTTGTGGTCATGATACTAAAAATATCATTGGCCTATAGTGCAGGGATGAGTTAATGATGTGGATTATTTATTAAGCTGAGTCTTAGCGATAAAGTTGGTGAAAAACTTTTTAAATCATAAAAGATAGTAGATTTTATATTTTACTTGACTCTTCTAATGGATTGTTTATTCCGCTGTAGTTTTTGATCTAAAACTTGTTGTCTATTATATTTTATCAGTTGTTATACTGTTGAAGGCTACTAATAATTTATTCTGCATTATCTTAGTTATAATATTTCTTACTGGGCTAGTTAAGCTCACCCTTTTTTTCACTGTTCTCTTCAGGAAATGAGAATGTAGCTGGGACTAGTCGGGGAACAGAGTGATGGTCCTAGATGTTTGCATTAGTAGTCCTCACTATTCTGTGAAATGGTGTGATAATAAAAGTAATGAGGACTCTTTTTGAGTTTGTATACTCTCTAGTAAACAATATTTGTATTCAAACTCACAGCTCATGTTGTATATTTAAGATTGTATTTGTATTCTGTACCATGTATTTGGCGACTCAGAATAGGTTATGTATTCTGTTTTGGGGGCGTCACATGGTACCTCTACCATGTGGCTATCCTGTCAGTGTTTGATTACTGGACTCGTAGGTAGACTAATTCCAACGAGGCTCAGGAAAGGCACCACCCAAATTCGCTCCAGTTAAAAGACCGGATTAACTTCTCGTCAAGTAAATTGCGATGATTTGAGAACCTTCATGCCAAAAAACCGTGAGAGTAACCTAAGATAGGTCAGCCTCTTGTAATACCCCGACTTTTATAAAATAAAAGTCTAATTTAATTTATAATTATTATTCTAAAATTTTAAAATGTTAAATTGATAAATGATCAAACGGACAATTAAATGAATAAGTGAGTAAATAAAATAGAAGGAATTAAATTTTTGAAATGATGGGACATTAGATGTTGGCTAAATAATTTTAGTAAAGGGAACACCATCATTTGTACTCAAATCAGTAGAAAGAAATAAAGAGAGAAGAGAGAAATAGAGAGAAGAAGAAAAAGAAGAAGAAAAGAAAAGGTATTTCTAAAAATCTTTGATTTATTCTTAGATCTATGAATTTTATTGAGTACATATTTATGTATGTATTGAATGATTTAAACTTGCAAAAACATGAATTAAATAAGAGAAATCAAGAAATCAGGTGAAAAACGAAATCTGGAAATTTTCATGAAAAATTAGTTTACTACTTGATTTTGTAAAATCCATAACTCTTTGTGTATAATGAGTTAGGAGATAAGCTATATATCAAAAGAAAGCCATGGAACTAAGCTAGCTGCAGAAATTTGAATCACCCAAAAATTCTTTGTGGATTTTTCGTGGTGACAGTTTGAGTGAAATTGGTCTGAAGGACTTATAGTCCGAAAAATCAGTTTTATTGAGCTCTATTGTGTGAATTATAAGTTTTAATCCGACCGTTGGATCGTTGTGATTTTCGGATATGTTATACATATATAAATTGAGTACATGTCCACAAATTTTGAACCGTTAAAGATTAACGAATAATTTGTTATGAAATTTGTGAGGTGGCTGGTTCAAAAATCTTTGAGCATAAATTTTGGTAAGCCTTCTCTCTATGTTAGAGTAAGAATTTGGACAAAATTTCTTCTACAAAGTTGTAGAGAATTAGATTTTTCATGGAAGGACATAAGATCTATATTTTTTTTGATAAAAATGCTAATTATTGTGAACTATTAAAATTTCTGTATATTGGAGTTTATAATTAATTTTATCAGAAAAAAAATTTGGGTTGAAATATTTTTACAGAATGCTTATAATATCATCTTAGAATTTCTCGTAAAATTTTGATGAATTATTGAAAAGCGAAATATTTATTATATTTTTAAACTATTTATAGTTAGTTTTAAAATGGAGGAAATTCATAGAAAATTCTTTGAATGATGAAAAATTATGAAAATTGGTGAAAAATCTTATAATATTATTTTATAATTTCGGGACAGTTTTGGAAAATTTTTGAATAACAAAAATATTTATTATATTTTTAAACTATTTATGGTTAGTTTAAAAATAGAAGAAATTCATAGAAAATTCTTTTCTATGAATGATGGAAAATTTTGATTTTTTTTGAAAAATATTATAATAATATAAGATTAATATTGATGATGTTTTAATGATATAAAAGTATATGGAGTTAGTATTTCTATTTTGAAGCTATTAAATGATAGTTTTTGTAAATAGAAATAATTATTGAAAATTGTTGGTTAATCTAAAAAATATGAAAATTATTTGTAAAATTCAGAATCATATTTTTAAATATTTTAGAAGTGTTAGTAATCTCATGAGATGTCGGGATGTAACCGCACTAGTAACGAATGAGTTATGATAAAAACAAAAATAATATTTTTGTTAAAGCAAAAATGGTGATAATATTAGAATAGTGGATTGCCATATATGAGGTTTTAGATTTCTCAAGTTTTATTATTCACTTCTAAAGTTTTGGAATATGAATAATGATTTTATGCGATAAATAGAGATAACTTGAATGCATAATGAATTGTTAGTTGGTTTATATGTTATTCGAGATGAATATGATTTGGTATTGATTCGATCCCTACTTTTAATAGAATTTAAATTGTTCATAGTAAGGTGTTGATTTGATTCTTACGTAAGAAGTCACCGTGTATTTTATTCAATAATTGTCACAGTAATTATTGCACAGTGATTTATATTATTGATTCTTAATTACGTAAGAAGTCACTCGGTGTTTATTTCAATAATTGCCACTGTAGTTATTCAACAGTGACTCATATTATTTGATATGATTTAAATATACCAGTTAGAAGTATTGTGAGTCTATGTTAATAATTGTGAATAATTATTGAAAGACTAAAAATGTGTATATAATTGATAAATAAAAGGTGTTGATTAAAGATAAGTATGATATATAGACGTTTGTTCAATTATTTTCTTTTTACAAAAGTAAGTTTGGCAGGACTTGCCGACACTCTACGTTTTCTAAAGCAGTATGGACCACAACTTTATTATTGAACAAATGTTGTTAAAATGTGTACAAGTTAGTTTAATTTTCTCGGTAGGACCATAAATTCCACTACCATTATTATATACCTCATTTGATTATTTTGTCAAAGCAGGTGTGCTAGTTGTTTACTAAATTTTCAGTATAAATAGGTTGCCCGGTTGAGCAACTAAACAGACACCATCACTACACTAAAAATATAGAATTCTTTTACTACAATATGGTGAGTATAATATTGTGAGTATTTCTATTGAGTGTAATGTTACTCCAAGTGTAGATAAGGAATGCAAGCACTGTTTAAGTTGATCAATTTCACAGAAAAAAGAATCAAGTCACATGCTAAGGTAAGGGATATCATTATTGTGGTAAGGTATCAGTTTTATGGTAAAAAGAATATCATTTTCTTTCATACTCCATATTATGGCAAGATATTATTATTCGTTTATTCAGTTTATCATTAAATGGTGAAAAGTCCTGAAAGGATTAGAATATCCTTAATAATTTGTGCTTCATCTATTATTATGTTATCAACTTGGACTCTAGATAATTAAGTTAAAAATCACTAAGATCTATGTTATCTTATTATTCTAATGATTTATGTTTATTCATTATATATATCATTGTCATCATTCTCATGCTTATATTGTGTTGAAAGTCATCTATGGCCAGTAGTGCATAGATGGACTTGGTATGATTATGACCAGGGATTATTCGGTATAATCATGACCGTAATGTTACAAATGATGTGGTGAAAGTTATCTTTGGCCCGTAGTGCATAGATGGACTTGGTATGATTATGACCAGGGATTATTCGGTATAATCATGACCGTAATTGAAAACACGAATATCTTTGGCCCGTAGTGCATGGATAATTCGTGGTCGTGATACTATTAAGCTGAGTCTCAGCATTATTAGTTTTACAATTGTATATCTTTGGCCTGTAGTGCAAAGATGGACTGTTGATTATTGGTTTTATAGTTGTATATTTTTGGCATGTAGTGCAAAGTTGAACTGTTGATTTTTTTGATTATAAATTTGAATTGTGATTTAATTATAATCTATAGTGGTTTAGGTGAAGACAGGTGATGAGAGTTCTCTTAGACTTGGGTATAATAAAGAACTGTTGATGAGTATTACAGGAATGAAATATTAACGATGGACTTTTAATCTAGAAGAGATAGTAGACATTATGTTCTACTTGACTCTTCTAATGGATTGTTGATTCCGCTGCTATTATGGTTGAAAACTTTTATCTTCTACCATATGTTCTAAACGTCTGAATTCTTTTGATAATTTAATTATCTTAAGTCATGACATTTTTACTGGGCTATTTGTGCTCACCCTTTTACTTCACCACCCCTTTCAAGTAATAAAAGTGTAGCTGGGACTAGCAGAGAAAACATGGGTATAAAGTGGCAATACAAATTAGTCATAAGCCTAATCAAATTATGAAACGGTGTGGCATAATAATTGTACTAAGAACTTAAAATATGTGTGACATGTTTTATACATCATTTGATATTTAATTTTGGTGAACTATAATAGGGTGAGGCGAATCAGAATTTGGAAACGTCAAAGATGCACTCCAATAGAATGAGGAGAACAGAAATCTTCTCGTGTTCCTTCGGTGACTTGATATATTTGCAGCTGTACTTTATATGGCATTGTAATGATTTAAATATGAATATTGTCGAAGTATATACATAACAATATTTGTATTAAAACTCACAGTATATGAGTCGTCGTATTTTGCATAACAATTGTATAAATGGAGTTATAAGTAGTGTATTTTTCTTGCGACCCAAGATGGGTGATGTATACCTATTTTGGGGGCGTCACATTTGGTATCAAAGCTTAGTGATATGATCCCTAGCTGAGATGTGAGACTAGAACTAGGAGGGGAGAGACGGGTAATTCCTTCGCTAGTTTGACCTACCTAAGTTTATGTGTTATTTAATTGGTGGGTCAAAATATAGGGATAATATGTGACATGTTAATTAACCCTTGTTTTGAAATTGTATTCTAGAATGATATCTGAAATACATGAATTGAGCAATGGATGAACCATGAGACAGAGGAAGTAGTCTGGCAGCTAGAATTTGAAATTCTTATCTCTTCGGAATTCCAAGTACGTACGTAAATTTCGAGGGCGAAATTTCATAAGGTGGGGTGATTGTAAAACCCCGACTTTTATAAAATAAAAGTCTAATTTAATTTATGATTATTATTCTAAAATTTTAAAATGTTAAATTGATAAATGATCAAACGGACAATTAAATGAATAAGTGAGTAAATAAAATAGAAGGAATTAAATTTTTGAAATGATGGGACATGAGTTGTTGGCTAAATAATTTTAGTAAAGGGAACACCATCATTTGTACTCATCATATTTTTCCTACACCTCCCGTAGCCCATGTGCAGAAAAAGAAAAGAGATAGTGAGTAATTAATTGGGAAAGAGATGGGGGGGAACATGTGGGGAGAGGGAAGGAAAAAAAATGAAAGAATTAAAAAGAAAGGAGAAAAGAGGGGGGAAGGGACAAAAAGAGAATATTCCCATTTTTCCACTCAAAGAAAAGAGAGAATAAGAAATAGAGAGAGAAGGAATTATTTTATTCATTCACACCTCTTCACTCCCCAATCTTAAGTTTTGAGAAGAGAAAAAGAGAGAGAGAGAAAAAAAGAAGAAAGAAGAAGAAGAAGAAGAAGAAATAAGAAATAAAGAAAAGGTATTTCTTTGAAATCTTTGATTTATTTTAGATTTATGAATTTTATTGAGTACATATTTATGTATGTATTGAATGATTTAAACTTGCAAAAACATAAATTAAATGAGAGAAATCTAAAAAATCAAATGAAAAACAAAAATTTGGAAATTTTCATGAAAAATTAGTTTACTACTTGATTTTGTAAAATCCATAACTCTTTGTGTATAATGAGTTAGGAGATGAGCCATATATCAAAAGAAAGCCCATGAAGTAAGTTAGCTACAGATATTTGAATCACCCAAAAATTCTTTGTGAATTTTTCGTCGTGACAGTTTGAGTGAAATTGGTCTGAAGGATTATAATCCGAAAAATCAATTTTATTGAGCTCTATTGTGTGAATTATAAGTTTTAATCCGACCGTTGGATCGTTGTGATTTTCGGATATGTTATACATATATAAATTGAGTACATGTCCACAAATTTTGAACCGTTAAAGATTAACGAATAATTTGTTATGAAATTTGTGAGGTGGCTGGTTCAAAATCTTTGAAAGCGAAAATTTTGGTAAGCCTTCTCTCTATGTTAGAGTAAGAATTTGGACAAAATTTCTTCTACAAAGTTGTAGAGAATTAGATTTTGCATGGAAGGACATAAGATCTATATTTTTTTTTTGATAAAAATGCTAATTATTGTGAATTATTAAAATTTCTGAATATTGGAGTTTATAATTAATTTTACCATAAAAATTATTTGAGTTGAAATATTTTTACGAATGCTTATAATATCATCTTAGAATTTTGTAAAATTTTGATGAATTATTGAAAAGCGAAATATTTATTATATTTTTTAAACTATTTATAGTTAGTTTAAAAAATGGAGAAATTCATAGAAAATTCTTTGAAACTGATGAAAATTATGAAAATTGGTGAAAAAATCTTAAAATATTATTTTATAATTTTACGGACAGTTTTGGAAAATTTTTGAATAACAAAAATATTTATTATATTTTATTTTATAAACTATTTATGGTTAGTTTAAAAATAGAAGAAATTCATAGGAAATTCATGTAAATGATGGAAAATTTTGATTTTTGTTGAAAAATATTATAATAATATAAGATTAATATTGATGATGTTTTAATGATATAAAAGTATATGGAGTTAGTATTTCTATTTTGAAGCTATTAAATGATAGTTTTGTAAATAGAAATAATTATTGAAAATTGTTGGTTAATCTAAAAATATGAAAATTATTTATAAAATTAAGAATCATATTTTTGAATATTTTAGAAGTGTTAGTAATCTCATGAGATGTCGGGATGTAACCGCATTAGTAACGAATGAGTTATGATAAAAACAAAAATAATATTTTTGTTAAAGCAAAAATGGTGATAATATTAGAATAGTGGATTGCCATATATGAGGTTTTAGATTTCTCAAGTTTTATTATTCACTTATAAAGTTTTGGAATATGAATAATGATTTTATGCGATAAATAGAGATAACTTGAATGAATAATGAATTGTTAGTTGGTTTATATGTTATTCGAGATGAATATGATTTGGTGTTGATCTGATCCCTACTTTTAATAGAATTTAAATTGTTCATAGTAAGGTGTTGATTTGATTCTTACGTAAGAAGTCACCGTTTATTTTATTCAATAATGGTCACAGTAATTATTGCACAGTGATTTATATTATTGATTCCTAATTACGTAAGAAGTCACTCGGTGTTTATTTCAATAATTGCCACAGTAGTTATTCCACAGTTACTCATATTATTTGATATGATTTAATTATACCAGTTAGAAGTATTGTGAGTCTATGTTAATAATTGTGAATAATTATTGAAAGATTGAAAATGTGTAAATAATTGATAAATAAAAGGTGTTGATTAAAGATAAGTATGATATATAGACGTTTGTTCAATTATGTTCTTTTTACAAAAGTAAGTTTGGCAGGACTTGCCGACACTCTACGTTTTCTAAACTAGTATGGACCACAACTATATTATTGAACAAATGTTGTTAAAACGTGTACAAGTTAGTTTAATTTTCTCGGTGGGACCATAAATTCCACTACCATTATTATATACCTCATTTGATTATTTTGTCAAAGCAGGTGTGCTAGTTGTTTACTAAATTTTCAGTATAAATAGGTTGCCCAGTTGAGAAAATAAACAGTCACCATCACTACACTAAAAATATAGAATTCTTTTACTACAATATGGTGAGTATAATATTGTGAGTATTTCTATTGAGTGTAATGTTACTCCAAGTGTAGATAAGGAATGCAAGCATTGTTTAAGTTGATCAATTTCACAGAAAGAAGAATCACGTCACATACTAAGGTAAGGGATATCATTATTGTGGTAAGGTATCATTTTTATGGTAAAAAGAATATCATTTTCTTTCATACTCCATATTATGGCAAGATATTATTATTCGTTTATTCAGTTTATCATTAAATGGTAAAAAGTCCTGAAGGGATTAGAATATCCTTAATAGTTTGTGCTTCATCTATTATTATGTTATCAACTTGGACTCTAGATAATTAAGTTAAAAATCACTAAGATCTATGTTATCTTATTATTCTAATGATTTATGTTTATTCATTATATATATCATTGTCATCATTCTCATGCTTATATTGTGTTGAAAGTCATCTATGGCCAGTAGTGCATAGATGGACTTGGTATGATTATGACCAGGGATTATTCGGTATAATCATGACCGTAATGTTACAAATGATGTGGTGAAATCCATCTTTAGCCCGTAGTGCATAGATGGACTTGGTATGATTATGACCAGGGATTATTCGGTATAATCATGACCGTAATTGAAAACACGAATATCTTTGGCCCGTAGTGCATGAATAATTCGTGGTCGTGATACTACTATTAAGTCGAGTCTCAAAGATTATTGGTTTACATTGTATATCTTTGGCCTATAGTGCAAAGATGGACTGTTGATTATTGGTTTTACAATTGTATATCTTTGGCATGTAGTGCAAAGTTGAACTGTTGATTTACTTGATTATAAATATGAATTGTGATTTAATTATAATCTATGGTGGTTCAGGTGAAGACAGGTGATGAGAGTTCTCTTTGTCTTGGGTATAACAAAGAACTGTTGATGAGTATTACAGGTATGAAATATTAACGATGGACTTTTAATCTAGAAGAGATAGTAGGCATTATATTCTACTTGACTCTTCTAATGGATTGTTGATTCCGCTGCTATTATGGTTGAAAACTTTTATCTTCTACCATATGTTCTAAATATCTGAATTCTTTTGATAATTTAATTATCTTAAGTCATGACATTTTTACTGGGCTATTTGTGCTCACCCTTTTACTTCACCACCCCTTTTAGGTAATAAAAGTGTAGCTGGGACTAGCAGAGAGAACATGGGTATAAAGAGGCGATACAAATTAGTCACAAGCCTAATCAAATTATGAAACGGTGTGGCATAATAATTGTACTAAGAACTTAAAATATATGTGACATGTTTTATACATCATTTGATATTTAATTTTGGTGAACTATAATAGGGTGAGGCGAATCAGAATTTGGAAACGTCAAAGATGCACTCCAATAGAATGAGGAGAACAGAAATCTTCTCGTGTTCCTTTGGGGACTTGATATATTTGCTGCTGTACTTTATATGGCATTGTAATGATTTAAATATGAATATTGTTGTAGTATATACGTAATAATATTTGTATTAAAACTCATAGTATATGAGTCGTCGTATTTTGCACGACAATTGTATAAATGGAGTTATAAGTAGTGTATTTTTCTGGCAACCCAAGATGGGTGATGTATGTAAGACCCCAAAATTTTTTTAAATAAAAAGGAATTTCCTTTATTTATTATTTTGAAATAGTAAGGGTTGATTTGATTGATGTGGATAGTTAAGGGTTAAATACGCAAATATTTCAAAATAAGCAAGTGGTTATAAAATATTCATTTTTGTCGGGGAATATTCGTTTGGTCGTGGAATATTCCTACCGCCTATCGAGGAATATTAAATGCACGACCAACAGCGACCGTGTGTGTAGCCCCATAACTAAAGCGATTGGATGAGGAAAACGCAATGAAGTTTGGGTGGTTATAAATAACTGGCGTAGTTATTACCAATTAAGACTGTTGGAATACCCGGTGGTTAAAATACAAGATACTGGCATGGTTGCACTGATTTACAGGTATTACAGATGATTGTTGAATTATTGATCCTTACGTAAGAAGGCACTACTCAATAATTTTTACAAGTAATTCTTGCTTCGATTATTTTATTTTATTGATTCAATAATTCTTTGCGTTGGTATTTTATATTATTCTTTGTTTCAATAATTGTCAACGCACGAAGATTTCCCATTATCGGATCAATAATTCATATTATTTGAATAATATTATTAGATAACATTATTGGCAATGTCTAGAAAGTTCTGCCTAAGGAGAGGTTTGGTCACCTAATTGCGCGCCAGTAAGGAGAGATCCTTATTGGAAAGCCCCTCTTTCCCAGAAAGCGCACGGTTGTCATAATTGTGATTCGTAATATTATTTGGGAATAATTAATTATTGATTTATATGATAAGAAAATATTTATTTAATATGGATATAAATGATGGATTTATTTATTATATGTGGTTATAATTGAAGGATTTAATGTTGAGGTGTTTTATCGAATTATTTTGTTTGGATTGAGGTATTAAAAGATCAAATCGGTGTTATTACGCCTTTATTGTGTGAGTTATAATATTTAATCCGACCGTTGGATCGTTGTAATTTTTGATATGTTATACATATATAAGTTGATTATATGTCCACAAATTTTGAACCGAATAAAGATGAGCGATAATTTATTATGAATTTTAAGAGGTGGTGATTCGTAAATTAGGTTATAAATGATTTTGGTGGAAAATTCTAGAATTGGTGGGCCCCACTTATGGTTGGTGAAAAAAATGTGTTTGAATTTTATTTCAAATGTGGTGGGTGGCAATAGTAGCGAGTAAAAGCCATCGTAGTGGCGGTCAAGTCCGCTTGGCGGGCTAACATTTTCCTATAAATAGAGGGCTAAGTTAGAATTGAAAATCACACCGTAAACAAAGTTTTCTCTTTCTCTCTCTATATTATTGAGCGTATTTTGTGAGTATTTAGATACTTTGAGAGTTCATTGTTCAAGACTGAAGTTTCATTCAAAGATCACTTGACCTTTCCTTCAAGCAATTGATTCTTTGAGGTAAGGGATATTATTTTTTTCGTAATGATATTATTTCTTCAATATCATTATCTTTGAAATATTAGTTGGAACTTTTATCAAATTTGGAACTTTTTCATGTCGGGTTACTATTCATGAGTTACTATTCATGAGTTACTATTCATGAGTTACTATTCACGATTTACTATTCACGAGTACTATTCATGAAGCGTGAAGATGTTTTTGTGGAATTTCTATCTTTTGGTGTCGAGAGTTATTCACGTTCACGATATTCACGATACTGACTATTCACCGAAAAATAAAATTTCTTCTTTTCATCAAAATATCTATTCTAGATACTAGCTTTGATTGTATCCATGTTTTGATCATTCTTGAATTTTACACCACTATGATTATTTTTGAGGTATTGTTGGACATGGATAAAACAAAGTATGAATCCTTAATCCTTAATCCTTGTCATTTTGTTTCACCGGATTCGTTCTTTAAAAATATTTTCATCATCCTCGGTCTTAAATGATGATATTATTGAATATCTTTGGCCCAGTAGTGCAAAGATGAATGATTTCTGAAGAATATCTTTGGCTTTGTAGTGCAAAGATGAACAGTGTTTAAATGAACACGACCGATCGATGAATATCTTTGGCCTTTAGTGCAAAGATGAACAGTGTTGAGATGAACATGGTGGATTAATGAATATCTTTGGCTCAGTAGTGCAAAGATGAATATTTGATTTGAGATGAATATTGATTGATGTTACAGGGATAAAATATTGATGATGGACTGTTAAATTCATAGATTATAGTAGATTTCATTCTCTACGTAACTCTTCTATGAATTATTATTTTCGCTGTGAATATTGATCTGAAACTTGTTGTCTATTGTATTCTATCAGATTTTTCCCTGTTGGAGACTAACGATAATTTGATGTATATTATCTTAGTCATAATATTCTTTACTGAGCTAGTTGAGCTCACCCTTTTCCTTGTTGTTCCATTTTTCTTCTCAGGAGGCGAGAATGTAGCGAGTACTAGTCGGGGTATGGAATGAAGGTTTTAGAAAGGATTGTTTAGTAGTCCTCACCATTTTTGTAAAATAATGTATCAATAAATGTGATGGGGATTTATTTGAGTATAGATATTGTCTAGAAGATAATATTTGTATTTAAACTCACAGCTTTCTTGTTGTAATAATAAAGTTGTAGTTGTTTACGTACCATGTATTTGGCGACTCGTGAATGGGTGTGGTGTATACCTATTTTGGGGCGTCCACGGTTGGTATCGAGCTTAGGGATATGATCTCCAAGGAGATCGGGAATAGAACTAGGAGGGAGAGAGAGTAAATCCTTCGCTAGTGTGTCCTACCTAAGCTTATTTGTTAATTGGTCGAAGATATAGGGATATTATGTGATATATTGATTTCCTTAATTAACCCTTGTTTTATGACAAAGATTTGAGAATGTCGATTGAGAATATTAACAATGGAGTAAATGAGACCGTGGAGATGCTCGTATTTACCAACGAGGAGAACGTGCAACAGTGGCAATGTTCCTCCCGTGAACAACACCATTGAAAGCGATGATGAACGAGGGATGTTTAGAAGTTTTTGCGCAGTTCATGCAAAAATCGGCGAGGAGACTCGTGTTCAAAATATAGGAGGAAATGATAGCAATTCACGGGTGGTCACAACCAAAGCAGTTCAAAGAGTTGGGACCACCAGAATTTAAGGGAAAGCCGGATCCGATCATGGCGGAAACATGGGTTAAACAAATTACCAAGATATTCGATGTCTTGGGATGCACGGAGAACAGAAGGTTCCATTCGCCACCATTATGTTCCGTGGGCGAGCGAGACTCTTTGGTGGGAGTCTGCATGAAGCGTACCCATCCACCAAGACTCAAAGATGTCATGTCGGAGAGCATTTGAGAAATAGTTCAATGACAAGTACTTCCACAAAGTATTCAATCATATGAAGGAAGTGGAGTTTATTAGACTAGAGCAGAATAACATGACGGTGTCCCAGTACGAGGCGAAGTTCGCGGAGTTATCCAGGTTTGCACCTCATTTGGTGGAGAATGAGGAACGTATGACGCGGATGTTTCTTAGAGGTTTGAAACCCGGCATACGTCAGTATCTCATTTCTCATAAATTTTCTCTCTATTCAGATGTTGTCAACAGGGCTCAGTTGTTAGAGCGAGATAACGAGTACGTTCAACCGAGGGACCATAACCAGGATTATACCGAAGATAGCAGTCATCAGAATAACGATAACCAGCGGAGAAAGAAGAATACGGACAAAGGCGGTAACCACTCTGGTGGTAATCGTGGCCATGAAAATAGAAGAAGCGAGTCGGGAGGAGATTTTAAAAAGAGGAGATTCAACAACGACCATTTGAAGACGTCAGCGCCAGTAGCAACTAGTTTTAAGGGAGGAGAACGACCACCGGTCGTATGTTACAAATGCGGGAAAGAGGGACATATCATTGGCCGCCCACAACAGTTTAAGGTATGCTATAATTGTGGAAAAGAAGGACATATCGCTCGAGATTGTACGATATCGAAACCCAGTCCAACGAGAATGGTGACTCAAAAGGATGTCCCAGAAAAGTCAAAGTCAACGGTTCCTGGAAGAGCGTTTGTCGTGACCGGTCAAAATGCGAGGAACCCGAACGAAGTTAGCACGGGTTAGTTAATTATAAATTCTTGCGAAGTTTATACCTTACTAGATACTTTGGTTCTACCCATTCTTTTATCTCTTTGCTTACGCTCAACGTTTGAACTTGACTACGGAGAAATTAGACTTTGACCTATTTATGGAGACTCATTAGAAGAAACTTTCATTACATCCGTTGTTTAGAAATCTTGCTTGATTCAGTTGGCACTATCACATTACCTGTTAACCTTATTTCTATAGAGATATTTGCTTTTGATGTGATTTTAAGGTTAACTACTCATCATGCCAAATTGATTGCTTTCGTAAGGTTGTTAGTTTTCATATTCCTAAGCAACCTGTTATTCGAATTCAAGCAATCAATCAAACATTTTCATATCAAGCCATGAAGTCATTCGTTTATTACGGATGTCAAGTTTTCTTAGCCCATGTTATGGATTTGAATAAAGACACGTCAGATTTGAATAATATTCTTGTTGTTATTGATTTTTCCTGACGTATTTTCTGAAGAATTTCTTGGCTTACTTCCAAAGCCTGATATTAAATTTTGTATCGACTTTGAACCCGGTACAAAACTCATTTCTAAAATCTCATATCGAATGGCTCCTATTAAACTTCAGGAGTTAAAAATTCAACTATAGAATTTGGTACCTGAGCCTTTATCTTGTGACTTCCTTTGTGGAATTCACCTAAGCCAGACTCTCTGTAAGGGACGTCATATTCATGCGATAGTAAACTGATAGGTGTCATTGTGACGTGCTATCCAAGATTGGGATATAAGTCACAGTTGAGAGCAACCTAAGTCGGTGATCGAAATGGGTAGTTTTCTAGGCTTAGTTGGTTATTATCGGAGATTCGTTGAAGGATATTCTCGAATCGCTATTCCATTAACGTAGCTAACTCGTAGAGATACAAAATTCGAATGGAGCAAAGAATGTGGGAAGAGCTTCGAAGAACTCAAGAGGAGACTCATTTCAGCACATGTTCTGACCATGCCATCCTGGAAAAGAACGTGGTAGGCGACGCGTTGAGTAGAAGATCATATCACGAGAACGCAAAGCGATGATGTCAAGTATACGCATAGAGCCAACTTTAATAGAAAAGTTAAGGTTGCTCAAGCCACCGAATTCCGGAGGCGATGCGTATGAAGAAGAAAGTACAAGAAGGAGCTATTCCTGGAGCGAGAATTGATGAAGAAGGAATACTTGAGTCCACTCTAGACTTTGTGTTCCTAACGACTCTGATTTGAAGAACAAGATTATGATGGAGGCACACAATACACCATTTGCAATCCATCCTGGAAGTACTAAAATGTATCGTGATCTTCGACATACATTTTGGTGGAACAATATGAAGAGAGAGATTGCAAAGTTTATCTCAATGTGTTTAACTTGCCAACGTGTAAAGGTGGAGCATCTAGTACCTAAGGGTCCGTTGCAACCACTTGAGATTCCGGAATGGAAGTGGGAACACATTACAATGGATTTTGTTACGGGTCTTCCTACGGTTTCTCAAGGCATCAATGCTATTTGGGTCATTGTTGATAGATTAACCAAATCTGCTCATTTCTTGCCGATACGGGAGACTTATTCCCTTGAACGTTTTGCTAGTATGTACGTAAATGAGATTGTGAGGTTGCATGGCATGCCTGTATCCATAGTTTCGGATAGTGACCCAAGATTCACTTCAAGATTTTGGGTTAGCTTGCAAAAAGCTATGGGCACGGATTTGCGATTTAGTTCTAAGATACCATCCCCAAACGGACGGACAATCGAGAGAGGACTATTCAAACTCTTGAAGATATATTAAGACTACGTGTCCTGAGACTTCAAGGGTAGTTGGGATAAGTATTTACCATTGGTGGAATTCTCCTACAACAACAGCTTATCGAGCAAGTATAGGTGTAGCTTCATTTGAAGCATTATATGGACGAAAATGTCGTTCTCTAATATGTTGGAATGAGGTGGGTGAAGCAACATTGTTGGGACCCGAGTTAGTACGTATGACTACCAAAAAGATTCAAATGATTCGACAACGTATACAAACGGCACAAGATCGACAAAAGAGTTATGCGGATCTTCATCGAAAGGGCGTGGAATTTAATGTGAGGGATCATGTATTGTTGCGAGTTGCTCCATGGAAGGAGTTACAAGATTTGGGAAGAGAGGAAAACTCAATCCACGATTTATTGGTCCATTTCAAATTCTTGACCGAGTAGAAAATGTAGCCTATAGACTTGCGTTACCTCCAAAGTATGTCTCGTGTTCATAATGTGTTTCACATATCCGTGCTTAAATAAATATGTGAAAGACCAAACCACGTTATTGAGTTAGAACCGAGACGAGATAGCCAAAGACATAACGTAGGAGGAGGTACATCAAGATCTTGGATAGGAAGGAGCATGTCCCTACTGCAAGAAAGGTCATACCACAAGTTAAAGTTTTGTGGAGGAATCATGCTATAGAGGAAATGACACAGGAATTGGAAACGGAAATGAAAGCGAGGTATCCTCACCTTTTGAAACACCAGTATATGACGTCAATTTCGAGGACGAAATTTCATAAGGAGGGAGGTTGTAAGACCAAAATTTTTTAAATAAAAAGGAATTTCCTTTATTTATTATTTTGAAATAGTAAGGGTTGATTTGATTAATGTGGATAGTTAAGGGTTAAATACGCAAATATTTCAAAATAAGCCGATTGGTTATAAAATATTCATTTTTGTGGGGAATATTCGTTTTGGTCGTGGAATATTAAATCTTGTTTGGGAATATTAAATGCATGTAGTAGCGACCGTGTGTGGGCCCCGTAACTGAAAGCGATTGGATGAGGAAAGCGACAAAGTTTGGGTGGTTATAAATAACGGCGTGTAAGTTGTTACTGAATTAAGACTGTTGGAATACCCTATGGTTAAAATACGATGTCTGGCGTGGTTGCACAATGAGCACACGGTATTACCAAGATGTTGTTGAATTATTGATCCTTACGTGAAGGCACTACTCAATAATTTTTTGATGATAATTACGCTCATATTTTATTTTATTGATTCAATAATTCTTTGCGTTGGTATTTTATATTATTGTTGTTTCAATAATTGTCACCGCACAATATTTCCCATTATTAGATCAATAATTCATATTATTTGAATAATATTATTAGATAACATTATTGGCAATGTCTAGAAAGTTACATCTAAGGAGAGGTTTGGTCACCTAATTGCGCCGCCATGAGAGAGAGATCCTTATTGGAAAGCCCCCTCTTTCCTGGGAACTGCCTGGTTGTCATAATTGTGATTCTGTAATATTATTTGGGAATAATTAATTATTGATTTATATGATAAGAAAATATTTATTTGATATGGATATAAATGATGGATTTATTTATTATATGTGGTTATAATTGAAGGATTTAATGCTGAGATGTTTTATTTGTATTTTGTCGGATTGGAGGTATTAAAAGATCAAATCGGTGTTATTACAGCTTTATTGTGTGAGTTATAATATTTAATCCGACCGTTGGATCGTTAAATTTTGATATGTTATACATATATAAGTTGAGTATATGTCCACAAATTTTGAACCGTTAAAGATGAGCGATAATTTATTATGAATTTTAAGAGGTGTCGATTGAGAAATTAGGTTATAAATGATTTTGGTGGAAAATTCTAGAATTGGTGGGCCCCACTTATGGTTGGTGAAAAAAAAATGTCTTTGAATTTTATTTCAAATGTGGTGGGTGGCAATAGTAGCGTAAAGCCATCGTGTAGTAGTTAAGTCAACTTGTAATTAACATTTTCCTATAAATAGAGGGCTAAGTTAGAATTGAAAATCACACCAGAAACAAAGTTTTCTCTCTTTCTCTCTCTATATTATTGAGCGTATTTTGTGAGTATTTAGATACTTTGAGAGTTCTTTGTTAAAGACAAGTTTCATTCAACATCACTTGAGCCTTTCCTTCCGGCACCGATTCTTTGAGGTAAGGGATATTATTTTTTTTCGTAATGATATTATTTCTTCAATATCATTATGCTGAAATATTGGTTGGAACTTTTATCAAATTTGGAACTTTTTCATGTCGGGGTTACTATTCATGAGTTACTATTCACGAGTTACTATTCATGAGTTACTATTCACGAGTTACTATTCACGAGTACTATTCATGAAGCGTGAAGATGTTTTTGTGGAATTTCTATCTTTTGGTGTCGGAGTTACTATTCACGTATACGGCACTATTCACGTATACAACACTATTCACGTATACGGCACTATTCACCGAAAAATAAAATTTCTTCTTTTCGTCCAAAATATCTATTCTGGATACTAGCTTTGATTGTATCCATGTTTTGATCATTCTTAAATTTTACACCACTGTGATTATTTTTGAGGTATTGTTGGACATGGATAAAACAAAGTACGAATCCTTAATCCTTAATCCTTGTCATTTTGTTTCACTGGATTCGTTCTTTAAAAATATTTTTCATCATCCTCAGTCTTAAATGATGATATTATTGGATATCTTTGGCTTTGTGTGCAAAGATGAATGATTTCAAAGAATATCTTTGGCTTTGTAGTGCAAAGATGAGCAGTGTTTAAATGAACATATCGATGATGAATATCTTTGGCCTTTAGTGCAAAGATGAACAGTGTTGAGATGAACATGACCGATTGATGAATATCTTTGGCTGTGGTGCAAAGATGAATATTTGATTTGAGATGAATATTGATTGATGTTACGGTGGATAAAATATTGATGATGGATTTGCTAAATTCATAGATTATAGTAGATTTCATTCTCTACGTAACTCTTCTATGAATTATTATTTCAACTGCGAATATTGATCTCAAAACTTGTTGTCTATTGTATTCTATCCGATTTTTCCCTATTGGAGACTAACGATAATTTGTTGTATATTATCTTAGTCATAATATTCTTCTTGAGCTAGTTGAGCTCACCCTTTTCCTTATTGTTCCATTTTTCTTCTCGGGAGGCGAGAATGTAGCGAGTACTAGTCGGGAATATGGAATGAAGGTTTTAGAAAGGATTGTTTAGTAGTCCTCACCATTTTTGTAAAATAATGTATCAATAAATGTGATGGGGATTTATTTGAGTATAGATATTGTCTAGAAGATAATATTTGTATTTAAACTCACAGTTTTACTGTTGTAATAATAAAGTTGTAGTTGTTTCTGTACCATGTATTTGGCGACTCAGAATGGGTGTGGTGTATACCTATTTTGGGGGCGTCACAATGTATACCTATTTTGGGGGCGTCACACCTCTGATTAACCAAACGCGGAGGGAAGTCTTTCATACCTTCCCATTTTAATTACTTGTAATTTCATTTCCATGTCAATCTCAATGTAATGGAAAATATAAAGGAATATGTGTACATGCATTCCCTTTCATATCAAAACTTGTCATGTTATCTGGTCAACTGACATTCGTTTCGCAGGATAATACTCCTAAACAGACACATTAAGTAGCATGTAATATTCCTACATTCACTAAGACTAATCTACCTAAGTCTTTTTGTAGGGAAGTAATTGGTCCTGGTTTCCATTCAAAGTCCAAAATGGCATTAAGCCCATAGTCAGGCATGGCTACATGTGCCCCACCTAATCCTACTCCTGTCTCTCAAGAGGTGTTCGAAGGATTAAAGAATCAGATAGCAGAATTGGTTGTCTTTCTAAAAGAACAAAGTAAAAATACTAAGGGCCAGACAATGCCTACTCAACCAGAGTCATTCACACCAGGGGGCAGTCAGGGTATTGGGAAAAAGATGGAAACCCAGATACCTGAACCTCATTCCAATAAAGGAACCAACAAAACCCCTGAAATCACAAAACTCAAGGATGATCGAGAAACTGGGGATATAAGAAAGAAAGTTCAACAAATAGAGGAAACCATCCGATCAATCAAAGAGACTGGAAACTATGGAACTGTCACCTATTAAGATCTTTTCATATTCCCAGGGACTCGATATTCTGACAAATTTAAAATCCCAGAGTTTGAAAAATACAATGGGGAAGGCGATCCTTATACGTACTTAAAAGTGTACATTGGTGATAACTTTCATAGACATTCAAGAGGCACCTTACTATGAGAGAATCCTAGCAGGCATAGGAAAGCCATTCTCAGAAATGATCAAACACGAAGAAATGGTAGAGATGGTCCTGAAGGCAAGAAAGATTAAAGACTTCACTGCATTGGAAGCAGTCACCAAACATATACAGATTGGCAAGTATGGGAGCGATCCCAAGGGGGTACCCGATAAAGGCAATGAAGATGTATCCCTTATTGTACAGGGGCAAGCTAAGAGACCAAACTACAGTCCCCCCATTTGGAAAAAGAAAGACAATCTGCCATCTCAACAATAGGCTGCATTCAGCCAATGTTAGGATAAAAAAAGAAAATTTGAAAGAATGGAAAATCGGGTGTTCACTCCATTAGGCGATTCCCTTGAAAATGTATTGGCTATATTAATAGATCACAAGAAAATTACCAAACTTGCTCTACCTCTGGAACCAAGGAGAAAAAGTTACAATCCGAGCCAGAGATGTGCTTACCACTCAGGGTCTCCAGGACACGATACACAAGATTGTTGGTCCTTAAAGCATAGGATTCAAAATCTGATCGAAAGTGGCATTATTATGGTCCAATAACCCGATCAACAAAATGTCAACACCAACCTTCCATTGCAGCATAATACGGAGGAAGTAAACATGATCAGGTCAGGAAGCGCTTAAATGTATCCAAATTGTAATTACATACGAAGGGTGGAGAAATACCCCCGAAGGCACAAAATAAATGTCCTAGAGTGGGAAAACACGAAGGAAGGTATGCCAGTAATGCAAAAATTAGAGACGATCCAGAATCAAGTAAATCTGCTGGCTAAGCTGATAGTGTTCCAACATCAGGAAACGAGACAGTTTTTCACTCAACTATCAGAAAGCCAAGAGAAAAAGGAGGTTAACCATAATGTAAGCCCATATCTCTCTATGATGAGCCAGCTAAATGAAGAATATCAAAGCAAGCTGAAAGTACAAGAAAATGGGGATGATAAAATTGCTAGAAGATCTCGCTAGCGGAAAAATCACTCAGGGGAATGTGATTTCCCAAATAAGAAAGATCAAACAACCTCCCAAAGAGCCCAAAATTCACCACTCTGAGCAAATCAAATGAAGAAATGCTACACTTTCTGATAAGCAAAGGAAGGATTACTGAGTTGCTGCCTCCTATAAATTCCAATATGAAGAGTTATGATTCCACCAAGATATGTCTCTATCATTCTAACTCACTTGGACATATGACTGAGGAATGTTGGTTTTTGCGAAATAAAATACAGGATATCATTGAAAATTAAGAGTTGAAGATAGAATTCCTCATGACCAGAATAAGCGACGAGGAAATAAAAAGTGTAAGTTGTTCACTCGACACAGGCAGTTCAAAGGAGTTGAAGGCTATGAGCATCAATTCTTGCAGAACACAAGGTGGTCTAATCCTAATGCAAGGAATGATAGAGGAGACCAGGGAATCCCCAAAGAAGATTCCTCCGCCAACGTCAAATATCATGTGGTCCAAAGATAGCAACCACGTTCCTGATTTTATAACCTTGGATGATGCGGAGGAAATACTAATCCTTTCCAAAGAAGAAAAAGCCAAAAAGGAAAGTTCCTTGCGAGAAATGAAACAACAGTTCGAGGGAAATTTCATGGTCGAATCATCTCAAACCCATGAAAAGGCGAAGGAACAGATGGAGAAAAAGGTGGTGAGATTGTCAGGGAAGCCAACCCATTGAAGAATCCAGAGTTCATCCCTTTTTGCGATGGGTCCAATTCAAGCGTCCCTGAGGAATGTATTGAATCACAAAGCGATCAAGTTATGGCTATAAGTGAAGATATTCAGAACCAAGAGGTAACCTCTATCGTGAGCCCTGAAGGCAACATAACTACTGAGAACTGGACTATCATGCCTCAGCAAGCCAAGAAGATGCAGATCTAAAGGATACAGTTGTGAGTTCCAGGAGATGTTGGGAGGATATCACTTTCTTCGCAGTGTGCCTTTTATTTTCCATGCATATAGTAAACAAAACAAAACAAAAAAAAAAAAAAAACAATGACAAAAAGAAAAAAAAAACAAAAACAAAAAAACAAAAATAAAAACAAAAACATCTCTACACCCTTCTCACCACTTATAACTTTGAACCTTTTCAAACTAAGGTTGGAACTACGAAAGACCTGATCTCCCCTCATCAATAGGAGTATGTAGGCAGCCATATACGGTGCGGTCTAACCACTACAAAAATCAAAAAACCCCTTCAACCAAGCTCAAACTCCAATAAATATTTTTATCCTTTCAAGCCAAAGCCTAAACTACGAAAGACCTGATCTCCCCTCATCAATAGGAGTACGTAGGGAGCCATTTATGGTACGGTCAAACTAAACAAACACCCACAAAACCCAAACAAACACTTCTCAATCGTTTAGCTTATCAAACAAGAACTACATAGACCTGATCTCCCGCACAAATGGGAGTACATAGGCAGCCATCAGTGGTGTGGTCGGACCCTCAAAAGAAATATCAAAACCCAAACATCAATCCCAAGACACCAAATAATAACCCTTCAAGTCAGCGAACCATGTTGAGAAGACCCAACAACAATTCAATGTCATTCCATCAAATCTGGCACAAATCCTAGAAAGGAAGAAACAACGATACACTAAGACAACCAGCAGCAAGGACCTTCAAAGAGTCGTCACCCTCAATCACAAGTTTTGATCAAATCAGAAGAAACCCATCAACACCGATTCCGCGAACAAGTCAGGAACAATGATTGAGGGCATCAAAGCCCAAATCCACTACATTCTCACCATCTAATACAGAGATAAAAGCCTCTTGCGATATCGCCATCTTATCGGCCTATCTGTCAAAGCAACGATCCCAGTCAACAAGCAGGGCTGGGGTAATTTCAAAATTGGCGACAACCCGATATTGGAACCCTTACAACAAGATTAGGACAATCTCGGAAATAGTGACAACTCAACACTAGGGCATTTATCAACCATCCTAAAGAGGAAAATGCGCCATTCAGCACCATCAGTAAGGTACATCATCATCAGAGCTTCCCTCACATCATCTCACTGGCAATTTTGGATATTACTCACTTGCGACTTCATTAACAAAGAGTGTTTCTCATATAAATCCCCGGCAACAACATGCGAAAGGACTGGGGCATTTTTCCGATTCCAGGAAAGGGAAGGAGTTTAAGGCAGGATCATGCCTCTCATCAAAAGAAAAGGGAGAACTCCTGAAAGAAATCATGGCAACATAAGCGTGCCCCTACGAAAGAAGGGGAAAATTCTCAAAAAAGGTCTTTACTCTGAAGCAGAAGGCCAACGACGAAAAAGGCCTAGCGAATGAAATCTACACCATCAAACATGCATCAAGTCCTCACAAGTTGAGGCCTCTACACCAAAGTTCAAAGTTGGGCAGTGAAAGAATGAGTCGATGTTAGGTTTGTAATATTCATGAACGCAATCAAATTGCACATAATAAGCGAAAACGTGATAAAATAAAGTTTTAAAATTTATAAACTATATACCCGGATCATCCTTTATACACAATTATTAATTAAACGAAAAGATAAAGAACATGAATCATACCCTTGAAGATTCGAGCTTTGTAAGACCCCAACTTTTATGAATAAAGAATAATTTTCTCGAAATATATTTTTGAATATTATGGTGTGGATTTGATATAATGTTATAATTGTGGGTAATATTTACAAATTTTGCAAAGTAAGCAAGTGTTTATATAATATTCGATTGGTCGTGGAATATTCATTTTAATAGGGAATATTCGTACGACGGCACAATCATTGGTGGACCCCACAACAGAAGTATTGTCGTAGTTAGAAAACAACAAAATTATCTTTCAATAAAAATAACGGCGGAGGTGTTACCGTTAAAACTATTGAACTACCCGGTAGTAAAAGTACAAGAATGTCTGGCGTGGTTGCATAGTAGCACACACCGTATTGATTATTGATGCTTTTGTGAGAAGTCACTCGATTATACTCAATTATTGCTCTACGAGAATTGTGATCATATCTCTCTATATTATTGATTCAATTATTGTTACGATTATCATCGCATAATATGATATATTATTAAATCAATAATTGAGACAACAAAGTTATTCATATTATTATTTGCAATATTGACAATGTCTAGAAGTTCTGTCAAGGAGAGGCTTGGTCACCTAATTGCACGCCAATAAGGAGAAATCCTTATCGGAAAGCCCCCTCTTTCCTGGGAACGACCTGGTTGTTAAATATTGTGAATTATAATATTAAGGATGAATAAGTTCGTGTTGATTAAAGATGAATTTTATAGTTCCATTGTGTTGGAATTATTTGTGTTAGTGGAAATCGATATTTGTTTCGATAATAATTGATGTCTGGAGGTTATATTGTTCATTCGGGTATTCAGGGAACTTTTCGTGTCGGAGTACTATTCATGAGTTACTATTCACGAGTTATTATTCATGGGGTACTATTCACCCGTAAAATATATTACTTTTCGGTCCAAATCATTTTTGGGTACAATATTATTCCATGAGGAGATGTGCTAATTTTTCAGACCGTTGGTTGAAGATATAAGAGTAAATCAATATGGACCGCTGGTGGAAATTTATAATAGTAAATCAATATGGATCGCTGGTTTAAAGTTTTAATAGTAAATCAGTATGGACCGTTCCTTTATGTTTTAATAGTAAACCAATATAGACCGTCCGTTTAAAAGTAAATCAATCTGAACCGTTCATGAATTAGTTATTATTCAGTCCATTTTCCTATAAATAGAAGCTCATTCCTTCATTATTTCTTACGCATTCACTGAAACTCTAGAGAGAGAAACTATAGAGAGAAAGAAGAAAAGTATTCTGCTACTTCACTACTCCAATATCCAGTTTCTTCAAAGGTAAGGGATATTAGTTTTTGTACTCGTATGGGGAATTATTTCTTTTGTATTCATGAATAGAACTTCTGTTATTCCATTCTTTATTATTATGTTGAATAACTTTGTTTATCTGAGTACCGCATACATGGTGAAATTCTTCATTATTCCATTCTTTATTATTCTCATTGGAATAACTTTATCTGTCTGCATTTGATTTATCGCATGCACGGTGAATTTTGTTGTTATTCCATTCTTATTATTACATTGAATAACTCGCTTATTTAATCAAGCACCGCATACATGGTGAAATTCTTCTAATATTCCGTTCTTTATTATTCTGTCAAAATATCACATGCATGCGTTTCACGCGGACTGGTTCCATTATTTATTATTCTATCGGAATATCACATGTATGTGCGTTCTGGGGATCTGGTTCCATTATTTATTATTTTGTCGAAATATCCTGTTTGTGCGTTTACGCCGGACCTGGTTCCATTATTTATTATTTTGTTGGAATAACCTGTCTATGTGGATTACCACATGCATGGTGAATGATCCTTCGCATTCATTCCTTATTAAATTGTGGAAATGATCTGTCTACGTTGATTATCGCATGGTGGACGAAAATCTATTTGCAGTTTCATATATTCTATTATACTCAGTTGGTTAAAGCTTTGGCTTCTATACTCCATGAAATTAGTTGAATATCCTTGATATTTGCGCTTCATTCAGTATCTTTTCATGGAAATATTCTTCTGAGCATTCTTGAATTTTACTCTACAAAGTAGTATCATGTTGACAATTTGGACGTTATTAGTTCATGGAAAAATTAATTTATAAATCTTTAAAATTTATTCTTGAACTTGTTTTATTGAATTATTATGTCATTGTCATCATCCTCATGATTATATTGTGATGAAAGTCATCTTTGGCTTACGTGCATAGATGGACTTGGTATGATTATGACCAGGGATTATTCGGTATAATCATGACCATAATGTGACGAATGATGTGGTAAAAGTCATCATTGGCTTGTAGTTCATTGGTGGACATTTGTTTGTATGATTATGACCAGGGATTATTCGGTATAGTCATGACCATTAATGATTTCATGAATATCCTTGGCCGTGGAGCAGTGATGATTCAATTTTATTTATTAAGGTGAGTCTTAGCGATAAAGTTGATGAAAAACTTTTTAAATCATAGAAGATAGTAGATTTTATACCTTACTTGACTCTTCTAATGGATTGCTTGATCCGCTGCAGTTAAACTTGTTTTCTATTATATTCTATCAGTTTAACATTATAGAAGGCTAATAATAATTTATTCTACATTATCTTAGTAATAATATTTCTTACTGGGCTAGTTGAGCTCACCCTTTCTTTCACTGTTCTCTTCAGGAAATGAGAACGTAGTTGGGGCTAATCGGGGAACAGAGTGATGGTCCTAGATGGTGCATTAGTAGTCCTCACTATTCTGTGAAATAGTGTGATAATAAATGTAATGAGGACTCCATTGAGTGTGGATATTGTCTAGATGACAATATTTGTATTAAAATTCACAGCCTATATTTTGTCGTATTTTACACGACTATTGTATACTTAAGTTGTATTTGTATTCAGTACCTTGTATCTGGCGACTCAAGATGAGTGATGTATACCTGTTTTGGGGGCGTCACAAGCTTCCTCAGGTACAAGTTCACCTCCAAATCTTTTTCTCTTTCGACTCGAATCCACCGGGTTTGGTTCCTTCCTTTGATCATGTTAGCCACCCAAGTGTTTTGCCTCTAGAGGTGATCCACCAAGAAAGAAGAAAGATTCAAGAAGATTGGTGTTTGGCAAAACCCTAGTTTTTACATCTCTCAGAGAAAAAGAGCGTACTCTCCAACAATTGGAATCACGTCTGTAGATATCTTATATAAGACTCCTCTTCTAAAGATATCAGTTAACCCTTCTAATCTAATTAGAAAATAGGATATTATTTAATTAATTAAATTCCTTTAATTAATTAAGCTTTCTAATCTTATTAGGGATAATTAATTAAACTCTTTTAATTAATTTAACCTCTTTATCTTATTAGGAATAAATGAGAGTACATTTATTAATTAATTCTCAAACTCCTTTAAGAATTAAATAATAATAATAGTAATAATAATAATAAGACTCCTCTTATTAATTTATATTTAATATTTCCAAAATATTAAATAATAAATATTAAGCTATTTAATTTATTTTATCACCATAGATTAAATTAAATATACTTAACTTATTATTACGATTATGCCATTAACTTCTTCAATAATTATTCTTTATTTTATGGTGTGACCCTTTAAGTTCTCCATATTAAACCGGGTGTGAATAAATAAATTAGAACAATTCTAATCTTATTTAAATAAATAAATTAAACTATTAATTTATTTAAATAAATAACATTTATTCTACAATAGGAATAAGCCTCCCTAGCGATCAACGACTTTCCAGATAATGTAGATTTCAACATTAATCATAAAAGAATCTTTGAGTAAATAGTTACCATACAATTCAATCCTTCTACCATACAATGTCCCAATTAAATATAAGACATGGAAATATTGTCAAGTCTTATTTTATTTAATTATATATATTTCGATTTTTAAATGCACAACTCCAAATAATGCAAATTAGAAACTCCTTTCTAATTTCATTCTGCCTTGGCCAAGGACTACTGGGTTGTCATTTATCGAATCACGTATGACATTTCTCTTCTTTTACTAGAAGTGGTAAATTCTTTATTGATCATACACTCTCTCCATGTACAACTTATTATACCCAAGCATGCCATTTTATATGCCCTAAGGGTCTTAAGAAATCAGTCAAAGTATAATTCATCATACACAAGATACTATGATAATCTCAAGTCCAAGGATCACTTGTACTACTATCACTACATGAATTCCTAATGACAGACAAGTAAAACTCTATTAGGTATTCCTTAGCGAGCCACATTCAGTGAACTTATTCTCTAATAAGCACCTACATACTTGCTTTAGTGTCTCCACACAAATGATTATGAGATCAATCTGTTAGGTTTGTAATATTCATGTGCGCAATCAAATTGCAAAAATTAAGCGGAAGCGTGTAAAAATCAGAGTTTAAAAAAAATTTACAAACCATATACCCGGATCACCCTTTATGCACAATTATTAATTAAACGAAAAGATAAAGAATAAAATCATACCCTTGAAGATCGAGCTTCCTCAGGTACAAGTTCACCTCCAAATCCTTTCGCGTTCAACTTGAATCCACCGGGTTTGGTTCCTTCCTTTGATCAACATTAGCCACCCATATGTTTGGCCTCTAGAGGTGATCCACCAAGGAAAACTAAAGAATTCAAGAAGATGGTGTATTTGGCTCAAACCCTAGTTTTCTATCTCTATAGAAAAGGGTACTCTCCAACAAATTGGAATTATGTCGTTGTAAAAGTCAACCACTCCCCACCCATAATAAGACTCCTCTTATTTATAGATGTGGGCAACCCACCTTAACAATTAAGGAATTGGGTTTTATTTAATTAATTAAATTCTTTTAATTAATTAAGCTCCCTAATCTTATTAGGGATAATTAATTAAACTCCTTTAACTAATTTTCCTTCCTAATCCAATTAGGAATAAATGAGAGTACTTATATTAAATTAATTCCTAAACTCTTTTAGAAATTAAAATAATAATAATTGTAATAATATTAATAAGACTCCTCTTATTAATTTATATTTAATATTTCTAAAATATTAAATAATAAATATTAAGCTATTTAATTTATTCTATCACCATAGATTAAATTAAATATACATAACATATTATTACGATTATGCCATTAACTTCTTAAATAATTATTCTTCATTTTATGGTGTGACCCTTTAGGTTCTCCATATTAAACCTAGTTGTGAATAAATCAATTAGAACAATTCTAATCTTATTTAAATAAATAAATTAAACAATTAATTTATTTAAATAATATTTATTCTACAATAGGGATAAGCCTCCTAGCGATCAACGACTTTCCGGATAATATAGATTTCAACATTAATCACTAAAGAACCTTTGAGTAAATAGTTACTGTAGACAATTCAATCCTTCCACCATACAATGTCCCAATTAAATATAAGACATGGAATTACTTTGTCAAGTCTTATTTTATTTAATTATATGTATTTCGATCCTTAAATGCACAACTCCAAATAATGCAAATTAGAAACTCCTTTCTAATTTCATTACTCCTTAACAAGGACTCTTTGGGTTGTCATTTATCGAATCACATAGGACATTTCTCTTCTTTTATTAGAAGTGGTAGATTCTTTATTGATCATACATTATCTCCATGTACAACTTATTATACCCAAGCATACCCTTTGATATACCCTAAGGGTCTTAAGGAATAAGTTAAAGTATAACTCATCATACATAAGATACTATGATGATCTCAAGTCCAAGGATTACTTGTACTACTATCACTACAGGAATTCCTATTGACAGGCAAATAAAACTCCATTAGGTATTCCTTAGCAAGCCACGTTCAGTGAACTTATTCTCTAATAAGCACCTACATACTTGCTTTAGTGTCTCCACACAAATGATCATGAGATCAATCATCCTCATCCAATGAGCAAGCAACGTATGTACCAATCTATCCGGATTCACTAATCCCCAATTTAGTAATCCAATGATTGGGAACTATTTTAGTTTTAAGCTTTCAAAGAATTTAGATCTCATTAGAATGATCATCATCATTATTCTAAAAGCATTGCTTAAAACTATGAGTTTATCACATATTATAAAAAAGCATCATGTAGATAATTAAAAGTCTTTAATAAATTAATACTTTTTACTAATAAATGAGTAAGATTGTTACAAAGTATATGTTTTATCATCAAACATGATTGGCTTGTGTGCATACTACTTTCAATCTCCCACTTGCACTAAAGCCAATCGTCATGGTATCTCATACTCTTCTTCTCTAAGTGACGATTATCCTGCTGTTGGATAAGCTTTAGTTAATGGATATGTAATGTTGTTCATGAGAGTCCACTATCTCTATAGTAATTTCCCATCTTTCAATGATTCTAATAATCAAATGAAAGTGCCACAACACATGTTTAGATCCAAGATGAGACTTAGAACTATTCCTAGTTACAGAATGAACTTTTAATCCAAACAATCAACTTGCGACTTCATTTATAGCTATATACTTTGTCTTTATCACTAAACCAACAACTCTTTCTTTGTTTGGAACCTTTCCAATTCATCGCACCACCGCTTCAAGATAACGCTTTTACCTTAAAGTGGATTTTTACGTCATCTTGAGTGCATACGAAAAACTTGAGTCATTAAGCCTTCTAGTTTTAATTTAGACCCACCATGAATATGATCACATCCTTAGTCTTGGTTAAGCACTTTAAGACGTTTTCACCGACTCATAGTGAACTTCTCCATAATATGACTGATCAACATCAGGTCTCGTACATTTCATTGCATACATGATAGTTACTCATGCGATCTCTCTTTTGGAGTCTATGGGGACTATTAAGAGAGATACACTCCATGGCTCATCAACATGAGACATCTCTTGGAGCTTGCCATGCTAAACGACTTTAGCATCAAATGAATATACATTCCTTGGGTTAAGTCGAGCATCCTCTTGAATCTATCTATATAGATTTTATCCCCAATTAAGATACTCTTCCCAAATCATTCGTGGAGAAATATTTAGACAAATTTATCTTTACTGATTGTAGCATTGGTATGTCATTCCTTATCCGTAGTATATCAACATATAGTACTAGGAATGTCACGATGCTCCCACTGACCCTTTTGTACACACTAGGTTCATTCTTATTTTTGATAAAATCAAACTCTTTTGATTGCCTCAATCAAAACAGAATGTTCCATATTTGAGAAACTTGCTTCAATCCATTTCTCTGAGTGTCTACAACACTTACCTCATCGTATATAATCGGGATCATCATCTTCTATGATGTGTACCTCATCATCATCATCTATGATGAATCCATACCTCCTAGGTATCTTCTTGATTACTATTCCGTTTTACGATTCGGTTGTGGTACAATAGGTCTATCTATAGGTTCCTCTATTTGACTTATAGTGTTTTGTGGTTCTTGAACTCTTCAAGATCTATTATCCTCCCACTAGCCCCTTCATTAATAAACACCTTTATCTTAGAAAGCGTGTTTACGAACAAACACCTTTTGCTAAGTAGGATTATAGAACATATACCCTAAACTTACTTTAGGATGTCCCACAAATTGTACTTGTCAAATCTTGTCCCAAGCTTATCCTTTGAAACATTTTCACATAAGTTAGACAACCCCTTAACTTAACATACTTAAGATTAGGAATCCTCCCTGTCCATAACTTTTATGGAGTCTTGGGGCCGGATTTTGAGGTTACCATTTTCGTAGATATGTAGCCATTTCTAGGACATGGTCCTAGAGGGATATTGGAATGTCGGTAAAATCATTATGGACCGCACCATGTCCAACAAGGTACGATTTTTCCATTCAGATACATCAATCAATTATTATGTATCGTGAGGTGTCTATTATGAGAAAAACCATTTAAGATGATCTAGAAACTTATTGCACAAGTATTTATTCCTTGATCTAATCAAAGAATCTTAATACTTTGTCAATTTGTTTCACTTTTGAATTGTTTGAACCTTTCAAATAATTCACACTTGTATTTCAAAGAAATACACACATTCAACTCTTTGAATTATCATCTCCTTTTCTTATACTAATTTGTTCAATATGCAAAATTATTTTCATGTAAGTCAAGTATACAAAATTTATTAAGTAATATTCGGTTCTATACAAAACATTATTATTATAAATAGAACAACAATTGTTCTTAATTATAATACCAAAGATTTCATTGTCCAACAATAAAATGGAAATAATATTTTAACAAGAACCGAAATACAATAACAACTTATTGACTTAATAGATTTGCCGTGTAGGCATTGCTAAACTATAAGTTTCTATGGCTAATATCGTGAACCTTTGTTACATTTCCCACATAGGATTACTTATACTTGTTTAACTTTCTACTTCTGTTTGGTCCCTTCATAAATCTATATTTATGATAACCAAAGTCGTTATCCAATACCCAAGTAGAACCTTGACTTAAAGAAAAATTTATTTCAATCATGAACAAAAATCGTATTATAAATCAAACTTCACTAAGCTTCTTTGGTTAGCCTCGCAAGATGCTTCTTGCGCTTTCTTTCCAAATGTCCAAAGCTTATTGCGGTGGAAGCAAACTCCTTTGCTATCCGTATCAGTTTTGTTCTTATTATCCTTTGTTTTTGCCTTTCTATATACCTTCTTTGAAGCGTTCTTCTTTTCAGAAGATCATTTGGCCCCTACCAGTAAGACTTTATCTTTCTTGGTTGAAAGTGACTCTCAACATTTTTCAATATGTTAAGCAAATCAGCGAGGCTGATATCTAACTCGTTCATATGAAAAATTCACAACAATTGTGAGAGGAGTCCGGGAATGAGTGCAAGATCAAATCTTGGCTCAACTCTCCATCCATGACAAAACCAGTTATCCTAATTGATCAATCAAATTGATTATTTTAAGAACTTTTGTCTGTACTATAGTGCCATTGGTCATTCTAGATCGGAAGAGCTCCTTAGATATCTGATATCTATCAGTCCTACTTTCCTCACCATCAACTACTTGATGTGCAGGAATATCGTAGGAGCATCCATAGTTTCATCTTGTGGCGACGAAGCTCGTTACTCATGGATGCGAGCATGATGCATTGAGCCAATGCATGCATCATCTTGCCACTTTCTAAAAGTAGTAATCTCTTCCTCGAGGCATTATTCGCAACCATTGCGAGGGATAAAGCGACATTAAGGACATAAGATAGCTTTTTCACCATGAGAACTATTCTCAAATTCCTTAACCAATCCGAGTAATTCGGTTCGATTAATTTAGCATCTAATATGCTACGCAGTGATAGTAATTTAAACATTGTAAAATTCTGTAAATGAATTTGTAATTAACAACATTTTAACATACATTCTTTTATTAATTACCAAAATAAATTAGGTCTTATTTTAAATTGGTATCTCCACTATTTTCTTCAAACTATATTACCTCACTTATATAGTTCGGCAAAATCTAATTAAAGATTTGCTAGTGAGAATAAGGATCCCATTTCAAATGTATATAGCCTTGTGGTGACACAACAAACTATATATAAATAAATAGGTAGACAACTTTTGTCAATTACATCAACTATGCAACTCCTTGTCTTTTGCCTCTTAGATTATTTTGATCAAGTGGTGGCACATCCGAATCAAAATTATCCAAGTTAAGTCCGACCTAGCACTCCATATATTCAAAAAGAAAAATATCATCCTTGTGGTGACACAACAAAATAATATTGTTCAATTTTCTTTATAAGCATCAAATGTGATAAATTAACATCTTAAATACTTAATACTTGCCTTGTGGTGACACAACAAACTCATATTAAATATTTAATACTCTATTAATTTTATCATACTAGAAAGCTGACGCTCGATATTCCAAATATCTTTGAACGCTTAGGACTTAATATAAAAATTTGAGGGTTTGTTATTAATTTGTCTCATCTTGTTTAGCGCGCATGCACATATATATATAAAATACGCGTCATATTAATTAACATGCGAAGCATGTTTGCATAATATATAATATATATATATAAGCATGCACATATAGAATACTATATTCTACCCGGATTGATTATGGACTTTTATTCTAGTTTGGTTCACTAGAGCCACCAAGTGAACCAAAAGGTCAAACCCTAGGGGTGCAAGAATTAATATTTAAATATAACTATTACATTTAAACCCGGGCTCCATTACAAACGGAGGTCTTCAAGCGCTCCTTACTCCTTTGCTCTCTAATTTTCTAAAATTAATTCTAACTATTCCTATTACACAACTATTTAAAATAAATAGAAACCTTGATCAGCAGTCAAGGGGAAGTACATAGGAGGGAGATAGAATTTACATTAAGAAAAATTAGAGAAGACGAGGTCTGTGACCCCATTTAATAAAACCCATACATTCATGCATCCAACTAAAATAAAATCCAATCACATCGTCAATAGTCCATAATCAATCCTATTTATTATCATACACATCATCATATGCATCAATAAATAACATTCATCTTATGAATAATAAACATTTAATATATATATTGATATCATTTAATGGGCAAATTTAGTTAGTATAAAATCTATTTTTGAATCAAAATAAACTCCTTTATTTTAATCCAAATTTAAATCAAAATAAAACTATTTTATTTTAATTTATCAAATTTTGAATAAAATAAACTATTTTATTTTAATCAAAATTTTAATCAAAATAAACTCCTTTATTTTAATTAATTATGGAATCCAATTCCATATATAAAAAATCTTTAATTAAAATAAACTCTTTTATTTTAATTAATTATGGAATCCAATTCCATGTAAAAAAAAAACTCCTTTATTAAAGGAAACATGGATTTTCTTTCCTATTCACAAATAAACTCCTTTATTTTGAATAATATAAAATCTTATTTTATATCTAAATAAACTCCTTTATTTAAGGAAAGACTAATTCTTTTCCTATTCACAAATAAACCTTTTTTTTTTTTTTTTGAATAATATGAAATCTAATTTCATATCAAAATAAACTCCTTTATTTTAGGAAAAATAGAATCCAATTTCAACTCCAATTAGTTATCATGGAATCCAATTCCAACTCTAATTAGTTAGCATGAAATTCTAATTTTAAAATTAAAATAAATCTTTTTATTTTAATATTAAAATAAACCTTTTATTTTAAGATTAAAATAAACTTTTATTTTAAAATTAAAATTATTAAGAATATAATATATATATATATATATATATATATATCCTAATATTATATATATATATATATAAAAAAACAAAACTGCGTACTTAATTAGAAATCCTTGATTTAAATGCAAAATATAAGCTCCCTTTATGGTTACTTGTTACAAAATCATTCAAATGATTTCCTGTTTTTCAAAAAAAAATTTCAAGTTGCCTTTTAAAATCATGATTTCCATGCGCTACCCTTTAAATCATTACATAATAAACAGCTGCTTTCTGATTTGGCGCGATTCACGGATAAAAAAAATAAAAAAGGTTTCGTTTTTTTTTTTTTTTTTAAATAAATTTTATACAACATATTATGCCCAATTAAATTGTTCTAAACAATATATCATATATATATATATATATAATATTTATATATCAATTAATAATTAATAATTAAAAGGTTTGGCTCTGATGCCACTGTTAGGTTTGTAATATTCATGTGCGCAATCAAATTGCAAAAATTAAGTGGAAGCGTGTAAAAATCAGAGTTTAAAAAAAATTTACAAACCATATACCCGGATCACCCTTTATGCACAATTATTAATTAAACGAAAAGATAAAGAATAAAATCATACCCTTGAAGATCGAGCTTCCTCAGGTTCAAGTTCACCTCCAAATCCTTTCGCGTTCAACTTGAATCCACCGGGTTTGTTCCTTCCTTTGATCAACGTTAGCCACCCATATGTTTGGCCTCTAGAGGTGATCCACCAAGGAAAACTAAAGAATTCAAGAAGATGGTGTATTTGGCTCAAACCTTAGTTTTCTATCTCTATAGAAAAGGGTACTCTCCAACAAATTGGAATTATGTCGTTGTAAAAGTCAACCACTCCCCACCCATAATAAGACTCCTCTTATTTATAGATGTGGGCAACCCACCTTAACAATTAAGGAATTGGGTTTTATTTAATTAATTAAATTCTTTTAATTAATTAAGCTCCCTAATCTTATTAGGGATAATTAATTAAACTCCTTTAACTAATTTTCCTTCCTAATCCAATTAGGAATAAATGAGAGTACTTATATTAAATTAATTCCTAAACTTTTTTAGAAATTAAAATAATAATAATTGTAATAATATTAATAAGACTCCTCTTATTAATTTATATTTAATATTTCTAAAATATTAAATAATAAATATTAAGCTATTTAATTTATTCTATCACCATAGATTAAATTAAATATATATAACATATTATTACAATTATGCCATTAACTTCTTAAATAATTATTCTTCCTTTTATGGTGTGACCCTTTAGGTTCTCCATATTAAACCTATTGTGAATAAATCAATTAGAATAATTCTAATCTTATTTAAATAAATAAATTAAATAATTAATTTATTTAAATAATATTTATTCTACAATAGGGATAAGCCTCCCTAATGATCAACGACTTTCCGGATAATATAGATTTCAACATTAATCATTAAAGAACCTTTGAGTAAATAGTTACCGCATGAATTCAATCCTTCCACCATACAATGTCCCAATTAAATATAAGACATGGAATTATCATCAAGTCTTATTTTATTTAATTATATGTATTTCGATCCTTAAATGCACAACTCAAATAATGCAAATTAGAAACTCCTTTCTAATTTCATTCTTTTTGCCCAGGACTCTTTGGGTTGTCATTTATCGAATCACATAGGACATTTCTCTTCTTTTTATTAGAAGGGGTAGATTCTTTATTGATCATACATTATCTAAAAGTAGTATGCATTAAAGCCAATCATGTTTGATGATAAAGCATATACTTTGTAACAATCTTATTCATTTATTAATAAAAAGTATTAATTTATTAAAGGCTTTTAATTATCTACATGATCTTTGTTTTATAATATGTGATAAACCCATAGTTTTAAGCAATGCTTTTAGAATAATGATGATGATCATTCTAATGAGATCTAAATTCTTAGAAAGCTTAAAACTAAAATAGTTCCCAATCATTGGATTACTAAATTGGGGATTAGTGAATCCGGATAGATTGGTACATACGTTGCTTTGCTCATTGGATGAGGATGATTGATCTCATGATCATTTGTGTGGACACACTAAAGCAAGTATGTAGGTGCTTATTAGAGAATAAGTTCACCGAACGTGGGCTCGCTAAGGAATACCTAATGGAGTTTTATTTGCTGTCAATAGAATTCTCAGTAGTGATAGTAGTCAAGTAATCCTTGGACTTGAGATCATCATAGTATCTTATGTATGATGAGTTATACTTTGACTTATTCCTTAAGACCCTTAGGGTATATCAAAGGGTATGCTTGGGTATAATAAGTTATACATGGAGATAATGTATGATCAATAAAGAATCTACCACTTCTAATAAAAGAAGAGAATGTCCTATGTGATTCGATAAATGACAACCCAAGAGTCCTTGGCTAAAAGCGTAATAAAAATTAGAAAGGAGTTTCTAATTTGTATTATTTGAGTTGTGCATTTAAGGATCGAAATACATATAATTAAATAAAATAAGACTTGACAAAGAATTCCACGCCTTATATTTAATTGGGACATTGTATGGTGGAAGGATTGAATTGTACGGTAACTATTTACTCAAAGGTTCTTTAATGATTAATGTTGAAATCTATATTATCCGGAAAGTCGTTTGATCGCTAGGGAGGCTTATCCCTATTGTAGAATAAATATTATTTATTTAAATAAATTAATTATTTAATTTATTTATTTAAATAAGATTAGAATTGTTCTAATTGATTTATTCACAACCGGTTTAATATGGAGAACCTAAAGGGTCACACCATAAAATGAAGAATAATTATTTAAGAAGTTAATGGCATAATCTTAATAATATAGTTAAGTATATTTAATTTAATCTATGGTGATAGAATAAATTAAATAGCTTAATATTTATTATTTAATATTTTAGAAATATTAAATATAAATTAATAAGAGGAGTCTTATTAATATTATTACAATTATTATTATTTTAATTTCTAAAAGAGTTTAAGAATTAATTTAATAAAAGTACTCTCATTTATTCCTAATAGGATTAGGAGGAAAAATTAGTTAAAGGAGTTTAATTAATTATCCCTAATAAGATTAGGGAGCTTAATTAATTAAAAGAATTTAATTAAATAAATAAAACCCAATTCCTTAATTGTTAAGGTGGGTTGCCCATCTATAAATAAGAGGAGTCTTATTATGGGTGAGTGGGTTGTTGACTTTTTCAACATACGACATAATTCCAATTGTTGGGAGAGTACACCCTTTCTATAGAGATAGAAAAACTAGGGTTTGAGCCAATACCCCTTTTCTTGAATTTTCTTCTTCCTCGGTGGATCACCTCTAGAGGCCAAACATTTGGGTGGCTAACGTTGATCAAAGGAAGGAACCAAACCCGGTGGATTCAAGATTGAACGCGAAAAGGATTGGAGGTGAACTTGTACCTGAGGAAGCTCGATCTTCAAGGGTATGATTTTATTCTTTATCTTTTCGCTTTAATTAATAATTATGCATAAAGGGTGATCCGGGGTATATGGTTTGTAAATTTTTTAAACTCGATTTTTACATCGCTCAGCACTTTTATGCAATATGATTGCGCACATGAATATTACAAACCTAACATTATCTCCATGTACAACTTATTATACCCAAGGATACCCTTTGATATACCCTAAGGGTCTTAAGGAATAAGTCAAAGTATAACTCATCATACATAAGATACTATGATGATCTCAAGTCCAAGGATTACTTGTACTACTATCACTACAGAATTCTATTGACAGCAAATAAAACTCCATTAGGTATTCCTTAGCAAGCCAATGCTCAAAGTGAACTTATTCTCTAATAAGCACCTACATACTTTGCTTTAGTGTCTCCACACAAATGATCATGAGATCAATCATCCTCATCTAATGAAGCAAGCAACGTATGTACCAATCTATCCGGATTCACTAATCCCCAATTTAGTAATCCAATGATTGGGAACTATTTTAGTTTTAAGCTTTCAAAGAATTTAGATCTCATTAGAATGATCATCATCATTATTCTAAAAGTATTGCTTAAAACTATGGGTTTATCACATATTATAAAAACGATCATGTAGATAATTAAAAGCCTTTAATAAATTAATACTTTTTATTAATAAATGAATAAGATTGTTACAAAGTATATGCTTTATCATCAAACATGATTGGCTTGTGTGCATACTACTTTCACAATCATCCTCATCCAATGAGCAAGCAACGTGTGTACCAATCTATCCGAATTCAGTAATCCCCAATTTAGTAATTCAACGATTGGGAACTATTTTAGTTTTAAGCTTTCTAAGAATTTAGATCTCATTAGAATGATCATCATCATTATTCTAAAAGCATTGCTTAAAACTATAGGTTTATCACATATTATAAAATAGCATCATGTAGATAATTAAAAGCCTTTAATAAATTAATAATTTTTATTAATAAATGAATAAGATTGTTACAAAGTATATTCTTTATCATCAAACATGATTGACTTGTGTGCATACTACTTTCAGTCGCACCCTCCAGGGATGTCAGCGGCACTCAGGTCATTAGTCCAGCTGGGTTACGAATCAAAATAAAAGGAAATGGGGCACAAGATGTAACGCCCCCAAAATAGGTCCAATCCAACCAACCTATTCTGAGTCGCCAAAAACATGGTACAGAAAACAACTACAACTTTATTACTACTAGTGTCGTGCAAAATACAACAACACATATGTTATGAGTTTCGATACCAATATATACCAATGTGACTCATGTCCCAACCTTGGATAGTACGTCACAATGGCACCTTACATAAAGGTACAATCAATAACTGTTTTAGAAATTAAAATCTTTGGGAAGTGCTCAAGGAAACATTCGTACATGGGAGGCCATGCGTCTAGGTTATGATAGATATCAGATGCCCACAGAATTATCCTTGGTTGACCCAATAAACCCCAAAGAAAAATGAGAAAATTACTATCATATTCTTTCCAATGGTGAGTCTTCTCTTGACATATCATTATCTCCACCGTCTCTAATTGAGAATTATACTTCAACCAAACTCCAAGATCATATAAGTAGTGCTTGTAGATATACTCAGCAAGTGGATGTGCACAACATTGTCTTATGATAACACGAAGTCGCATGTCATTAGACATCTTGTATGATAGTGGCAATACACCCTTACAACGTTGGGTTTGCCTCACCCTATTTAGTTCACCATATATAACTACTAAATGATGTATAGAATACAACACACTTTTCTATACTGTTTAGGGAGAACCTCCACAGCTAGAGACAACCGTTCTATTCTCCTGTTACCCCCGCTAGACCCAGCTACACTCTTATTACCTTAAAGGAATTGTGAAGCAAAAGGCTGAGCACAACTAGCTCAGTAAAGAATATTATGACTAAAGATAATTAAATTTTCAATAGCCTTCATCAATAATAAATTAGAGATTTAGAAAATATGGTAGATGATAAAACTTTTCAACCATAGTTGCAGCGGAACGAGCAATCCATTAGAAGAGTCAAATAGACCATAAGATCTATTATCTTCTCCATGTTAAAAGTCCACGAACAATGTTTTAACCCTGTAACATCAATCAAAAGTTCATGTCCACAATCATGTGAAAAACTTATAATCATAATTGTAGTTCTAAATTCCTTTTCGCATTCAGGACGAAGATAATTTTCATCACTGTCTTTACCTGAAACATCAAAGTTTATGGTTATACCAATTCATAGTTCTTGTTCATAATCATACTAATAAATTCATCTTTGCACTACGGGCCAAAGATATTCATCAACAGTTCATCTTTGCACTATAGGAAAGATATTCAACAATAGGTCATCTTTGCACTACCGGCCAAAGATATTCAACAACAGGTCATCTTTGAACTACAGGCCAAAGATATTAATATCTCAAAGAAATATATAATCAATTCGAAATTTATATAAACAATAATTATAACCATGATGATCAATTCACCTTTACACTTAAGCTAAAGATATTCAATTATAAATTCAATGGTCATGATCATACCAGTCAATAATTCATCTTTGCACTACTGACCAAAGAGAACTCATAGTCACGATCATACCAATAATCTACCCATCTTTACACTCAAGTCAAAGAGAAATTTCATCACCAGGATTATAAAAATGTTATATATGATAATAAAAATAATATGATCAACAACTGAATTTAATTTCAAGAGTAAGATTCATAAATCAACAATAATTTGGTCAGAAAAAGAAACCAATTTTGTCGTGAATAGTACCTATGAATAGTAACTCGTGAATAGTACTCTGTATTCATACATAGTACCGTATACGTAAATAATGTCATATACGTAACTAGTGTCGTATACATGAATAGTGTCGTATACGTGAATAGTATCGTATACGTGAATACTAATCCCGACACAAAAAGGTAGAATTTCTACAATAAAATCCATACCAATATTTTGGTATAATGATATTGAAAGAATAACATTATTACAAAAAAAAACATCCCTTACAATCCCTTAAAATCCCTTACAATCCCTTACTATCGCTTACCTCAAAAAGACAGTACTTCTGACTTGAATGTCGGATATAACGCTGAAAGAAACTTGCACCGTATAGCAACACTCAAGACATCTAAATACTCTCAGAAATATGATCGATATTATAGAGAGAGAAAACTTCAGTTTCTGGTGTCATTTTCAATTCTAACCTATGCACCCTATTTATAGGAAAATGCTTAGAACACCAAAGCAGAAAATTTAATAAATAATATTATTATTTTTCTAAAACTTCCTACGCACACTAATTGAATCCAAACATCAGACATCCACTCAATAAAAGTAACAAAAACGTTTTTCTTAATTAAAATACTTTAAACTTCAAAAATTAATTGTTTTAGAACTTCGAAACTTCAATAATTCATAGTAAATAGCCCTTTTATCAGAAAAATTTGAATCTTATGTCCTTCCATAGGAAATTCAATTCTCTAAAACTTTGTAACTTTAAGTTTTTCCAAATTTCAAACAGAAATTGAACGAAATCCACATACAGGACGATTTTACAAGCTATAATCAAATTTTAGTCAAGAAATGGGGTCCACCGACATGTTTAACATGTTTTTATCATTTATTGAAACAAAAATACTCTTCCTCCTCATTTATTCATATATCACACATTCATTGTAAAAATATCACTATTATTATATTATTATAATATAATAATAAATTATTTTATCAGAAAAAGATAAAATATCAATTTTCAACAATTGCCACTTTAAAAATTTTCCCCATCTATATTCACATAAAATAAATATTTTCCTTATCATATAAATCAATAATTAATTATTCATAAATAATATTACAGAATCACAATACCGACAACCAGGCTATTCCCAAGAAAGAGGGGGCTTTCCAATAAGGATTTCTCCTTACTGGCGCGCAATTAGGTGACCAAACCATTCCTTAGACAGAACTTTCTAGACATTACCAATAATGCTATCTAATAATATTATTAAAATAATATGAAATATTGATCTGATAATGGGAAATACTGTGCAGTGACAATTATAAAATATCAACGTAGCAATTATTGAATCAATAAAATAAAATATTGAATAAAGAATTATCGTAATAATTATTGAGTAGTGCCTTCTTACGTAAGAATCAATAATTCAAAATATCATGCAATACCATGTGCTATCGCAAGCAACGACGCAGATTATTATATTTTAACCAATTTGGGTATTCCAACAAGTGTTAATAAAGAATAACTACGTCGTTATTTATAAAAACTTAAATTTTTCATTTTCTTCATCCGACTGTTATTTTGTTATGGGGCCCACAAATGGTTTAGGCCATTTTACGAATATTCCCCACAACAAGAATATTCCACGACCAAACGACTAATATTCCCACAACAATAAGTATTTTATAACCACTGCAGTATTTTGAAAATTTTGCACATTTCACCCATAACTTTAAACTTTTATCAATTTAACCATTTACTAAATAGAAAAATTGAATACTTTTATTTCATAAAATTCGGGTCTTACAATCTCCCTTCTTATGAAATTTCGTCCTCAAAATTTACGTACATTCGGTATTTCAAAGAGTTGAGAATACCTTGCTTTCATTTCGATTCCATCTTCCCTATCATCATGATTTCTCCATTGCTTTCATCTCCTCGTATTTTACATCATTCTAGAATACAGCTTCAAAACAAAGGTTAATTGACATATCACAATTTGTCAACTTAAGTAAGAAAATTCAGCTTAGGTAGGACACCCACTAGCGAAGGATATTACTCGTCTCTCCCCTCCTAGTTCTATTCCCTGATCTCCGCCGGAGACCATATTCCTAAGCTCTGATACCAAATGTAACGCCCCCAAAATAGGTCCAATCCAACCAACCTATTCTGAGTCACCAAAAATATGGTACAGAAAATAACTACAACTTTATTACTACAAGTGTCGTGCAAAATACAATAACACATATGTTATGAGTTTCGATACCAATATATACCAAATATGACTCATGTCCCAACTTGGATAGTACGTCACAATGGCACCTTACATTAACGTACAATCAATAACTGTTTTAGAAATTAAAATCTTTGGGAAGTGCTCAAGGAAACCTTCGTACATGGGAGGCCATGCGTCTAGGTTATGATACATATCATATGCCCATAGAATTATCCTTGGTTAACCCAATAAACCCCAAAGAAAAACGAGAAGATTACTATCAAATTATTTCCAATGCTGAGTCTTCTCTTGACATATCATTATCTCCATCGTCTCTAATTGAGAATTATACTTCAACCAAACTCCAAGATCATATAGGTAGTGGTTGTAAATATACTCAGCAAGTGGATGTGCACAACCTTGTCTTATGATAACACGAAGTCGCATGTCATTAGACATCTTGTATAATAGTGGCAAAACACCCTTCCAACGTTGGGTTCGCCTCACCCTATTTGGTTCACCAAATATTACTAATAAATGATGTATAGAATACAACACACTTTTATATACTGTTTAGGGAGAACCTCCACAGCTAGAGACCACCTGTGACGAACGAGATTTTTATAATTTAATTTAATATTTATTGAATTGAATAAATATTTTTCGATGAATTAATTATTAGATTAAATATTAATTGATGAAATTGTGGTAGATTAATTTAATTATATGTGTTACATTTATTAAATTAATGTGGAGAATTTTTATTATTCAAGTATGTAATTATGTGAGCTTATTATGTAATTATGTGAGCTTATCAATTAAATGAAATATTTAATAAGCCTAATGTTATTTAATTAATGTAATAATTAATTGGAGAATTAGTAATTGGATATAATTAATTAATGAGAAAATTAATTATGTGAGTATGTGAATTTATGAGAAATTATTATAATTAGTTTGTATTAAATTAAATAATATAATTGAGCTATCAGATAATTGGGTGTGACATGAATTAAACTATATTGTAGAGGTTTTATTAAATTAAGTGGTTTTGTAATATATTCTTGCTAAGCCAAACAAGGTCCTATAGGGGAGTTGGAAGCAGCTTGCCCATTATCAAGTTAATCGACCACCCAAAGGCCGTCGGGCCTTTCTTATATCGCTCTTCTCATTATTTCTTATTTTACCAAGTCCGATAAAACATCACAGAGAGAAATTCATAGAGAGAGTTTGAGAACCGCTCGAGAGAATTAAGATATTGTGAAAGAGATTGAAAGAGGAGAATTTAAGAAAACATATGAGTCTTCTAATCTATACCTTACACTCAGGGTAATCTCCTTCTTCCCAAATTTTTAAAGTTACGATGTTTAAGTTTTATGAAAATGGCTTTCAAGTTTTCTGTAAAGTCTTTGTATTTATAAAGGGTAAGGATTATGTGTCAGATATGTGTTTAAATGTTACCATATTGTATTTAATAATATATATTTCACAAAAACCATATCATCTGTTTATATAATACGATGAATTGTTATTTCAAAAATTTACTGAGTTTGGGTTTTGGCCATATGGCCTTATATACATGATATTTCATGTGTTGATCATATATTATCCCTAAAATTTATACTGTCGTATATTATTATGCATGTTAATATGAAGAGACCAAACTTTAATTGAACTGATTCTGTTATAACGAATCCGTAGTGTTGAAATTATATTTTATGTTCAAAACCTTCAAGAACATCAAGAACAAAGGAAGTAAATATGTTGATTTTGCAAATTATGTGTCAGAACTTGTTAAAAATCATGCTAGATGGGTTAAGTAATGATTATATATGTATTACAATGATTGGGTAAGTCTAAATTGTGTAAAAATAACTCATTGGAAGTTATGGTCATATTCACGTATAATTTTACCTGTGATTGATTTTTTAATGTAATTTGGCCTTATTATGTTCATGAATCGCAGAATAAGTTCGGTAACCCAGCTTCTACGTACAAGTTACCAAACTAAATTATCCCGTCCCGACAGTCAAAAAATAAATAAATAAATAAATAATAATAATAAATAAATAAATAAATATTTGATGAAAATTATTATTAAAATATTTATAAAATAAATTAAATATTTTAATTGAGATATTTATGGAATAAAATAAATATTCGATGAAAATTATTATTAAAATATTTATAAAATAAATTAAATATTTTAATTGAGATATTATGGAATAAAATAAATATTCGATGAAAATTATTATTAAAATATTTATAAAATAAATTAAATATTTTAATTGAGATATTTATGGAATAAAATAAATATTTGATGAAAATTATTATTAAAATATTTATAAAATAAAGTAAATATTTTAATTGAGATATTTATGGAATAAAATAAATATTCGATTGAAATTATTATGAAATAATTTATTCGAGTCTAATAATAGTAAGAGAATGAAAATATTCTAATTTAATTAATTAATTAAATTAGAAGGGTAATGATTTGTTAAATAAAGTGGAGTTTATATTAAATAATTAAGTGAAAATGTAACTAATGAATGTCGTGAATATATATGGTATGTGTGTAGGATTTGTGGTGAACTAAGTAGTAATCGCTTAGCTTTCACATTTGAGGCAAGTTTCCTAACCCTACTTGTCATTATTGTTCACGTTATTAGTTACCTCGATTAAATTATCCTTACTATTATTCAAGTTCAATTGTTATATTAAAGATTTATTATCTTTTCAAAGCATGATTCAGTCATACAATAATTGTTCTATTGTATGCTTCTTGAGATTATTATTCAAATCGAATATCATTATTGTTGAACCTTATTAGACTAGTAAACTTTGTTGATTCAACTAGTCCTTAGTTGATGAACGTTCTAAATTTCAGAACCCTTATTGAATTATCCAAACCAAACTTCCTTTGGTGCAGACTCGAATGTCAAACTGAGATGAACAACTCTGCAAAGGGATTTAGTTATGCGTTAGCGTAAAGATATTGTGCACAGTATGGTACTAAGGGTTGATCCCCTTAAGTACGAGTAGAAAGGTCCATAGTATTATGACTGTTAAAGGTTTCAAGTATAACCCTTGATAACCTAGGACATAGTTCAAGGTGTTATGACCCTCGGAATTCTTTTGATTCTTGTTATTCATTCTTGATTCAAAAGTTGAGCTTTTATTCAGATGTCTTTGATTTACTCGCATGTTATTATACTGTTATTTCATTATTATACTTGTGGGAAATAGTGCTCACTCTTGCTTAATAATAACATTGCAGTTAAGAACGAAAGAACTGATGAGCCTTCCACTAGTAAAGGCAAGGGCAAAGTTAGCAAGTGATGAAGACTTGTTATTTTTATTAGATGATGTATTAATGCTTAAGACTTGAGTTAATAATGTTGTTTAAGACTTTTTTGTTTATGATTCAGCACAGATATTTAAGGTTAGTTTAACCTGGGATTGTATTATTATTATTCGGATGTTGTAACCCTTAAGGGGAAGATTTTTATTCTATCTATTGCATGACTTGCATTTATTATGGGAAGATAAATAGATGATATTTGTACAGTGAACACCAAATCCCGTGGAATCGAAATACCCAGATTGGTGTCACACCACCGTTCTATTCTCCTGTTACCCCCGCTCGACCCAGCTACACTCTTATTACCTTAAAGGAATTGTGAAGCAAAAGGTTGAGCACAACTAGCTCAGTAAATAATATTATGACTAAAGATAATTAAATTTTCAATAGCCTTCATCAATAATAAATCAGAGATTTACAACATATGGTAGATGATAAAACTTTTCAACCATAGTTGCAGCGGAACGAGCAAACTATTAGAAGAGTCAAATAGACCATAAGATCTATTATCTTCTCCATGTTAAAAGTCCACCAACAATGTTTTAACCCTGTAACATCAATCAACAGTTCATGTCCACAATCATGTGATTAACTCATAATCATAATTGTAGTTCTAAATTCCTTTTCGCATTCAGGACGAAGATAATTTTCATCACTGTCTTTACCTAAAACATCAAAGTTTATGGTTATACCAATTCACAGTTCCTGTTCGTAATCATACTAATAAATTCATCTTTGCACTACGGGCCAAAGATATTCATCAACAGTTCATCTTTGCACTACAAGCCAAAGATATTCAATAACAGGTCATCTTTGCACTACATGCCAAAGATATTCAATAACAAGTCATCTTTGCACTACCGGCCAAAGATATTCAACAACAGGTCATCTTTGCACTACAGGCCAAAGATATTAATATCTCAAAGAAATATATAATCATTTCGGAATTTATATAAACAATAATTATAACCATGTTGATCAATTCACCTTTGCACTTAAGCTAAAGATATTCAATTATAAATTCAATGGTCATGATCATACCAGTCAACAATTCATCTTTGCACTACTGGCCAAAGAGAACTCATACTCACGATCATACCAATAATCTACCCATCCTTACACTCAAGTCAAAGAGAAATTTCATCACCAGGATTATAAAAATGTTATATATGATAATAAAAATAATATGATCAACAACTGTATTTAATTTCAAGAGTAAGATTCATAAATCAACGATAATTTGGTCATAAAAAGAAACAAATTTTGTCGTGAATAGTACTCGTGAATAGTAACTCGTGAATAGTAACTCATGAATAATAACTCGTGAATAGTACTCTGTATTCATACATAGTACCGTATACGTAAATAATGTCATATACGTAACTAGTGTCGTATACATGAATAGTGCCGTATACGTGAATAGTGTCATATATGTGAATAGTGTCGTATGCGTGAATACTAATCCCGACACAAAAAGGTAGAATTTCCACAATAAAATCCATACCAATATTTTGGTATAATGATATTGAAAGAATAACATCATTACGAAAAAAACATCCCTTACAATCCCTTAAAATCACTTACAATCCCTTACTATCCCTTACCTCAAAAAGACAGTACTTCTGACTGAAATGTCGGATATAACGCTAAAAGAAACTTGCACCATATAGCAACACTCAAGATATCTAAATACTCACAGAAATATGATCGATATTATATAGAGAGAAAACTTCAGTTTCTGGTGTCATTTTCAATTCTAACCTAAGCACCCTATTTATAGAAAAATGCTTAGAACACCAAAGCAGAAAATTTAATAAATAATATTATTATTTTTCTAAAACTTTCTACGCACACTAATTGAATCCAAACATCAGACATCCACTCAATAAAAGTAACAAAAATGTTTTTCTTAATTAAAATACTTTAAACTTGAAAAATTAATTTTTTCGGAACTTCTTCAATAATTCATAGTAAATAGCCATTTTATCAGAAAAATTCGAATCTTATGTCCTTCCATAGGAAATTCAATTCTCTACAACTTTGTAAGTTTAAGTTTTTCCAAATTCCAAACAGAAATTGAAAGAAATCCACATACGAACGATTTTACAAGCTATAATCAAATTTCAGTCAAGAAATGGGGTCCACCTACATGTTTAACATGTTTTTATCATTTATTACAACAAAAATACTCTTCCTCCTCATTTATTCATATATCACACATTCATTGTAAAAATATCACTATTATTATATTATTATAATATAATAATAAATTATTTTATCGAAAAAGATAAAATATCAATTTTCAACAATTGCCACTTTAAAAATTTTCTCCATCTATATCCACATAAAATAAATATTTTCCTTATCATATAAATCAATAATTAATTATTCACAAATAATATTACGTAATCACAATCTCGACAACCAGTCGCTCCTCAGAAAGAGGGGCTTTCAATAAGGATTTCTCCTCATCTTGGCAAGCAATTAGGTGACCAAACCTCTCCTTAGATGTAACTTTCTAGACATTGCCAATAATGCTATCTAATAATATTATTAAAATAATATGAATTATTGATCCGATAATGGGAAATACTGCAAAGTGTTGACAATTATAAAATATCAACGTAGCAATTATCAATCAATAAAATATAATATCAAATAAGTAATTACCGTAACAATTATTGAGTAGTTCCTTCTCACGTAAGAATCAATAATGCGTAAATACATGCGGCACCACCGCTAAGCTTGTCGGCAACGACGCAGATTATCAGATTTTAACCCACCGGTATTCCAACAAGGTGTTAATTCAGAATAACTACGCCGTTATTTATAAAAACTCAAATTTGTTATTTTCTTCATCCTCCAGTTATTTTGTTATGGGGCCCACAAATGGCTGCGCCGTCATACGAATATTCCCCGACAACAAGAATATTCCACGATCAAATGAATATTCCTCGACAACAATAAGTATTTTATAGCCACTTGCATATTTTGAAAATTTTGCAAATTTCACCCATAACTTTAAACTTTTATCAATTTAACCATTTACTAAATTGAAAAATTGAATACTTTTATTTCATAAAATTTGGGGTCTTACATAAGAACCCAACAGCGAAAAGAAACTCCCAATCACCTCAAAAATGTGTAACATCAGGCGGAGTCTAGTGAAGTAATCCATGAAATATTACTTCACCGAAGGTATCAGAAGTTCTGGTATTCTAAACCATTGACATCAATCCATCGTAATATCATGACAGTTCAGGGAGACCACCGTTCGAGTGGGAACCGAAATAGTTTGGAGATATCAACGTAGTTAACTACTAGCAAGGTAGGCACCGTTGTCAAACTATCATAAGGATAGACACTATTGTAAACTACCAACGTATGCATTGGGAAGGTCCGTTGATTTTAGAACGTCATCTCCAGTAGAGATGTAGAAAATATCTCAACTTATCTTCATCAAACAAGCATCGGCAACACCGACAAAAAGCCAAACCGTTGGAGTTAACACCAGCATAGGCATCAACAATGATTAGTAAAGGTAAAGCGATTTGCGAAAACATTTTAACATTCATTACATTGCGATTTGTGAAATGCGATATGCGAAATGCGATGTGCGACTTGCGAAGTGCGATTGGCCAAATGCGAAAAGCAAAGTGTAAAATGCAAAATGCGATGTGAGATTTGCGAACTGTGATTTGTGAAAACATTTTAACATTCATTACATTGCGATTTGCATCATTACAAATACCTTGTCATATTTCTAGTGTCTAGTAATCTTTATCATGTCCATTCCATTGCATTGCATGAACATGATAAAGAGGGGCATCTGTAGACACTCAAAATTTCGTTTTCCTGTTGCTAACTATGCAGGAGAACAAAAGCATCTTTTTCACACTCCAGGGTTAACCCTGGAGAACCATAACATCAATTCCAACCCCGGAGATAGCCCCGGGAGATCCAATTTCCAACCCTAGAGATAACCCCGGGAAATCAGTTTACAACCCCAGAGATAACCTCGGGAAAGTCGGTTCCAACCCTAGAGATAACCCCGGGAGATCAAGTCTAATCCCTGGAGTCAACCCCTGGAGGTCAAGCTAACCTCAGAGATAACCCTGATGACATCCAGAGTCAAAAACATGACATTCTCAGAGATAACCCTGGGAAAAGACTGCTACAACTGCGACAAAGTCAGAAACAACCCCAAGAGGGGGAAAATAGTCATTTTGCCAAATTAAACTAAATTCAAATCAAATCAACTCATTTCAACTCAAATTGCTTCAAATAAAGTCCCACAAAAACTATATCTTAACTTACGAGCGCAAACTGAACAAAACGGCTCAACGGACTACTTGACAGAAGCCCAAAATGCCATTTTCATCATGGACCCATCTTCCCAGAATCAAAAAAGGGAAAATCCTATGTCATTGCGTAGCTCTTCGAAAGAGCTCTCCAGAATGGTATGACACGCTTCCATCGGACTCTCGAATTGAATGTTATGAAGGTTCGAGCGAACAACGCGTCCTCCGAGTGCACGTACTTTGAGACGGCGGAACCCACATTGCCCAGGGCACCCCGGGCAGTAGCAAGTATACCTACTATCCCCCCTCTATAAATTGAGGGCTTGGGGTGGCCATTTTTTCTAGAGAAAAAGGCGAGGAAGCCATGTCCAATTTGCTCTTTACACACTATAAACTGAGTGTTTTCTCATTTCTAAACACTTGTGAGCTTATGCTTTTCTATATTTTATCGACGGGAGCCGAGTGTTCATCCATTTAAAGTTATTGAAGTCTTCTTTGGCAGTCCACTATAAGCCTTCTTACTTTTCTTAAGCCTTTCTTCACTACTGTGCACACATAGTTCTTCACGTTGAGAGTCGTGTTACGTGTGTATGCCTGCATTTCTTGATCAAAGTGGCTTTTTATTTCTTATATATATATATATATATATATATATATATATATTAACTAACATTATCGATTTTTGCCTCGATTGAGCTTGGATTTTACATCCAGAGAGCTCGATTATATATATATATATATATATATATATATATATATATATATATATATATATATATATATCAACCGTAATTCGAACTCTATTTAATTAGCCCGGATTTACATTCTAGAGCATTTATCGCTTTTATATATATATATATATATATATATATATATATACTTATATATATGTTGTTGACATCAAACTCGCTTTGATTGAGCCTCGGATTTCACATCTCGTGTGTTTACCGCATTTATATATATATATATATATATATATATATATATATATATATATATATATATATATTTTAGTCTGGCCTGGAGTTTACTTCGTGGCCTTTTATTGTATTATTTACATTTCATCCCGCTTGGAGTTTACTTCGTGGCGGTTGATCGCTTTTACAGCTTTATTTACATTTTCTCAATCCCCCATGGAGGTGCTTCGTGGTGGTTGATTGGGTTTTGTTGCTTTATTTACATTTCATCTCGCCTGGAGTTTACTTCATGGCGGTTGATCACTTTTACAGCTTTATTTACATTTTCTCAATCCCCCGTGGAGGTGCTTCGTGGTGGTTAATTGTCTATATATATATATATATATATATATATATATATCAAATATAAATCTGCTACATTTCAAAGCTAAATCATGTGAGCCTAGAAATCATGTGATCACATATTCAGTCTAATGAATCTAGATTCGGTTTCCGTGATGAACATTTTTAGCTGTACACAACTTGTAAATTATTCACGGTGTCGAATTTCCTTAGACGTCTCTTATGCCCATAAGGAGTTCGGCACTGCTATGTATATTATTTTCTCAAAGATGCTTCGTATCTCGAAAAGTAAAAGCAATCAAGCCGAACACATAATAAAATGGAAGTATCAAAGGCCTCAATTACTATTGAGCACAAGGGTTTGAAAAACCTCTTTTTACAAAAACATCACTGCTATATCTTTTTAAAACTGAATTTTTGTACAGAAATTCAAACCCTTTGTATATAGGTGCGAACGAGGAATAACATTACTTCCAGATAATTGCACATTTATCCACACACACACACACACACATTCATATAACAGTTTATGTGACAACCCGTGAATTTAGAAAAAAATTTAAAATTTTAATTTATTGATTTACGATTCAATATTAGAACCTAGACAGAAAATAAGTGTATGCGTTTGATATTTTTGAGAAGGAATTTTGAGGATTTCAAAATTCTGTGAAGGATTTAAGTGAATATTTAGGATTAAGGGATTAAGGGAATAAGTGAATATGTTCTGTGTATATGGTTGTATATGTGTTCAGTATGTGGTTAAGGGTCAAGGGTTGACCAGATAAACAATATCTGTAACAAACCCTAAGTATATATTATGAACGTCAATGTTCGATTAGAAAAACCTAGCGATTAACAAGAAATCCTAAAACCGGTTCTGGAAACCCTAAGTTCAGTTCCGGGAATCCGAAACCCTAATTCGAAAGTTGAAACCCTAATCTGGGAACTTAAAAGAGAATTATAATGCTCAAATACTATTAATTTTAATTTTAATTAGGGTAAAGCTTAATTATTTAGCAAACCCTAATTTCAAAATTTTAAATTCTAATTTATGGATGAGAAACCCTAATTTATAATTAGGGAAAACCTAATTGATAATTTAATACTTTTAATATTAATTAGGAAATATTAATTCTAATTTTCAAGTTATAGTAATTAGAAAACCCTAATATCATTAGAAATCTAATTTCGAAATTAGAAATATTATTTTTCTAAATAAAACCCTAATTCGCGGGTTATGAACACTAATGACCATTTTGACCCTAATTGCTTAATTATCAATTTTAATTAGGAAATACTAATCCTAATTAGCAAGATTTAAATTATGATTAGTAAATTTTAATATAATTAGAAAATTCTAATTATAATTTAGAAATATTAATTTTCTATTTTTGAAAACCTAATTTGGAAATTCTAGAAATTATTTCTAAACCCTAAGGGTTCAAACCCTAAACCCTAAATGGCTCAAACCGTAAACCTTAAGGGTTTGTATCAAATGACAATTCTAGAATAAAAATTGTTTGGAAAAGACTAAAATACCCTTTAGTGCATTATTGGATTTTTGCCAAGTGTGAGAGTTGGTGATCAACTCCAACAACTCCTTGACTGAAAATATCAACAACTCAGCCCAATTATATCATCCACATACATTACCTACAAGAATTATATAGATTAAAAGAGAGAGAAATGGCCACTTTCATTTTTATTTCTCTCCAAAACCTTCTCTCTCTAAAATCCAAAAATGGAGAGTGAGAAAGTGAGATAGGATAAGCAATAATCAGTCCATAACTATCAAAGATCAGATCCTCAAGGATCAGAATCAGAATTAGAATCAAAGCCTCAAAGGTATAAGAACCCTAAAGTTTGAAATCTTATGATTTGGTGTTAGAAGTTATGATTTATTGTTTAAAGTTGTGTATCAGGGTGTCATTTGATGATCTGGGTTATCAAAACCTAGATCCATATCATTTTGATGCTCGAAATTTGAGTTTTTAGAAATCTGGGAAATGCTTGAAAAATTGCCTGACAACCATATGTCAGATGCCATAGATCTTTATCGGTTAAGTGTTAGTGTTGTTTTATGTTATAGATCTATAGTATGTCATGTTGTCTATGATCTGTAACTGGAAACAGGGTCAGATCATGTATAATTTGTAAGTTATAGGTGGTCAAACATGGTTGACCGACCATGAGAGACTGTTTCTAGAAAACCCAGAATTTCCAGGTTTTGTCTGACAAGGTTTTAAGGCCATAAATCTTACTATTATTTGCTTGTTTGGCCATGTTTTTGTTTTCATGATGAAGTCGGGTATGTAGACTACATATTGAAGTCACTATATCACTTATATCATAACCGGATTGTAAAATAATCACAGTCTAACTAGCGTTGACCACCAACCTGGAACGAAATCTGGAAAACCCAGATTCTTGAAGAACACGTTTTCTGACATAGGTTGACCAGCCTTAATCTGACATTTGTGTTGTTGTTTAGATGATCTGGTTGTATAGAAATGGACCCTGACATCTCCTCTACATGTTCGAACCTTTATAACATAATTAGAAAGTCCAGATTGTAAGATATAAGGAGCTCAACCTAGCACCATCAACTGTTCTTCATTTTCTGGAAAACCCAGAAATGAAGAACAGTGTTGTCAGACTTTTCTAAAGCTTTGATCTTGCTGTAATGATGCAGGATTGACATGAAACTTATTAATTCTTATAGTATTACATAAGTACTATAATATTAATGCACTAGACTTCCCAGAATCATGAACAACAAAAATTTAGACTCGGTCAAACCACCCACTCGGATAACTGGCGATGAAGATCTAGGTTTGGCCAAGAACACCAACAACGACGAATTCATCACCAGAAGCCCCTATAGCGACACTTAATTTCGGAAATTAATAATTTTAATAAAAAAAAATAAAAAAAAATTGTTTTTAATTATTAAAAATACATAATAAATCCCGAAAAATTATTTTAAAGACTGAAAAATAATTTTTAATTATTTAGAGTATATTTCATAAATATTTAATATTTTTGGAATATAAATGGTATTTAATTTATTTAATTATAATATTAAATAAATTATTTAAAAATGATTTTAATATATGAAAAATCATGAAAAAATAATATTATGGTAAAAGAAAATATTATAAGTTATTTTTAGTGGCTTTTAATATTTTGTGATGAATTTCATTAATTAATCAATATTAATGATAATTAGTTTATTTAATAACTATATTAAATAAATTATGGAAAAATAGAATAAATTATTTAAAAATCATATGAAAATGATTTAAGTGTTATAAAAATATTTTAAGTTATAAAATATAACTTTTGATATTTTGTCATGAATATTAATATTTTAATATTAATAGCAATTATCTGATAATGAATTGAAGTGTTTAAAATCATATAAAGATGATTTTAAAGTATTAAAATACCTTGTGATATTATAATTATATTATAATATTATGTGATGATTTCAGATTAATATTTGATATTAAATAGATATTAATGATAAAGGAATTATGTGGTATTTAATTTATATAAATATGATTTTAATGATTGAAAATCAAGATAAATAGTAATAATTATTTAAAAATTATTACGAACTTATGAAAATTATTTTGACTAATATTAAAATTATCTGAGATAATTGTTAAGTGTTAGGCAGAGTTTAATTGAACTTAGAGTCAATAAAAGTCCGACTAGACCGTCAGGATGTCAGATTTGTGTCGGGTTCAACTCAAACTGCAATAGTTTGAATTGATACCGAGTCTTATATGTGTTATAGACTGATAGGGTAATGTGTTATGTGTTATGTGTTTAGGTTATTCTATGTATATCAATATATATAATTGTATTATATTGTGATGATATTATTCTAATATTGGAGATCTATATTACTAATATTAGGTCTTCGGATAAAGTGTTATAAATTGCGTAGTCATAATCAACGGTTCATGCAAGTTTTACTTAACTATACTAAGAGTTGTTTCATTCAGATATACTTATGGATAATCATTGATGATTGCCATTTTAGAATTGTACTTTGTACATATTGCATGTATAAGTCAGGTATTAAAGGCTGATCACATTCATTACCCTTCGGAGTCCATATATATGTGTTCATATTATATACTTGTTCAGTCATAAAATTTGTTCCTTCTAGTTCGCAATTATATTGTTGAATTTAGCCAGCTTATTATTTAGATTCTTTCAATCATGGTATATCGTTAAATTATTGAACTTAAACTTGCTGGGAAATCTTATGCTCACCCTCGCTATATCATGATAAACATTGTAGATTAAGGCGAATACGTCGGATACAAGGAAAGGTTAAAGACAGTTCCAGCTTAAAGTTAATGTGTGCGATTAGAGTTGTAATAAGTATTATATATTAATGTTATTGTAAGTCAAATAAGTTATGAATTGTGTATAAGTTAAGGTTACTCGACCTTGGGGAAAAGTGTGTAAGTTTAATGTATAAACAATTTATGTTTATATCTTCCGCAAATATAGTAATAGTTGTATAGACTGATCGAATTGGATCCGCGGTGATTCGGAACCCGAATTCGGGGCCCTCACAGTTTAAATAAAAAGTGGCGGTCATCGTGGCAACACGAATGTCGGGGGGTGCCTAACACCTTCCCACCATATAACCAAGTTCCCGGACCCTAACGAATCTCGATTTCACAGACCCGTTAAGCAGTGTCACATCACTGGGTCAATATGCAAATCATTCCTCAGTTATGTTAGTACAACCATTTAAAAAACCAACTGGAGACTCTTACAGTCCAATCATTGACATATACATGTCGGACCTTTCCACAACTTGTTTTTTCAAACAAATCTCACCTAACATGAAAACACCAAAAGACAAGAACAGAAAAGGGACAAATAAAAATCCTGACGTCGACAATATGTACTATATGTGTGTATTGATCATGGTGGGTCAATTATGGTATATCATTAAAAACCCTAGTATTAATTTGATAACCCTAGTTCAAAAGTTAAATATGAGTTCAAGACCGTGCAATGATTTTGTTATATGATTTATAACACGTATTATAGAATTTAAAGTTAATTAAGAAAACCCTAATTATTAGTTAGGACACCTAATTAATTAGAAAACTTGATTAGTAATTAGAAACCCTAATGACTATAAACTCTAATTGCTAAATTACTAACCCTAAATGCTAAATTAGAAAGCTAATTGCTAATTAGTGAATCTTAAATTTAATTTTTAAGTTCCAAGTAATTAGGAAACTAAACATGATTAAGAAACCCTAATTTTTATTTTTAGAAACTAAAATTTTCATTTTAAACCTTAATTGCATAATCCTAGAAAAAATTTATTTTTTTAAAACCCTGAGGGTTAGCCAAATGTCAAAATAGCCATTAAATTTAAAAAGAAAATGACCAAATTACCCCTTTGTGAATTATTGTATGAAACTTGTTAATCTTGACAAGATATGGAGTTGGTGACTAGCCTAGATATGCCATGTGACTTAAAATCTCCAGCAATCAGCCATGTATCTCAACCAATTCATTTACATTGATTATATATATAGATCAAGAGAGAGAAATGTTCATAAATTAGCCCATTTGTACACATACACACATCCAAGATCCTCTGTCTCTAAAACCCACGAAATATAATAGTAGACCAGTCCCAAATCAACTTCATATCACTACCATAACAGATCAAGAAGCCCAGATTCAAGATTTAGCAAAGTAAGGTTTAAACCCTAAACCTAAAATCTTATCTTTGATGGTGTGTTAAAAGTTATGTTTTAATGTTTAAGTATGTTGTTTGTAGTATATATAAGTGGTCTGGGTTAGCACATGATAGATCCATAACATTTAAAAGCATGAATTTGATGCTTTTCAAAATCTGGAAAAAATTTAAGGGTTAATCCATAACATCAAACTTTTGTTTGTTTAAGGGTTTGTACTTGTAGTATGTTGTAAGGGCTTTGATCTGGAGCTTGAATCAATCACAGATCATGTACAGATTATAAGATATGGGTGGTTAAACCACGTTGACCTGCCATGACCAAACTGATCTAGGTAACCCAGATTGTTATCCAGAAACGCCTGACAAGAAATGTATGGACTCTGATCTTGCATATGTTTGATGATTTGTTATGTTTGTTGTATCTAAGTTGTAGTTTGGTAGATGAACTTTAGATTCAAACCTTAATATCACCTAAAAATCAAATAGGCTGAACATAGTGGCTGGTCAAAGTAGGCCAGATGATCATGGATTGAGTTTTCTGGGTATCCCAGAAAACTCAAGAACGTGATCTCTGACATAGTTTGACCGGCTTAGATATGTAGATTGTAATGTTGTTATACTGTTTTTATGTAATAGATCTATAGCTTGTCATGTTGGCTACACACAGAAACTCTTAGATCACTAAAACATTACATATATTTCAAGTTGTGGAAGCCCAAATATGACCCCTCAAACTGTTCTTCATTTCTAGGTAACCCAGAAAATGAAGAACAACTCTGACAGCTTGTTCTAAGGCTTGGATCTTGCTTGTGTTTTGAAATTTGACCCAGAACTTGCTTGATACTTGTAGTATTCTATTAATACTACAAGATCTGATGATTAGCTTGCCTAGAAACATCATAGATTAAGAATTATTGTTGGTTAAAGTATGCAACTCGTTAACTGCATATGCATGTTTTTGGTGCTCAAGAACAACTAAGGCGATGATTTTTTTCGCTATAGCCTATAGCGACAGACCTTTTAATTTTATTAATTTATTTTCTAAAAGTCATTTAAAAATAGAAATAAATTTATAAAAATTACAAAAATAGTTTTAAAAATTATTTTAAGTTATAAAAATTAACTTTTAATAATTTGACATATTTTTTCATAAATATTATTATTTATTTGATAAATAATTATATTAAATTTATTTAATTAATGTATTAAATAAATTGATTAAAATTATTTTTTTATTATATTAAAAATTATTTTAAATGATAATAAAGTGATATTATAAAAAATCATTTTAAATGAGAATAAATAATTTAAAAATATTTTAAGTTATAAAATATAACTTTTAATATTTAAAGGTAAATTTAATTAATAATTTAATATTAATGATATTAGGTTTATTTAATAATTATATTAAATAAATAGTTTAAAATGCTTTTATTGATTTAAAAATCATTTAAAAAGGATATAAATGATTTATAAATATTTTAAGTAATAATACATTACTTTTAATATTTTGATAAATAATACATTAATATTTAAATATTAATGGTTATTATTTAAAAATGATTTTAAATATTTTAAAAATCATTTAAAGGTAATATTAATGTTTTAAAAATATTTTGAGTTATTATAAATTACTTTAATATTTTGGCAATAGTTTCATTAATAATTTAATATTTATTAAATATTAATGATAATAGAATTATTCAATATTTAAATCATTTAATAATGATTTCTGTGTTTGAAAAATCATGATAAATTATAATAATTATTTAAAGCTACGGGAAAAATAATGTGACTGATATTTAAAAAATCTAGAATAATATTGAACTACAGAATTGAGTTTTAGACTCGATAATTACCCGATAAAGCCGTCGGTACACCAAAATGTTTCAGAAATTGATCTGGACTTAGATAGTTTGACTTGATAGGTAATTATTTATGATCCAATGACTGTTATAAATATGTGACAATGTGCTTAAGCTATATGATGACTGCAAATAGCAGTACTAAGTGTTATTATATACTATTCTAATCGACAGAATGATCTTATTAATGATAGGTTTTGGTATAAAAGATAAAATTAAGTTATGTAAGCAGCAAATCAGGCAAGTATCCTATCTCTGTATTTACTTTATGCAATGGACATGTGTAAGCTAGTATCCGAACTATTCTTTTTCATTGTTTAAATATATTAACCTTGTATATACTTATGCAATGATTCTGTATAAATAAGTTATTAAATTATAATCTGTTGTACAAGTTCATTAATTCTGTTATTATAGATCAAGATATATATTCTTTTTGTTAATTTCTAAATTTGGTTATGCAAGTGTCCTCACTTGGATAATTATTGTACTTATTGATACATACCTATTAAATGCTGGTATATATACATTGATTAAAAGTTGTCTAAGCTATTTGACTCGGCTAGACATAGATTTAAAAATATCATAGAACATGATAGAACATTATTGTTATCCAACCGAATTATTTAGGTTCAGATTCCAGACTAAGTATGAACATCCCGAACATGGGAAATTTTTGTGCACCTAAGGCGGATATGATGAACGAAAATATCGTTCTTGTATGTAGTATTGATCAATGCAGGGCATAACGGGCTGATCACCCCCAGTGCCTGTAAGTTATGACAGTTTGCGGATGAAGTTCTGCAAAAACTTTTTGAAAATTAAAAAAAAAGTTCATAGTTTGTCGACTGCTCTCCTTTTATAGTCAGTACGTAGTTTTAATTTTTTAATGTAGAATTGATATGTTGTTATTATTGGTTTAGCTTACTTCACAAATGTTGATTCGTTGTAGAAGTGACATCCAAATAAAATATTTAATCCTTTCAGCTAATATTTATTGTTGCTATTACTTGTTGGGCAATCAAATGCTCATTCTTGCATTAAATTTAAATGTTTTCAGCTAAGCGTGATCAACCTGAAGGTTCAGGCAAAAACAAAGGAAAAGGAAAGCTAGCAGAATAAATTTTATGGTATCTTATGTAATAGTTAGACTCTATTAAGATAATGATATTTATTAATTATCATGTAATGAATGTTTTAAAGGTAGCGTACCTGATATTAGACAACTATGATATATGTAAATTAAGTTTGATATTTATATTATTGTTATTATTCCGCTCAAAGAAATGGTATCGTGAAGACTGAGTTCGGGTTTTAAGTACCTAAATTTGGGGGCGTCACAGGTTGGTATCAGAGCTTTAGGTTAAAAACCTTATATTGGGTATACCTTAGGTTATAACCTTTAGGACATAAAGAAACGTTGAAAATACAAATAACTAAAATAGAGTTTAAAAAGAGATGAATTGAATAAATTCTTTGTCAAACAAAATAAAAGATAACTTATATAAAGCTATTATTTGTTGTGTGTATATATTATATTCTAATCAAAATAATTTATGTGTAGATGTCACATGGAAAAGGATTAAGATACCTCAGATCATAAAGAAGGAGCCAATCTCAATGGCCGAGCCAATATCAAAGACAATAGCTGAAATAGAGGCTCATATTGCAAGCAACCCTAATGAGGTGGTTATTTTGGAAAATATAGTACCATATCCAGAAATAATAGAACTGGCAGATAGTGATTCAGACACTAAAGTTGGAGCTGATCAAGCATCAACGGAAGTGTATAATTTGAGGAACAAGGTTTCTTCTCTGGAAAAGTTGTGGGAAATAGAAAAGCTACTGAATAGTCAATTGTGAAAGGCGTTAATAGAAACAATGAAAGAACAAGATAAGCTTAAAATCCAAATTGATCAGATGGGAGCCAAAAGTAACAAATCGTGTGCAGCTCCGAGCAAGAAGGGGAAAAGAAAAATGAAAGACCCCGAATTAGGAAATCCCAATAATAATCAAGGGAAATCTAACAAAATAGAAAAATGTACAAACTGTAACAAGAAACATGAAGGCTTATGCAGAAAAAGGGAAAATATATGCTACAATTGCGGACATGGGGGACATATCTCTTCTCATTGTCCCAATCCGAAGCGAGGTGTCTATTTATTTGTGGGATAGAAGGTCATCAGGCGAAAGGTTGTCCAAGATCAAGAAAAAAAAGTAGTGAATAAGTAGTATAAGTACTGTTAATGTGTGTGTTCAATGTTGTATATATAATAAGTATGTGTGTGCAATGTAATATTCTCAGCTTTTGTATAAGTGGAATTGCGATTCCCAACTTTTGTGGTCACAAAGGGATAAAAGATGCTTTTTGCAGTATGTGTTATGCTATTTAAGTACTATGAATTAGTTGAATGAATATAAATATATTTTGAGTATATGATTATTTGAGTCAAAATTAAGCAAGGTTTAGAATGTAAGTTAATAAAGTATAATTTATGATTTTATTTAACCAGATAATGCCGCCAAGATGTCGAACTCGAAACCAAAGGGCAGAAGAATCTGTCAACAATGCTGGAGGACAACAACCAGACCCGATGCATAACTTCGCGAACATGGTAGCTCAAGCCATGAAGACTAGAATGCCAGTCGTAGGAAATTAGCCAGACAATCGATTGGCGAATTTCAAAGACTTCAAAGCAGTAGGACCGCCAGAATTCAGAGGAGCAATTGACCATGTAGAAGCCCAAACTTGGGTTAAGGAAATAGAAAAGGTGTTTGTGATAGCTAGGGTAGCGAAGGGGCAAAAGACAGCTTTTTCCACCTATATGATGAAAAGAGAGGCGAATTTTTGATGGGAGGCAAATCAAGCTAGGGCAGGAGAAGGTGTAGTTACATGGGCTTGGTTTAAAACATTGTTTTTCAAAAACTATTTCTCATCCAGTATGTAGGCTAGGATGGAAGTAAAATTTTGGATTTAAAGCATGATAATATGATGGTGTCAGAGTAAGCCGTAAAGTTTAACGAATTGGCTAGGTTCGCTCCGCATCAAGTTGATACGAAAGCAAGAAAGACAAGAAGGTTCGAGCTGGGATAATAACCCTGGCTCTATAATAAGGTGGCAATATTATAGATTGGTACTTTCGCAGTACTCATGGAAAAGGCTATCATAGCCGAGGGAAGTGAGGCGATGAGCCTCTAAAACAAAGAGAAAAGGAACAAGGGCAAGGGCAAGGGCAAGGGCAAGGGCAAGGGCAAGGGAATTGTGAAGGCAGAAATAAGTAGTGGGAGTAAGAATGGGAAAAGGAAGGGGAACAACTTTGGGAATATCCAAGTTAAGCAGGAAGGTGTGAAGAAGCAGGTAGTACAGTGTGGGAATTGTGGAAAGAATCACTCAGGGGAGTGTTTATAAGGAAAATTTGTTTGTTATGAGTGTGGACAGGAGTGACATATCTCTCCCAACTTTCCCAATCCAATGATAAACATCGGGTGTTTTTAGTGTGGATCAATGGAACATAAGGTGAAGGACTGTCCGAAAAGGAGAATGGATGCAGGGAGTGTGACTACGGAGAAAAGCAGCGGGACTCTAGGAATAATGGGACCAACTTCAACCAACAAACCAACAAAATCAACTACAAGAGTCTTCAACATGACCGTTCAGGATACGGTAGCAGCAGGTGAAGGAATACCAGGTATTATTCGAATAAATTTTATTTTCTTATGAATGATTTTCTTAAATATAATAAATTATTTTATAAAGAAATTTTGAAGGAGAAATTTGAGTTCTATAAGAAATCAAATTTTTGTATAATCAGATAGACAAGCTTTATGTAGAATAGTTAAAGATCAGCTCGATCGAATCTGATCAAGATTTACTTGAAATAATTGTGTATGCTATTTACCTTAGTATGTATAAGTTTTGAAACGATGATTCCGGGGACAGAATCCTTATAAGGGAGGGTGAATGTAATAACCCAATATTTTCGATATAATTAAATAAGAAATTTTGCGTCTAAATTTTTTTTTAAAAAGGTTGGAATATGTGTCGTGTAAAACGTGTGTATATATGTGATAACTAAAATTTATTTATTATATGAATAATTACAAATAATTTTTTGTTTAGAAATATTGATCATTATAAATTATATTTTTATAATAAATTAATTTGTAGTAAAAATATTTTATTAATTATTTTCCATGAAAATATAATTATTGTATTATTTAAATAATGTATGATATGATTATTAGAATTATTATAATAATTATTTTATTATATGAATTTATTCATATTAGTTAAGTTAATTATTTTAACTTAATTAATAATGGTATGTATATGAATGTTAAGTCGGATATGGATTCAAAACCCTAAATCTGGATTTTGAATAAGGAATGAGAATAATAATATAATATTAATATTATATTTTAGTGCTATAAATATGTACTGTATGTGTGTATTGATCATGGTGGGTAAATTATGGTATATCATAGAAAACCCTAGTATTAATTTGATAACCCTAGTTCAAAAGTTAAATACGAGTTCAAGACCGTGCAGTGATTTTGTTATATAATTTATAACACGTATTATAGAATTTAAAGTTAATTAGGAAACCCCTAATTATTAGTTGGGAAACCTAATTAATTAGAAACCTTGATTAGTAATTAGAAACCCTAATAACTATAAACCCTAATTGCTAGATTACTAACCCTAATCACTAAATTGGAAAGTTAATTGCTAATTAGTGAATCTTAAATTTAATTTTTAAGTTCCAAGTAATTAGGAAACTAAATATGATTAAGAAACCCTAATTTTTATTTTTAGAAACTAAAATTTTCATTTTAAACCCTAATTGCAAAATCCTAGAAAAATTAATTTTTTAAAAACTTAAGGGTTAGCCTAATGTCAAAATAGCCATTAAATTTAAAAAGAAAATGACCAAATTGCCCATTTGTGCATTATTGTATGTAACTTGTAAATCTTGCCAAGATATGGAGTTGGTGACTAGCCTAGATATGCCATGTGACTTAAAATCTCCAGCAATCGGCCATGTATCTCAGCTAATTCATTTACATTGATCATATATATATAGATCAAGAGAGAGAAATGTTCATAAATTAGCCCATTTGTACACATACACACATCCAAGATCCTCTCTCTCTAAAACCCACGAAATATAATAGTAGACCGGTCCCAAATCAACTCCATCTCACTACCATAACATATCAAGAAGCCCATATTCAAGATTTAGCAAAGTAAGGTTTAAACCCTAAACCTAAAATTTAATCTTTGATGTTGTGTTAAAAGTTATGTTTTAATGTTAATATATGTTGTTTGTAGTATATATAAGTGATCTGGCTTGGCACATAATAGATCCATAACATTTAAAAACATGAATTTGATGTTTTCCAAAATCTGGAAAAAATTTAAAATGTTGTCTAAACGAATGTCAGACCTCCTAGATCTCAGTCGATTTATGTTTTTGTTTGTTTAAGGGTTTGTACTTATGGTATATTGTAAGGGCTTTGATCTAGAACTTGAATCAAGCCCAGATCATGTACAGATTATAAGATATGTGTGGTCAAACCACGTTGACCGGCTATGACCAAACTGATCTGGGTAACCCAGATTGTTACCCAGAAACGCCTGACAAGAAATGTATGGACTCTTTGTTAGGTTTGTAATATTCATGAATGTAATCAAATTGCACAAAATAAGAGGAAACGTGATAAAATATAGTTTTAAAATTTTACAAACCATATACCCGGATCATCTTTTATGCACAATTATTAATTAAACGAAAAGATAAAGAACAAAAATCACACCCTTGAAGATTCGAGCTTCCTCAAGTACATGTTCACCTCCAAGTCTTTTCGCGTTCAACTTGATTCCACCAAGTTTGGTTCCTTCATTTGATCGACGTTAGCCACCTAAGTGTTTGGCCTCTAGAGGTGATCCACCAAGGAAGAATAAAGATTCAAGAAGATAGGTGTTTGGTCAAACCCTAGTTTTTCTATCTCTCATAGAAAAAGAGTGTGCTCTCCCAACTATTGGAATTACGTCTGTTGTGAAAAAGTCTACAACAACTCTACATCCATAATAAGACTCCTATTATTTATAGATGTGGGCAACCCTCCATAACAATTAAGAAAATTAGGTTTTATTTTAATTAATTAAATTCCTTTAATTAATTAGGCTCCCAATCTTATTAGGAATAATTAAGTAAACTATTTTAATTAATTAGCCTCCTAATCTTATTATGATATTTGAGAATACTTTTATTAATTAATTCCTAAACTCCTTTAGAAATTAAAAAATAATAATAGTAATAATAATAATAAGACTTCTCTTATTAATTTATATTTAATATTTCCAAAATATTAAATAATAAATATTAAGTTATTTAATTTATTCTATCACCATAGATTAAATTAAACATACTTAACTTATTATTATGATTATGTCATTAACTTCTTAAATAATTATTCTTCCTTTTATGGTGTGACCCTTTAGGTTCTCCATATTAAACTGGTTGTAAATCAATTAGAATAACTCTAATCTTATTTATTTAAATAAATAAATTAAACAATTTATTTATTTAAATAAATAATATTTATTCTACAATAGGGATAAGCCTCCCTAGAGATCAACGACTTTTCAGATAATATAGATTTCAACATTAATCATAAAAGAACCTTTGAGTAAATTATTACCGTACAATTCAATCCTTCCACCATACAATGTCCTAATTAAATATAAGACATGGAATTACTGTCAAGTCTTATTTTATTTAATTATATGTATTTCAATCCTTAAATGCACAACTCCAAATAATGCAAATTAGAAACTCCTTTCTAATTTTATTCTGCCTTGGCCAAGGACTACTGGGTTGTCATTTATCGAATCACATAGGATATTTCTCTTTTTTTACTTGAAGCGGTAGATTCTTTATTGATCATACATTATCTCTATGTACAACTTATTATGCCCAAGCATACCCTTTGATATACCCTAAGGTTCTTAAGGAATAAGTTAAAGTATAACTCATCATACACAAGATACTATGATGATCTCAAGTCCAAGGATCACTTGTACTACTATCACTACAGGAATTCCTATTGACAGGCACGTAAAACTCCATTAGGTATTCCTTAGCGAGCCACGTTCAGTGAACTTATTCTCCAATAAGCACCTACATATTTGCTTTAGTATCTCCACACAAATGATCATGAGATCAATCATCCTCATCCAATGAGCAAGCAACGTATGTACCAATCTATCCGGATTAACTAATCCCCAATTTAGTAATCCAACGATTGAGAACTATTGTAGTTTTAAGCTTTCTAAGAATTTAGATCTCATTAGAATGATCATCATCATTATTCTAAAAGCATTGCTTAAAACTATGAGTTTATCACATATTATAAAGCAACATCATGTAAATAATTAAAAGCCTTTAATAAATTAATACTTTTTATTAATAAATGAATAAGATTGTTACAAATAATATGCTTTATCATCAAACATGATTGGCTTGTCTGCAGACTATTTTCAATCTCCCACTTGCACTAAAGCCAATCGTCATGGTAACTCATACCCTTCTTCTCTAAGTGACGATTATCTTGCTGTTGGATAATCTTTAGTTAATGGATATGTAATGTTGTTCTTGAGAGTCTACTATCTTTATAGTGATTTCCCATCTTTCAATGATTCTTATAATCAAATGAAAGTGCCACAACACATGTTTAGATCCAAGATGAGACTTAGGAACTATTCCTAGTTCTGTAATGAACTTTTCATCCAAACAATCAACTTGCAGCTTAATTTATAGCTATATATTTTGTCTTTATCACTAAACCAACAACTCTTTGCTATTTGGAACCTTTCCAATTTCACTGCACCACCGTTCAAGGTAACGCTTTACCTTAATGTAGATTTTATGTCGTCTTGGTCTATTTGAAAAACTTGAGTCTGTTAAGCCCTCTAGTTTTAATTCAGACCCACCATGAATATGATAACATCCTTAGTGTCGGTTAAGTACTTTAAGATGTTTCTCACTGAATCACAGTGAACTTCTCCAGAATATGACTGATCAACATCAGGTCTCGTACATTAAATTACATACATGATAGTTACTCACGCGATCTCTCTTTTATGAGTCTATGGAGACTATTAAGAGAGATACGCTCCATGGCTCATCAACATAAGACAACTCTTGGAGTTTTCCATTCTAAACGACTTTAGCATCAAATAAATATACATTCCTTGGGTTAAGTCGAGCATCCTCTTGAATCTATCTATATAGATTTGTATCCCCAATTAAGATACTCTTCCCAAATCATTTATGCATGAATGTTTAGATAACTTTATCTCTACTGATTCTAGCATTGGCATGTCATTCCTTATCCATAGTATATCAATATATAATACTAGAAATGTCACGACGTTCCCATTGACCCTTTTGTACACATTAGGTTCATTCTTGTTTTTGATAAAATCAAACTCTTTTGATTGTCTCATCAAAACGAATGTTCCATATTTGAGAAACTTACTTCAATCCATTTATGTGAGTGTCTACAACTCTTACCTCATTGTATATAACTGGATCATCATCTTCTATGATATGTACTTCATCATCATCATCCATGATGAATCCATACCTCCCAGGTATCTTCGGTACTATTCCAGATTTACGATTCGGTTGTGCTACAATAGGTCTATCTACAGGTTCCTCTTATTTGACTTATAGTGTTTTGTGGTTCTTGAACTCTTCAAGATCTATTATCCTCCCACTATCCCCTTCAATGATAAATGCCTTTATCTTAGAAGGTAGCATGTTTTGCAACAAACACCTTTTACTAAGTAGGATTATAGAACATATACCTTAAATTTACTTTACGATGTCCCACAAATCTGTACTTGTCAAATCTTGTCCCAAGCTTATCCTTTTAAACCTTTTCACATAAGCTGAACAACCCCTTATCTTAACTTACTTAAAATTATGAATCATTCATGTCCATAACTTTTTTGGAGTCTTGTGGCAGGATTTTGAGGTTACCTTTTTCGTAGATATGCAACCATTTCTAGGACATTATCCCAGAAGGATAGTGGAATGTCGGTAAAATCATTATGGATCGCAGTATGTCCAACAAGGTACGATTTTTCCTTTCAGATACATCAATCAAGTATTATGTAACAGGATGCGTCCATTGTGAGAAAAACATTTGAGATGATCTAGAAACTCATTGCACAAGTATTCCTTCCTTGATCCGATCAAAGAATCCTAATACTTTTCCAATTTGTTTTATTTCTGAATTCTTTGAACCTTTCAAATAATTCACAATTGTATTTCAATAAATACACACATTCAACTCTTTGAATGATCATCTCCTTTTCTTATACTAGTTTGTTTAATTTGCAAAATAATTTTTCACATAAGTCAAGTATACAAAATCCATTAAGTAATATTCAAGTTCTATAAAAACATTATTATTATAAATAGAACAAAAATTGTTCTTAAATATAATACCAAAGATTTCATTGTCCAACAATAAAATAGAAATAATGTTTCTAACAAGAACTGGAATACAATAACAACTTATTGACTAAACAGATTTGCCCGTAGGCATTGCTAGACTATAAGTTTCTATGGCTAATGTAGCAACCTTTGTTTAATTTCCCACACATAGGATTACTTATCTTTGTTTAGCTTTTTACTTCTGTTTGGTCCCTTCATAAATCTATATTTATGATAACTAAAGCCAGTATCCTATACCCAAGTAGAACCTTGACTTAAAGAAAAAATTATTTTAAATTATGAGCAAAATTGTATTTGTAACTGAAACTTCGCTAAGCTTCTTCTGGTTAGCCTCTACAAGATGTTTCTCGTAGTTTCCTTACCATTGTCCAGGCTTATTGTAGTGGAAGTAAACTCATTTACTATCCGTATCAGTTTTGTTCTTATTATCCTTTGTTTTTGCCTTTCTATTTACCTTCTTTGAATCGTTCTTATTTTTAGAAGATCCTTCGGCCACTACAAGTAAGACATGGTCTTTCTTGGTTGGAAAGTGACTCTCAATATTTTTCAACATTTTAAGCAAATCAGCGAGGCTGATATCTAGCTTGTTCATATGAAAATTTCACAACAATTGTGAAAGGAATCCGGGAGTGAGTGTAAGATCAAATCTTGCTCAACTCTCCATCCATGACAAAACATGTTGTCCTAATTGATCAATCAAATTGATAATGTTTAGGACTTTTATATGTACTGTAGTGTCATCGGTCATTCTAGATCGGAAGAGCTCCTTAGATATTTGATATATATCAGTCCTACTTTCCTCACCATCAACTACTTGACGTGCAGAAGTATAGTAGGAGCATCCATAGTTTCATGCTGACGTTGAAGCTTGTTACTCATGGATATGAGCATGATGCATTGAGCCAACTGTGCATCATCTTACCACTTTCTAAAAGTAGAAATCTCTTCCTCAGAGGCATTGTCTGCCACCATTGAAGGGATCAACGTATTAAGGACATATGATAGCTTTTCAGCCATGAGAACTATTCTCAAATTCTTTAACCAATCCGAGTAATTTGGACCGGTTAATTAACATCAAATATGTTTCGCAGTGATAGTAATTTAGACCTTGTAAAATTTTATTAATGAATTTGTTCTTAACAACATTTTAGCATACATTCTTTTATTAATTACCAAAATAAATTAGGTCTTATTTTAAATTGGTATCTCCCACTATTTTCATCAAACTATATTACCCTCACTTATATAGTTCGGTATAATCTAATTAAATATTTGCTATTGAGAATAAGAATTCCATTTCAAATGTATATAGCCTTGTGGTGACACAACAAACTATATATAAATAAATAGGTAGACTGTAAGACCCCAGATTTTATGAAATAAAAGTATTCAATTTTTCTTATAATTATTATTCAGTAAAATTGATAACAAGTTAAAGTTAAGGGTGATATATGTAAATTTTTCAAAATACGCAAGTGGTTATAAAATATTCATTGTTGTCGGGGAATATTCGTTTGGTCGTGGAATATTCTTTCGTTTGGGAATATTCGTAATGCAGCGGTGCGCGCCATTAGGGGGGCCCATAATGTAATAACCGCTTTCGGATGAAGAAAACGACAAAATAGAGTTTTTATAAATAACGGCGTAGTTGTTACCGTAAACATTGTTGGAATACCCGGTGGTTAAAATACAATAATACGCGTTGTTGCACAGTAGCACACGGTATTGTACCAATTATTGATTCTTACATAAGAAGGCACTACTCAATAATTGTTACAATGAATTATCGCTCAATATTTTATTTTATTGATTCAATAATTTCTACGTTGATATTTTATATTCTTCGTTGTTTCAATAATTGTCACTACACAATATTTTCCATTTTCGGAGCAATAATTCATATTATCCGAATAATATTATTAGATAACATTATTTGTAATGTCTAGAAAGTTCTATCTAAGGAGAGGTTTGGTCACCTAATCAAGCTACCAAGAAGGAGAAATTCTTATTGAAAGCCCTCTTTCTCGAACTACCGGTTGCAAGATTATGATTCTGTAATATTATTTGTGAATAATTAATTATTGATTTATATGATGAGAAAAATATTCATTTTATGTGGATATAGATGGAGAAAATTTTTAAAGTGACAATTGTTGAAAAATGATATTTTATCTTTTCTGATAAAATAATTTATTATTATATTTTAATAATATAATAATGGTGATAGTTTTATAATGAATGTGGTATATATGAGTATATGAGGAGGAAGAGTACTTTTTTTTGCAAAAGTTGTTTAAAACATGTTAAACATGTCTGTGGGCCCATTTGTTGACTGAAATTTGATTATAGCCTGTAAAATCGCCCGTTTATGGATTTCAGTTATATTTTGTTTGAAATTTGGAAAACCTTTCTTCTGCAAAGTTGTAGAGAATTGAATTTCCTATAAAAAGATGCGAGATTCGAATTTTCTGATAAAAGAGTTATTTATTATGAATTATTGAAGTTCTGAAGTTCCGAAATAATTATTTTTTAAAAGTTTTAAATTTGTTTTAAAAGAAAAACGTTTTTGTGGTTGGTTGGTGGGCTCATGTGTTGTTAAGCATGCTGAAATCTGAATTCAAAGGTTGGCGTAGATAAATTTTAATAATTAATATATTTTATTAAATTTTCTGCTTTGGTGTTCTAAGCAATTTCCTATAAATAGGGTGCTTAGGTTAGAATTGAAAATCACACCAGAAACTAAAGATGTCTCTCTCTTTCTCTCTCCATATATCGAGCGTATTTTTGTGAGTATTTTAGTACTTTGAGTATTGCTATACGGTGCAAGTTCTTTTAGCACAATATCCAGTATTCAAGTCAGAAGTACTATTCTTTCTGAGGTAAGGGAGATTATTATGTTCATAAATGATATTATTTCTTGAATATCATTATGCCGAAATATTGGTTTGAACTTTTTATCAAATTTGAAACTTTTTCATGTCGGGGTTACTATTCATGAGTTACTATTCACGAGTTACTATTCACGAGTTACTATTCACGAGTACAATTCACGAAGCATGATGTTTTTTTTTGTGAAATTTCTATCTTTTGGTGTCGGAGTTACTATTCACGTATACGGCACTATTCACCGAAAAATGAAATTTTCTTCTTTTTGTCCAAAATATCTATTCTAGATACTAGCTTTGATTGTATCCATATTTTGATCATTCTGGAATTTTACTCCACTATGATTATTTATGAGGTATTTTTGGACATGGAATAGCTGAAATACGAATCCTTAATATTTATTCTTTTGTTTCACCGGATTCGCTTTTCTTTAAACATTTTTCATCATCCTCACCCCTAAATGATGATATATAATCCGAATATCTTTGGCACAGAGTGCGTAGATGAATGATTTCGATGAATATCTTTGGCTCGTAATGCAAAGATAATCTGTTGTTGAATATCTTTGGCATGTAGTGCAAAGATGACTTGTTGATGAATATCTTTGGCCTGTAGTGCAAAGATGACATGTTGTTGAATATCTTTGGCCAGTAGTGCAAAGATGAACTGTTGATGAATATCTTTGGCCCGTAGTGCAAAGATGAATTTATTAGTAGGATTATGAACATGAACTGTGATTTGGTATAACCATGATCTTTGATGTTTTAGGTGATGAAAATTAACTTTGTCCTGGATGAGGAAAGGAATGTAGAACTACAATTACGATTATGAGTTATACACGTGATTGTGAACATGAATTGTTGATTAAAGTTACAGGGATAAAACATTGTTGATGGACTTTTAACATGGAGAAGATAATAGATTTTATGGTCTATTTGACTCTTCTAATGGATTGCTCGTTCCGCTGCAACTATGGTTGAAAAGTTTTATCATCAACCATATGTTCTAAATCTCTGATTTATTACTGTTAAAGGCTATTGATAATTTATTTATCTTTAGTCATGATATTCTTTACTGAGCTAGTTGTGCTCACCCTTTTGCTTCACAATTCCTTTCAGGTAATAAAAATGTAGCTGGGTCAAGCGGGGGATAACAGGGGAATAGAACGGCGGTCATCATTTAGTAGTTATATTTGGTGAATCAACTAGGGTGAGGCAAACCCAATGTTGGAAGGGTGTTTTGCCACTATCATACAAGATGTCGAATGACATACGACCTCATGTCATCAAAAGACAGGGTTGTTGTGAAGCCCCCCAAAATAGGTCCATTCCATCCAACCCATTCTGAATCGTCAAATACATGGTACAGAAAACAACTACAACTTTATTACAACAATTGTCGTACAAAATACAACAACACATATGTTGTGAGTTTGGATACAAATATATACCAACAGTGACTCGTGTCCCAACCGTAATGTGACAAATGTCCCATCAGTGGACAGCACCTCACAGTGATACCTACATAAAGGTATAGTCAAAAACTATTTTAAAAATTAGAATCTTTGGGCAGTACTCAAGGAAACCGTCGTACATGGGAGGCCATGCATCTAGGTTACGATAGATATCATATGCCCACAAAATTATCCTTGGTTGACCCAATAGACCCCAAAGAAAAATGAGAAGATTACTATCATATTCTTCCCAATGACGTGTCTTCTCTTGACATATCATTATCTCCACTGTCTCTAATTGAGAATTATACTTCAAATAAACACCAAGATTATATAGGTAGTGCGCGTAGATATACTCAGTAAGTGGATGTGTACAACCCTGTCTTATGATGACACAAGGTTGTATGTCATTAGACATATTTTATGATAGTGGCAAAACACCCTTCCAACGTTGGGTTCGCCTCACCCTATTTGATTCACCAAATATAACTACTAAATGATGACCACCGTTCTATTCCTGTTACCCAGCTCGACCCCAAATACACTCTTATTATTACATTCGAAAGGAATTGTGAAGCAAAAGGGTGAGCACAACTAGCTCAGTAAATTATATCATGACTAAAGATAATTAAATTATCAATAACATTCATCAATAATAAATCAGAGATTTAGAACATATGGTAGAAAATAAAAAAATTCAACCATAGTTGCAGCGGAACGAGCAATCCATTAAAAGAGTCAAATAGACCATAAAATCTATTATCTTCTCCATGTTAAAAGTCCACCAACAATGTTTTATCCCTATAACATCAATCAACAATTCCTGTCCATAATCACTAGTATAACTCATAATCGTAATTGTTGTTCTAAATTCTTTTTTTTCATCCAGGACAAAGATAATTTTCATCACCTAAAACATCAAAGATCATGGTTATACCAAATCACAGTTCATGTTCATAATCCTACTAATAAATTCATCTTTGCACTACAGGCCAAAGATATTCATCAACAAGTCATCTTTGCACTACAGGCCAAAGATATTCAACAACAGGTCATCTTTGCATTACGAGCCAAAGATATTCAACAACAGGTCATCTTTGCATTACGAGCCAAATATATTCATCAGAAATCATTCATCTTTGCACTACAGGCCAAAGATATTCAGTTATATCACTGAGGATGATGCAAAATATTTAAAAAAAAACAAATCCAGTGAAACAAAAGAACAAATATTAAGGATTCGTACTTTAAATAACCCAAGTTCAAAAATACTTCATAAATAACCAGAGTGGAGTAAAATTCAAGAATGAAAACCAAAATATTGTTCCAATCAAAGATAGGAATCATAACAGACAATCTTGGACACAGAGAAGAAAACTTAATTTTTCTGTGAATAATGTCGTATTTGTGAATAGTGCCATATACGTGAATAGTAATTCATGAATAGTAACCCCAACATGAAAAAGTTCCAAATTTGATAAAAAGTTCAAACCAATATTTCGGCATAATGATATGGAAGAAATAATATCATTTATGAAAAAAATAATCTCCCTTACCTCAGAAAGAATAGTATTTCGATTTGGAATATCTTGGATATAGTGCTAAAAGAACTTTGCAAGTATAAAGCAATACTCAAGTACTAAAATACTCACAAAAATACGCTCGATATCTAGAGAGAAAGAGAGAGAAATCTTTAGTTTCTGGTGTGATTTTCAATTCTAACTTAAGCACCTATTTATAGAAAATTGCTTAAAACATCAAAGCAGAAAACTTAATATAATATTAATATAATATATATTAAATTCCTACGCCCACTTTGACCATCTGACCATCTGAATTCAGCCACTAATAATGACAAAAACAAAAAAAACATTTTTGTAATTAAAATTAATTAAAACTTTCAAAAATCAATTATTTCGGAACTTTAGAACTTCAATAATTCATAATAAATTGCCTTTTATCGGAAAATTCTAATCTCGCGTTTTTATAGGAAATTCAATTCTCTACAACTCATGCGTAAGAAAGTTTTTCTAAATTCCAAATGAAATTGAATCAAATCCACATACCTGAGACGATTTTACAAAGCTATAATCAAATTTCATCAAGAAATGGGGTCCACCGACACACAAAACATGTGTTAATCATTTAATGCAACAAAAATACTCTTCCTCCTCATATACTCATATATACCACATTCATTGTAAAAATATCACCATTATTATATTATAATAATATAATAAAATATTATTTTATCAGAAAAGATAAAATATTAATTTTCAACAATTGTCACATTAAAATTTTTCTCCATCTATATCCACATAAAATGAATATTTTCCTCATCATATAAATTAATAATTAATTATTCACAAATAATATTACAAAATCACAATATTGACAACCTGACTGTTCCTAGGAAAGAGGGGGCTTTCCAATAAGGATTTCTCCTTCTTGGTAGCCTTGAATTAGGTGACCAAACCTCTCCTTAGATGTAACTTTCTAGACATTGTCAATAATGTTATCTAATAATATTATTCGGATAATATGAGTTATTGCTTCGATAATGAAAATACCGTGTAGTGACAATTATTAAAATAACGATAATATAAAATATCAATGCAACAATTATTGAATCAAAATAAAATATTGAGCGATGATTCTTACGAGCAATAATTGAGTAGTGCCTTCTTACGTAAGAATCAATAATTGGTGCAATATCATGTGCTCTTGTACCTGGCAACGCGTATTACTATGTTTTAACCAATTTGTATTCTAACAAAGATAATTCAGTAATAACTACGTGAGTTATTTGTAAACAACTTATACTTGTCGCTTTATTCATCCAATCGCTTTCACATTATGGGGCCATAAAGGTCATTTACTATCGCATTTAATATTATTACCCGACGTAAAAGAATATTCCACGACCAAACGAATATTCCCCGACAACAATGAATATTTTATAACCACTTGCTTATTTTGAAAAAAAAATTCATATATCACCCTTAACTTTAACTTTTATCAATTTAACCCTTTACTAAAAAGTAATTATAAGAAAAATTGAATACTTTTATTTCATAAAATTCGGGGTCTTACAATCTCCCCTCCTTTTGAAATTTCGTCCCCGAAATTTACGTACCTGGTATTTCAAAGAGTTTAGAATACCTTGCTTTCATTTCAGATTCTATCTCCGCTGTCATCATAATTTCTCCAATGCTTATCTCCTGTATTTTGGATATCATTCTAGAATACAGCTTCAAAACAAGGGTTAATTGAACAAATTAACATATCTCATAATATCCCGATATTATGACTGACCAACAAATAAGCTTAGGTAGGACACACTAGCGAAGGATTTACTCATCTCTCCCTTCTTAGTTCTAATCCTGATCTTCGCTAGAGATTTTATCCCTAAGCTTTGATACCAACTGTGACAACCCCAAAATAGGTCCATTCCATCCAACCCATTCTGAGTCGCCAAATACATGGTACAGAAAACAACTACAACTTTATTACAACAATTGTCGTACAAAATACAACAACACATATGTTGTGAGTTTGGATACAAATATATACCAACTGTGACTCGTGTCCCAACCGTAATGTGACAAATGTCCCATCAGTGGACGGCACCTCACAGTGATACCTACATAAAGGTATAGTCAAAAACTATTTTAGAAATTAGAATCTTTGGGAAGTGCTCAAAGAAACCTTCGTACATGGGAGGCTATGCGTCTAGGATATGATAGATATCATATGCCCACAAAATTATCCTTGGTTGACCCAATAGACCCCAAAGAAAAACGAGAAGATTACTATCATATTCTTCCCAATTGTGTCTTCTCTTGACATATCATTATCTCCACTGTCTCTAATTGAGAATTATACTTCAAACAAACACCAAGATCATATAGGTAGTGCGCGTAGATATACTCAGTAAGTGGATGTGCACAACCCTGTCTTATGATAACACGAGGTTGTATGTCATTAGACATCTTGTATGATAGTGGCAAAACACCCTTCCAACGTTGGGTTCGCCTCACCCTATTTGATTCACCAAATATAACTACTAAATGATGACCACCGTTCTATTCCCCTGTTACCCCCGCTCGACCCAGCTACACTCTTATTACCTGAAAGGAATTGTGAAGCAAAAGGGTGAGCACAACTAGCTCAGTAAATAATATCATGACTAAAGATAATTAAATTATCAATAACATTCATCAATAATAAATCAGAGATTTAGAACATATGGTAGAAAATAAAAATATTCAACCATAGTTGCAGCGGAACGAGAAATCCATTAAAAGAGTCAAATAGACCATAAAATCTATTATCTTCTCCATGTTAAAAGTCCACCAACAATGTTTTATCCCTATAACATCAATCAACAATTCCTGTCCTCAATCACATGTATAACTCATAATCGTAATTGTTGTTCTAAATTCTTTTTTTTTCATCCAGGACAAAGACAATTTTCATCACCTGAAACATCAAAGATCATGGTTATACCAAATCACAGTTCATGTTCATAATCCTACTAATAAATTCATCTTTGCACTACAGGCCAAAGATATTCATCAACAAGTCATCTTTTGCACTCTGTGCCAAAGATATTCAACAACAGTCATCTTTGCATTACGAGCCAAAGATATTCAACAACAGTCATCTTTGCATTACGAGCCAAAGATATTCATCGAAATCATTCATCTTTTGCACTGTGCCAAAGATATTCAGTTATATCACTGAGGATGATCCAAAATATTTTAAAAAAAACGAATCCAGTGAAACAAAAAAATAAATATTAAGGATTCGTACTTTAAATAACCCAAGTTCAAAAATACTTCATAAATAACCAGAGTGGAGTAAAATTCAAGAATAAAAACCAAAACATAGATCTAATCAAAGATAGGAATCATAACAGACAATCTTGGACACAGATAAGAAAACTTAATTTTTCTATGAATAATGTCATATTTGTGAATAGTGCCATATACGTGAATAGTAATTCATGAATATTAACCCCGACATGAAAAAGTTCAAAATTTGATAAAAAGTTTATACCAATATTTCGGCATAATGATATTGAAGAAATAATATCATTTGTGAAGAAAATAATCTCCCTTACCTCAGAAAGAATAGTACTTCTGACTGGAATACTGGATATAGTGCTAAAAGAACTTGCACCGTATAACAATACTCGAAGTACTAAAATACTCACAAAAATACGCTCGATATCTAGATAGAGAAAGAGAGAGAAATCTTTAGTTTCTGGTGTGATTTTCAATTCTAACCTAAGCACCTATTTATAAGAAATTGCTTAGAACACCAAAGCAGAAAATTTAATATAATATTAATATAATATATATTAAATTCCTACGCCCACTCTGACCATCTGAATTCAGCCACTAATAATGACAAAAACAAAAAAAACATTTTTGTTATTAAAATTAATTAAAACTTTCAAAAATCAATTATTTCGGAACTTCAATAATTCATAATAAATAGCTCTTTTATCAGAAAATTCGAATCTCGCTTATTTTTATAGAAAATTCAATTCTCTACAACTTTGTAGAAGACAGTTTTTCCAAATTCCAAAGAGAAATTGACCGAAATCCACCTACGGACGATTTTACAAGCTATAATCAAATTTCAGTCAAGAAATGGGGTCCACCGACACACAAAACATGTGTTAATCATTTAATGCAACAAAAATACTCTTCCTCCTCATATACTCATATATACCACATTCATTGTAAAAATATCACCATTATTATATTATAATAATATAATAAAATATTATTTTATCAGAAAAGATAAAATATTAATTTTCAACAATTGTCACATTAAAAATTTTCTCCATCTATATCCACATAAAATGAATATTTTTCTCATCATATAAATTAATAATTAATTATTCACAAATAATATTACAGAATCACAATATTGACAACCAGACTGTTCCTAGGAAAGAGGGGGCTTTCCAATAAGGATTTCTCCTTACTGGCGCACAATTAGGTGACCAAACCTCTCCTTAGACAGAACTTTCTAGACATTGTCAATAATGTTATCTAATAATATTATTCAAATAATAAGAGTTATTGCTTCGATAATAGAAATTACTGTGTACTGACAATTATTAAAACAACAGTAATATAAAATATCAATGCAGCAATTATTGAATCAAAATAAAATATTGAATAAGAATTATCGTAGCAATTATTGAGTAGTGCCTTCACGTAAGAATCAATAATTGGTGCAATCTTTCGTCTTCTTGTGCCATAACGCGTATTATTGTGTTTTAACCACCGAGTATTCCAACAATGATAATTCTGGTAACAACTACATGAGTTATTTGTAAACAACTTATACTTGTCGTTTTCTTCATCTAATCGCTTTTCGTTATGGGGCCCAAAAAGGTCATACTGTCATCTACAAAATATTCTCCACGTAAAAGAATATTCCACGACCAAACGAATATTCTCCGACAACAATGAATATTTTATAACCACTTGCTTATTTTGAAAAAAAATTCATATATCACCCTTAACTTTAACTTTTATCAATTTAACCCTTTACTGAAAAGTAATTATAAGAAAAATTGAATACTTTTATTTCATAAAATCCGGGGTCTTATAGTTGTGCTCATCCACTTTCTGAGTATATTTACGAGCACTACCTATATAATCTTGGTGTTTATTTGGAGTTTAATTCCCAATTAGAGACAGTGGAGATAATGATATGTCAAGAGAAGACTCACCATTGGGAAGAATATGATAGTAATCTTCTCATATTTCTTTGGGGTCTATTGGGTCAACCAAGGATAATTCTGTGGCCATATGATATCTATCATAACCTAGATGCATGGCCTCCCATGTACGAAGGTTTCCTTGAGCACTTCCCAAAGATTCTAATTTCTAAAATAGTTTTTGACTATACATTTATGTAAGGTGTCATTGTGACGTGCTATCCAAGGTTGGGATGAGAGTCACAGTTGGTATATATTTGTATCCAAACTCACAGCATATGTGTTGTTGTATTTTGCACAACAATTGTTGTAATAAAGTTGTAGTTATTTTATGGACCATGTATTTGGTGACTCAAAATAGGTTGGATGGAATGAACTTATTTTGGGGGCGTCACAGTTGGTATCAGAGCTTAGGGATATGATCTCTGGCGGAGATCGGGGAATAGAACTAGGAGGGGAGAAATGAGTAAAATCCTTCGCTAGTATGTCCTACCTAAGCTTATTTGTTGGTCAGTCATAATATCGGGATATTATGTGATATGTTAGTTTGTTCAATTAACCCTTGTTTTGAAGTTGTATTCTAGAATGATATCTGAAATACAGAAGATGAGCATTGGAGAAATTATGATGATAGAAAAGATGGAATCTGAAATGAAAGCAAGGTATTCTCAACTCTTTGAAATACCAGGTACGTAAATTTCGGGGATGAAATTTCATAAGGAGGGGAGATTGTAACACCCCAGATTTTATGAAATAAAAGTATTCAATTTTTCTTATAATTATTATTCATTAAAATTGATAACAAGTTAAAGTTAATGGTGATATATGTAAATTTTTCAAAATACGCAAGTGGTTATAAAATATTCATTGTTGTCGGGGAATATTCATTTGGTCGTGGAATATTCTTTCTGTCGGGGAATATTCGTACGACGGCGTAGCCTTTTATGGGCCCCATAACGGAAAGCGATTGGATGAAGAAAATGACAAAACAGAGTTTTTATAAATAACGGTGTAGTTATTACTGAATTAACAACTTGTTGGAATACCCGTGGTTAAAATACGATGATATACACGTTGTTTTACAAGAAGTACACGGTATTGCACCGATTATTGATTCTTACGTAAGAAGTCACTACTCAATAATTGTTACAATAATTAATCGCTGTCAAAGATTTTATTTTATTGAATCAATAATTTCTACGTTGATATTTTATATTACTATTGTTTCATAATTGTCACTACACGTATTTTCCATTATCGAGCAATAATTCATATTATCCTAATAATATTATTAGATAACATTATTGGCAATGTCTAGAAAGTTCTCGTCTAATGAGAAGTTTGGTCACCTAATTGCGCTTTTGAAGAATGAGAAATTCTTATTGAAAGCCCCTCTTCTCTGAACTACCGTTACCAATATTGTGATTCATGTATTATTTGTGAATAATTAATTATTGATTTATATGATGAGAAAAATATTCATTTTATGTGGATATAGATGGAGAAAATTTTTAAAGTGACAATTGTTGAAAAATGATATTTTATCTTTTCTGATAAAATAATTTATTATTATATTTTAATAATATAATAATGGTGATAGTTTTACAATGAATGTGGTATATATGAGTATATGAGGAGGAAGAGTATTTTTGTTGCAAAAGTTGTTTTAAACATGTCTGTGGGCCCATTTCTTGATTGAAATTTGATTATAGCCTGTAAAATCGCCCGTTTATGGATTTCGGTTAAATTCTTGTTTGGAATTTGGAAAACCTTTCTTCTGTAAAGTTGTAGAGAATTGAATTTCCTATAAAAAGTTGCGAGATTCGAATTTTCTGATAAAAGAGCTATTTATTATGAATTATTGAAGTTCTGAAGTTCCAAAATAATTATTTTTTAAATGTTTTAAATTTGTTTTAAAAGAAAAACGTTTTTGTGGTTGGTTGGTGGGCTCATGTGTTGTTAAGCATGCTGAAATCTGAATTCAAAGGTTGGCGTAGACAAATTTTAATAATTAATATATTTTATTAAATTTTCTGCTTTGGTGTTCTAAGAATTTTCTTATAAATAGGGTGCTTAGGTTAGAATTGAAAATCACACCAGAAACTAAAGATTTCTCTCTCTTTCTCTATATATCGAGCGTATTTTTGTGAGTATTTTAGTACTTGAGTATTGCTATACTGCAAAGTTCTTTTAGCACTATATCCAAAGATTCCAAATGTAAGTAGTAGTATTCTTTCCGAGGTAAGGGAGATTATTTTCTTCATAAATGATTTTATTTCTTTAATATCATTATGCCGAAATATTGGTTTGAACTTTTTATAAAATTTGGAACTTTTTCATGTCGGGGTTACTATTCATGAGTTAATATTCACGAGTTACTATTCATGAGTTACTATTCACGAGTTACTATTCACGAGTACTATTCACGAAGCATGATGATTTTTTTTGTGAAATTTCTATCTTTTGGTGTGGGAGTTACTATTCATGTATACGACACTATTCACGAATACGACACTATTCACTGAAAAATTAAATTTTCTTCTTTTTGTCCAAAATATCTATTCTGGATATTAGCTTTGATTGTATCCATATTTTGATCATTCTTGAATTTTACTCCACTATGATTATTTATAAGGTATTTTTGGACATGGAATAGTCATATGTCAAATCCTTAATATTTATTCTTTTGTTTCAATCGGATTCGTTTTCTTTAAAATATTTTTCATCATCCTCGGTCCTAAATGATGATATAACCGAATATCTATGGCTGTAGTGCAAAGATGAATGATTTCGATGAATATCTTTGGCTCAGTAATGCAAAGATGACTGTTGTTGAATATCTTTGGCATGTAAAAAAGATGACTTGTTGATGAATATCTTTGGCCCAGAGTGCAAAGATTACATGTTGTTGAATATCTTTGGCGATGTAGTACAAAGATGAACTGTTGATGAATATCTTTGGCCCGTAGTAGTGCAAAGATGAATTTATTAGTAGGATTATGAACATGAACTGTGATTTGGTATAACCATGATCTTTGATGTTTCAGATGATGAAAATTAACTTTGTCCTGGATGAGGAAAGGAATTTAGAACTACGATTACAATTATGAGTTATACACGTGATTGTGAACATGAATTGTTGATTAATGTTACAGGGATAAAATATTGTTGATGGACTTTTAACATGGAGAAGATAATAGATTTTATGGTCTATTTGACTCTTCTAATGGATTTCTCATTCCGCTGCAACTATGGTTGAAAAGTTTTATCATCAACCATATGTTCTAAATCTCTGATTTATTACTGTTGAAGGCTATTGATAATTTATTTATCTTTAGTCATGATATTCTTTACTGAGCTAGTTGTGCTCACCCTTTTGCTTCACAATTCCTTTTAGGTAATAAAAGTGTAGCTAGGTCAAGCGGGGGATAACAGGAATAATAAACATGGTCATCATTTAGTAGTTATATTTGGTGAATCAACTAGGGTGAGGCGAACCCAATGTTGGAAGGGTGTTTTGCCACTATCATACAAGATGGCTAATGACATACCACCTCGTGTCATCATAAGACAGGGTTGTGCTCATCCACTTGCTGAGTATATTTACGAGCACTACCTATATAATCTTGGTGTTTATTTGGAGTTTAATTCCCAATTAGAGACAGGGGAGATAATGATATGTCAGGAGAAGACTCACCATTGGGAAGAATATGATAGTAATCTTCTCGTTTTTCTTTGGGGTCTATTAATCAACCAAGGATAATTTTCGTGGCCATATGATATCTATTATAACCTGTACGCACGGCCTCCCATGTACGAAGGTTTCTCTTGAGCACTTCCCAAAGATTCTAATTTCTAAAATAGTTTTTGTTTATACCTTTATGTAAGGTATCATTGTGACGTGCTATCCAAGGTTGGGATGAGAGTCACAGTTGGTATATATTTGTATCCAAACTCACAGCATATGTGTTGTTGTATTTTGCACGACAATTGTTGTAATAGAGTTGTAGTTGTTTTCTGTACCATGTATTTGGCGACTCAGAATAGGTTGGATGGAATGGACCAATTTTGGGGGCGTCACATAGACAACTCTTGTCAATTACATCAACTAAGCAACTCCTTGTATTTTGCCTCTTAGAGATCAAGTGGTGGCACATCCGAAACAAAATTATCCAAGTTAAGTCCAACCTTGCACTCCATATATTCAAAAAAGAAAAATATTGTCCTTGTGGGGACAAAACAAAATAACATTGTTCAATTTTCTTTATAATTATCAAATGTGATACAATTAACATCTCAAAGATTTAAGATAAGTCTTGTGGTGACACAACAAACTTATAATAATTAATTGATACTCTATTATTTTTATCATGCTAGAAGGCGACGTTCGATATTCTAAATATCTTTAAACGCTTAGGACTTAATATAAAAATTTTGAGGGGTTTGTTATTAATTTGTCTCATCTTATTTAGCGTGAATGCACACACACACACACACACACACACACACACACACATATATATATATATATATATATATATATATATATATATAATACGCGTCATATTAATTAACATGTGAAGCATGTTTGCATAATATAATATATATATATATATATAGTATAAGCATGCACATATAGAATACTATATTCTATGCGGATTGATTATAAACTTTATTCTAGTTTGGTTCACTAGAGCCACCAAGTGAACCAAGAGATTAAACCTACGGTGCAAGAATTAAATTTAAATATAACTATTACATTTAAACCCGGGCTCCATTACAAACGGGTCTTCAAACGCTCCTTGTTCCTTGATCTCCAATTCTTCAAAAATTAATTCTAACTATTACTATTACAAAACTATTTTAAAAAAAATAGAAACCTTGATCAGCAATCAAGGGGAAGTACATAGGAGGGAGTTAGAATTTACATGAAAAAAAATAGAAAGACGAAGTGCACGCAGACCCCATTTAATAAAACTCATATATTCATGCATCCAACTAAAATAAAATCCAATCACATTGGTCAATAGTCCATAATCAATCTCATTTATTATCATACACATCATCATATGCATCAATAAAAAACATTCATTTCATGAATAATAAACATTCAATATATATATATATATATATCGATATCATTTAATGGGCAAATTTAGTTAGTATAAAATCTAATTTTGAATAAAATAAACTATTTATTTTAATCAAAATTTTTAATCAAAATAACTTATTTATTTTAATTAATTATGGAATCCAATTCCAAGTTAAAAAACTCTTTATTAAAGGAAACACGGATTCTCTTTCCTATTCACAAATAAACTCTTTTATTTTGAATAATATGAAATCTTATTTCATATCTAAATAAACTCTTTTATTTAAGGAAACATGGAATCCAATTTCAACTCCAATTAGTTATCATGGAATCCAATTCTAACTCTAATTAGTTATCATAAAATCTAATTTTAAAATTAAAATAAACTTTTATTTTAATTATAAAAAATTATATATATATATATGATACCATATATCATATAATCCTTGAAATCTGCATGTGAATATATATAATATATATAATCGTAACCACGTGAATGCTTCCATATTTCTGGATTATATTAAGGTTATATATATATATATATATATTGCGTTAATGCTTCCTGATGCGCCACCAAATGTATTATATATATACGGTTCGGATCTTAAGCTCACCCCTTATACAATTCATACGAACTCACCCCCCCCCCCTTTAGCGACGGATCCGGCGACGGTTCGGTCATACAATCATTGTCTATACTTTTAGCGACAGATAACATATAGTGTCGCTAAAAATATAAACGACAGTTGTATGACCGAATCGTCGTCGGGTCCGTCACTAAAGGGGGTGAGCTCGGGTGAGTTAGATAAGGGTGAGCTTAAGATCCGGACTATATATATATATATATATATATATATATATATATATATATATATATATTACCAAGTAATCGAGAAACATTACAGATTCGGTTTTTGAAAAAAAAACGACAATGAACTCGACGAAAAAAAAAATAAAAAAACGTTTTTCAATATCTGATTTCGCAAATGTTTTTTTCTTTCATAAAATAATAATTTTATACAACAAATTATGCCCAATTAAATTGTTCTAAACACATATCAATATACATATCAAATTAAAACAATTAATAATTCGCATAAAGTTTAGGCTTTGATACCACTGTTAGGTTTGTCATATTCATGAACGCAATTAAATTGCACAAAATAAGCGGAAACGTGATAAAATAGAGTTTTAAAATTTTACAAACCATAAACCCGGATCATCCTTTATGCGCAATTATTAATTAAACGAAAAGATAAAGAACAATAATTATACCCTTGAAGATTCTAGCTTCCTCAGGTACAAGTTCACCTCCAAATATTTTCGCGTTCAACTTGAATCGTCCGGGTTTGGTCTTTCCTTTGATCAACGTTAGCCACCCAAGTGTTTGGCCTCTAGAGGTGATCCACCGAGGAAGAAGAAAGATTCAAGAAGATGGGTGTTTGGCCAAACCCTATTTTTTCTATCTCTCATAGAAAAATAATGCACTCTCCCAACTATTGGAATTACGTCTGTTGTGAAAAAATCAACAACAACTCTACACCCATAATAAAACTCCTCTTATTTATAAATGTGGGCAACCCTCTTTAACAATTAAAGAATTGGGTTTTATTTTAATTAATTAAATTCCTTTATTTAATTAGGCTCCCAATCTTATTAGGAATAATTAATTAAACTCTTTTAATTAATTAGTCTTCTAATCTTATTAGGATATTTGAGAGTACTTTTATTAATTAATTCCTAAACTCCTTTAGAAATTAAAAAAAAATAGTAATAGGAATAATAATAATAAGACTTCTCTTATTAATTTATATTTAATATTTCCAAAATATTAAATAATAAATATTAAGCTATTTAATTTATTCTATCACCATAGATTAAATTAAATATACTTAACTTATTATTACGATTATGGCATTAAGTTCTTAAATAATTATTCTTTTTTTTTATGGTGTGACCCTTTAGGTTCTCCATATTAAACCGGATGTGAATAAATCAATTAGAACAATTCTAATCTTATTTAAATAAATAAATTAAACTATTAATTTATTTAAATAAATAATATTTATTCTACAATAGGGATAAGCCTCTCTAGCGATCAACGACTTTCCAGATAATATAGATTTCAACATTAATCATAAAAGAATCTTTGAGTAAATAGTTACCTTACATTTCAATCCTTCCACCATACAATGTCCTAATTAAATATAAGACATGGAATTACTGTCAAGTCTTATTTTATTTAATTATATGTATTTCGATCCTTAAATGCACAACTCCAAATAATGCAAATTAGAAACTCCTTTCTAATTTCATTCTGCCTTGGCCAAGGAATACTGGGTTGTCATTTATCAAATCACATAGGACATTTCTCTTCTTTTACTTGAAGCGGTAGATTCTTTATTAATCATACATTATCTACATGTACAACTTATTATACCCAAACATACCCTTTGATATACCATAAGGATCTTAAGGAATAAGTCAAAGTATAACTCATCATACACAAGATACTATGATGATCTCAAGTCCAATGATCACTTGTACTACTATCACTATAAGAATTCCTATTGACAGGCAAGTAAAACTCCATTAGGTATTCCTTAGCGAGCCACGTTCGGTGAACTTATTCTCCAATAAGCACCTACATACTTGCTTTTAGTGTCTCCACCCAAATGATCATGAGATCAATCATCATCATCCAATTAGCAAGCAACGTATGTACCAATCTATCCGGATTCACTAACCCCCAATTTAGTAATCCAACGATTGAGAACTATTTTAGTTTTAAGCTTTTTAAGAATTTAGATCATTAGAATGATCATCGTCATTATTCTAAAAGCATTGCCTAAAAATATGGTTTATCACATATTATAAAGCAGCATCATGTAAATAATTAAAAGCCTTTAATAAATTAATACTTTTTATTAATAAATAAATAAGATTGTTACAAAGTATATATTTTATCATCAGACATGATTGGCTTGTCTGCATACTACTTTCACTCTGATCTTGCATATGTTTGATGATTTGTTATGTTTGTTATATCTAAGTTGTAGTCTGGTACATGAACTTTAGATTCAAGCCTTAATATCACCTAAAAATCAAATAGGCTAAACACAGTGGCTGGTCAAAATAGGCCAGATGACCACGGATTAAGTTTTCTGGGTAACCCAGAAAACTCAAGAACGTGATCTCTGACATAGTTTGACCGGCTTAGATTTGTAGATTGTAATGTTGTTATATTGTTGTTATGTAACAGATCTATAGTTTGTCATGTTGGCTACACACAGAAACTCTTAGATCACTAAAACATTACATATATTTCAAGTTGTGGAAGCCCGAATATGACCCCTCGAATTGTTCTTCATTTCTGGGTAACCCAGAAAATGAAGAACAGCTCTGACAACTTGTTCTAAGGCTTAGATCTTGCTTGTGTTTTGAAATCTGAACCAGAACTTGCTTGATAGTTGTAGTATTACATTAATACTACAAGATCTGATAATTAGCTTACCCATAAATACATATATTAAGAATTATTGTTGGTCAAAGTATGCAACTCGTTAACTGCATATGCATGTTCTTAGTGCTCAATAACACCTAAGGCGACGATTTATCGCTAAAGGCTATAGCGACAAACCTTTTAATTTTATTTAATTTATTTTCTAAAAATCATTTAAAAATAGAAATAAATTTATAAAAATTACAAAATTAGTTTTAAAAATTATTTTAAGTTATAAAAATTAACTTTTAATAATTTGACATATTTTTCATAACTATTATTATTTATTTGATAAATAATGATATTAAATTTATTTAATTAATGTATTAAATAAATTGATTAAAAATGATTTTAGAATATTAAAATTATTTTAAATGATAATAAAGTATTTAAAAATATTTTAAGTTATAAAACATAACTTTTAATATTTTAAGATAAATTTTATTAATTATTTAATATTAATGATATTATATTTATTTAATAATTATATTAAATAAGATTGATTAAAAATGATTTTAATATTATAAAAATCATTTTAAATGAGAATAAATAGTTTTAAAATATTTGAAGTTATAAAATATAACTTTTAATATATAAATGTAAATTTAATTAATAATTTAATATTAATGATATTAGGTTTATTTAATAATTATATTAAATAAATAGTTTAAAAATGGTTTTATTGATTTAAAATCATTTAAAAAGATATAAATGATTTAAAAATATTATAAGTAATAATAAATAACTTTTAATATTTTGATAAATAATACATTAATATTTAAATATTATTGGTAATTATTTAAAATTCTTTTAAATATTTTAAAAATCATTTAAAGGTAATATTAATGTTTTAAAATATTTTGAGTTATTATAAATAACTTTAATATTTTGGCAATAGTTTTATTAATAATTTAATATTAATTAAATATTAATGATAATAGAATTATTCAATATTTAAATTATTTAATAATGATTCTTGTGTTTAAAAAATCATGAAAAATTATAATAATTATTTAAAAATTATTATAAGCCATGAGAAAAATAATGTGAATGATATTTAAAAAATCTAGAATAATATTGAACTACATAATAGAGTTTTAGACTCGATAATTGCATTCGATAAAGTCATTACCAAGACAATTTTAAAATATTTCAGAAATTGATCTGGACTTTGATAGTTTGACTTGATAGGTAATTGTTTATGATCCAATAACTGTTATAAATATGTGACAATGTGTTTAAGCTATATGATGATTGCAAATAGCAGTACTAAGTGTTATGATATATTATTCTAATCGACAGAATGATCTTATTAATGATAAGTTTTGGTATAAAAGATAAAACTAAGTTGTGTAAGTAGCAGATCAAGCAAGTATCCTATCTCTACATTTACTTTATGCAATAGACATGTGTAAGATAGTATCTGAACTATTCTTTTTCATTGTTCAAATATCTTAACCTTGTATATACTTATGCAATGATTCTGTATAAGTAAGTTATTAAATTATAATTTTTTATACAAATTCCTTAATTCTGTTATTATAGATCAAGATATATATTTTGTTCGTTAATTTTTAAATTTGGTTATGCAAGTGTCCTCACTTGGATAATTGTTGTACTTATTGATACATACCTATTAAATTCTGGTATGTATACATTGATTAAAAGCTGTCTAAGCTATTTGACTCGGCTAGACATAGATTTAAAATTAATGTTGAACATGATATAACATTATTGTTATCCAACCGAATTATTTTGTTTTGGATTCCAGACTAAGTATGAACATTCCGAACATGGGAAAACTTTTGTGAGCCTAAGGCGGATATGATGAACAAAAATATCGTTCTTGTATGTAGTATTGATCAATGCAGGGCATAACGGGCTGATCACCCCCTGTGCCTGTAAGTTATGACAGTTTGCAGATGAAGTTCTGTAAAACCTTTTCGGAAATTGAAAACAAAGTTCATAGTCTGTCAACTGCTCTCCTTTTATAGTCAGTACGTAGTTTCAAAAATTTGATATAGAATTGATATGTTGTTATTATTGTGACATCCAAAGAAAATATTTAATCCTTTCAGCTAATATCTATTGTTGCTATTACTTGCTGGGCAATCAAATGCTCATTCTTTCTTTAAATTTAAATGTTTTCAGCTAAGCGTGATCAACCTGAAGGTTCAGGCAAGAACAATGGAAAAGAAAAGCTAGCAGAATAAACTTTATGGTATCTTATGTAATAGTTAGACTCTATTAAAACAATGATATTTATTAATTATCATGTAATGAATGTTTTAAAGGTCGCGTACCTGGGATTAGACAACTCTGATATATGTAAATTAAGTTTGATATTTATATTATTGTTATTATTCAGCTCAAAGAAATGGTATCGTGAAGCACAGAGTTCGGGTTTCAAGTACATGAATTTGGGGGCGTCACATGATTACTTTAACTTGTAATATATGACTAATATGCTATGTAATGTGTTTAGAAGCATGCTATGTGATAGAGATGAATGTTAATTATGATTTTTAAATGTTAAGTCCAAAAAAATGTTTACAAGATATAAAGCAATGATACATTGTTTGAATTTGTGATGTCTTACAATCTGATTTGTGCTATGAAAATATAGAATATGTGATGTTGTATGAAGTTACAACTAAGTTAGACATTTATGTGTACATTTGAACTCACCTATATGATTTTATATAACTAATGGATATCCTATACGTGTAACTATATTATGTTAGGATTCGAAAAAGGGTATTAAGCTTTACTTTGGTAAACTACGCTTAAGGCAAGTATCTTAAACCCTTGCATTACTTTATTCGACGAATGTCGTAAGCAAACCTTATCTCTTTGAATGCAAGTTATCTTACTTACTTGTTCAATTGAGCTAGTATGCTAAACTCTTGTGAAAACTATTATTCATGTTGAACTTGGTATTGTTCTTGAATATAGTGAAAGTATCTATGCCATTTGATTCGGCTAAACTATATGCATGTTTATAAAACTATCCAAACCAATTGACTGGTGAGAAAATCTTAAAAACTAAATTGAACAACCCTTATGGTAAGAGGAGTGTTTATTGTTGGAAGCCCCAACACACGCGTGAATATTACTGTGTAGTTATGGATAACTTAGAGTATTGTAGACTTATCATCTATCATACTTGAATCTTTTGGGTTATTAGTTCAATATTGGTAATTCTAGTAGATGTTCAATAGTCGTTAGTGACTGCTCAGTATAAATTGTTTATCCAGTTGGATACGTTGATAGCCTTTGAATTCATATATATCTGTTGATCTATATTGAATTATCGTTTCATATTCTAATGATTGGATTCAAGAATTGTTGATATTTATTATTCATGATATTATTCTAAAACCCTGAACTATCTTAGAGATGATACTTTGATATTTCAAAATCGTGTTATAGAACTCTTCACTCTTGTTGTATATTACTTGTTGGGCAAATTGTGCTCATTCTTGCTTATTTAAAACCTTTATGTTGACCTGGTCATATTTCATCCTTAAGTTTTGATGATGAATTGTTCGTATGCTAAATTAATTTATGGCATTTCAGGTATCTGATGATAAGGAACATTGATTGGATATTCAAGTGGTTGGAGAATTTTTCTTTACTATGAAACAAGTGTAAGGTCAATTGCTTAATAATTAATTTTTCATTTAAAGGCTCTAGGACATATCATTGACATTTAATTTTATGTCTTAAATGAAAAGTTTTTTGGAAAATGTTTTTTTTAATATTATAATAAATACTTGAGATTAGATTAAATATTTGTTATCAAGTACAAAGATTTTTAAATGCATTATATTATAAAAAGCTACTTGATATATGTTGCATGTGTATACTACTTGATATATGTTACGTGTGCTTATAAGTTACTACTTGATAATGGGTTATATTCAAAGTTAAGTGTTCTACTACACGTGGATATATGAGTATGTCTAGTAAGCTATAAAGACGGTAGCCTATATAGTTTAAATTGTGACATGATAAGTGCGGTTTTCAAGAAAGGAAATTATGAATATCTTGGAACTATGAAGACCTTGATTATTGGAAAATAAGTGTGATGTCATATGTTACCTTTGCTGTTCATGCCACTTTAAATGGTTAGAGAGATAAAGTCAAATCCTCTTATCTAATGGATAATCTTTTAAAAGGTCTTTGAATATTATCTCTACAGTATAAAGAGTTGATTTGTTATATGGATAAATATTAAATATACATTTCTTTACCGTTATGGGGTCTTTCCATATTATCAAGCCAGTTATTTTGTGGACTATTGGAACAGATTAATCTGGAATTAACAGTTACTTTATTATGGACTATAAAATTGTGCTTCTAGTATGGAATAAAATACGACTCACATAATACTATTTGCATCAATCACTAATATTATTGAGGAATTTGATTTAATCGGTGCAAACTTTGAGCAACTAAGCAATTATATTTTTGATATTCTTTTAGCTGGTATTTGGTAAGATTTAATTATTTATCTTTCTGTGCTAATTGATCATTGGATATAGTTGAGCCATTAATTGTTAAATTGATTATTCTTGTATTGATCATAGACCTCTATATTTGTATTTAATTTTTTGTTTCGACTAAGTGTAGTCTAAAGGTGTTAATCTTAATGGATTAGAGAAAAGGTTTACAAATAGGTTCAAGGAAGCAAAGGTGTTTGAAGAGTGCATAGGTGCACAAGGAGCAAGAGTGCTCAATAAAAATTATTTGTTCTTAATTCTTGTAAGAATCTATTTTGTAATTAGTGTTTATTTATAAAGAAATAAATAAAGTGAGTCCCCAATACTAGTTGGTATTGGACATGGACTAGACTATTATTATAGAGGGTAATAGCTGAACCACATAAAAAATCTTGGTGTTGATTACTTGCTTTATTTTAATTACTCACATAAGCTATTTAATTATCTTAATAATTAAAATTTGAATATTTGCATTAGTTTAAGATAATTATTTAACACCGAGTATTTTATTTAAAGTTATAAATTCAGCAGGATATTTCATTAAAATAATTAGTCAATTCAGTAGGTCAGATTAATTCAGCAAGCTAAATTCATCAATATAGTAGCCTGAATTTAATAGCTTGATCTAAAGTTTAAAAATTGATCATAGATTGCTCCCACACTTATTCAACCCCCCTTCTAAGTGTGCCTATTTAAATTTCATTTGGTATCAAAGCTTGGCTCTACTTATCTTGGTCTTAAAGGTGACTTGTAGGGAAAGATTTTGACATGGCACAGTTCGGGAACAACAATCAAAAGGGACAATCAACCAATAGACCTCCTTTGCTGTTTGGAATAGAAAATTACAACTTCTGGAAATTCTGATTGACGATCTATCTTTAAAGAGATCCTTGAGAATGGTGGGTTGTGGAGAACGGACCAGTTATTCCACGAAGAGATGATGGGACACCAAAGATTCTGCTAGAAATGGATTTAACCAAAATCTACATGGTCTCATATGATTCAAGGGCAATGAACACACTTCTCAGCGGCATGGTACAATCCGATATAGATAAAATTTCTTAATCTAACACATCCAAAGAGATGTGAGATACTTTAGTGGTAAGTTATGAAGGTACTTCCAAAGTACGAGAAGTCAAGCTAAGCATGCTTATGCACGATTATGAAATGTTCAAGCTCAAAAAAGATGAAACCATTAATCTAGCTCAAGTAAGATTTCTAGTCCTTATAAACTCCTTAAAATTGTTGGACAAGACTATTCCTCAAAGTGAGATCAACCGTAAGTTACTTAGGGCTATGCCCAAAAGGTTTGCTTCTAAAATCACTACTCTTCAAGATTCTGCTACTATTTCTTCCATGGATACTTTAACTTTGTTTGGTAAATTAGAAGAATATGAACATAAGTTAAAGAGATATGATGATGAGGAGGAAACTCCTCGAAGAAAGGTCTTAGCTCTTACTACTAGATAATGAGGAGGAGCTTGATGATGACTCCGATGAAGAAATAGCCATGATGTCAAGAAAACTCAAGGGGTTACTACAAAGGAAAAACAAGAGAAGAAAAACTTTCAAATCGAATAAATTCAAAGGAAAGCAAACTGAAGAGACGTGCTTCGAATGTGGACGTTCTGGTCACTTCAAGAAAGATTTTTTTCAATTAGAGAATAAAGGGAAGATAAACTACAAAGACAACAGGAAGAACAAAGCCCTTGTTACTTGGAGTGATGAGGAATTCGAAGTGGAGATCGATGCTAAAGATGAGATAACACAAGTATGCTTCGTGGGAATTGAAGGTGAATCTAATCAGGTATCTCTTAATGAACTAAACTCATTAGAACAAGAAAATAAGAAGTTAAAAGAAAAGAATGTGATAAGTGGGTTTTATACCTACTTATCGGATATCAATTCACGCGAACTACGCCTATCTTAAGTACATTTTAGTATGTTTTTAGTTGCATTTTGTTTATTTTGCATTGCATGTACTTAGAACTCCCTTTGGTGTAAAAGTGCAGGATATGGCATAATTTGGCGATAGTAGATGACATATGATCAATGAAGGCACAACATGAGATCGAGTGGAGCAGAGAAACTAAGCGTTGGTGGACAAAAGATTGAGCAGCAGGACAAAAACATTAGTAGCAGTAAAACCAGAATCAACACTGTAGAAGCCGCGCGGCCGCACGGTTATAGAGGCTTGAGGACGCGCGCCCACTCGATCATTCGGATTACATAAACTTGATACATGCGCGCCCACGCGAGAAATACTAAGGAGGAGAGCGCGGCCACGCGCGATGACTGATGTTTCTTAGCTGTTTTATTTTAATTTTTAATTTTAAGGGTTGTAATTAATTAAAAACTATTCTGACTGGCGTCAGACGTATCATTGAGTAGTTTTACGTGTTTTTCATATTGGGAACTAGGGTTTATACTTGGAGAGAGTTCAATTGGAGAACAAAGCATAATCTCTATATTTTTCTACTTCTTCTGTTGGATTTCAATCACTGTGGAAAACTATTGTTCTTTGTTGGATTTTAATGTGGAATTGAACGTTACTATTGGATTATAATCATCAATTGGGTTTGATCGATTCTATCCCTTATCTTTCAATTGTTTGTTTATTGTCCATGTATTTCTTTGATCCCATAATGGCTTTTGGTTCAGTCATGAACTAAACTCCATTATGGGATTTTAACGATTTTAATATGTAGTTTAATTGATTGCTTGAGTGCTGGACTTTTTACATATCATAAGGAATTTCTATCATGGTTGGTTTGCATGCATGAAAGCTTGATCACCATTCGTTTTCAGTACTTGTATGGAATTGAAAAATAACATGCGAGTATGGATTGTAATCATGATAGCATGCGTATATAAGGCTGTTTTGCATAGCTTTGTATTTCATGAACCAGATAGACATATGATATTTCACCGTATGAGTTAAAATAAAGGCTTGTGCTTAAATTCAATATGGTTGAAATTCCGCATAAACATATAGTGATTTTGGTTATATTGATGATTACATGGTGTCTATCGCATGTGGATACTGTGTAAGTAGGTCATAGTACATTGAAAAATGGCTATGTCTATATTAGTGCTCTTGGTTACTTTTCTGTGATATGTAAACAATCTCGCATGATGGTGGTAATTAGATGAAGTATTAAATGAAATTAGGATTCCATTATTTCTAGATTTGATTCATTACCTTATTATTCTTGATTTAGTCGTTATTTGCAATTAGAGTAATTCACAATTATAATCATTAGTTTAAGCATATAAAATATAGTGATTTAATTGATGCATAGTGGTTTAAATTAGACAACTTTTCCTGTGGATCGATACTCGACTTACTTCGTATTACTTGTTGATGCATGTATACTTGCATAAGTTAGAGCTCTTTTGTTATAGCTAAAAAAGAGGCAACAAGTTTTTGGCGCCATTGCCGGGGAAAGGCGTTTAAATTTTTACTTAGACAAATCTAATCTTATCTCATTTCCAATTTTGTTTTTGTTTTTGTTTTGTTTGTTTTAAATTTTTTGTTTTTCCAGAAACTTGTATAAATTTTTCATAGAAATTTACAAGCACGATCATCCTACATCCATCCGACTTAACACCTTAGGGCTCGAGAGAATATTCAACATAAACGGAGAGGATGGAAAGCAAGTGTTCATAGAAATTTTCAAGAGATAAAATTAGAGAGGGTACTACATCTAATAGATGATCCGAATGAACACTGTTATATTTTTATTGAGATATGTGACACATTCGGGGACGAGGAGAGAGATTTCAATTTTTATTGAGGATAAAGCGAGAAGTTGAGATAACTACGTGGAGCATTCTAAGCCAAGTTTTTTCCCAATGGCTAAGATCTGAGAGAATATTCCATGAATCCTTATGTAAGACCCCTCAATAATATTAATGGATTACAAATTGATAAAAGTAAAGTTAAGGGTGATATATGAATTTTTTTTCAAAATCATAAGGACTATAAAGTATTCATTATTGGAGAGAATATTCGTCGAGATAAAATGGGCACTATTCGGGATGAAAAAAAAGCGATGGCAGCGTAGTTGTTCAATTAAGACTGCTGGAATACAGTTAAAATACGATAATACACGTGGTTGCGATTTATTGATCCTTACGTAGGGGTTGATATTTTATATTATTGTTGTTCAATAATTGTCACTACACCCATTATCGATGATCCATTAAATGAACACCACCTAATCATTATGTTTTATTGAGATATGGACATCTGGATGGAGGTATTAAAATCAAATTGAGTTATAATTTTTAATCCCACCGTTGGATAATTTTGGATATGTTATACATAGCGGTTGTTGGGGAAGATGGTTGATTTTTGGTGGGTGGAATAGTAGGCCATCAGGATCCGCCTTGCGTCTTAACATTTTCCTATAAATAGAGGGCTGTTAGAATTGAAAATCACACCGAAACAAGTTTTCTCTTTCTCTCTCTATATTATCGGCGTTTCATTTTGATTTTTCCCTTGACAGACTATATCCTGAGGATAAAGCGATCTTTGTATTGGCTTCATTCTTTGCTTTTTCATGTCGGGTTAATTCATGAGATCTATAACTACATTAATGGTTTTTTGAGGACTTAAGCTATTCACGTATACTCAAGACTATTCACGAATCTGACCTATTCATAGAAAAAATGAAAATTTTTCTTTTCGTCTAAAATATCTATTACGGATACTAGCTTTGATTGTATCCATGTTTTGATCATTCTTGAATTTACACCACTATGATTATTTTTGTTCTAAAATCAATGCAAAGATGAATGCCAAGTTTTTGACCAATGATGAATATCTTTAAAGATGGCTGAATTATTGATGAAAAAGATGAATTATCGATGAATATCTTTTGCTCGTAATGCAAAGATCTCTCTTTAGCGAGTTGAATTATTGATGAATATCTTTTGCTCGTAATGCAACAGATGAATTATTGATGAATCTTTGCTCAAATCTGAAGAGATGACTGTTGTTGAATATATGAGGATGAATTATGGAATATCTTTGGCTTGAGATACAATATCTTTGCTTTGTAGTGTAAAGATGAACTGTTGATGAATATCTTTGGCGATGGTGCAAAGATGAATTTATTAGTATGATTATGAATGAACCGGTATAACCATGATCTTTGATGTTTCGTGAAAAAATAGTGATGAAAATTATCTTTGTCTTGGATGAGGAAAGAATTTAGAACTACAATTACGATTATGAGTTATACGCGTGATTGTGAACAGGAATTGTTGATTGATGTTCACGAGGATAAAACATTGTAGGTGGATTTTTAACATGGAGAAGACGATAGACTTTATATGGAATGCTCATTCCACGCATTAAAAGTTTTATCATCTACCATATGTTCTAAATCTACGATGGTGATCAACACGATTCTATAATGGATGAGGAATTTAACTGGAAGGTGTTTTGTCACTATCAGGTCTAATGACATCTGACCTGTTATCATAAAGACATGGTTGTGCTCATCCACTTACGAGTAGTATATTTACAAGCACTACGGTATAATACCCAATTAGAGGAAGATATTGATATGGAGAAGACTCAAAAGAGCTATGAGACTATACCTTTAGCCTATAACCTTATTGTTGTAATAAAGTTGTAGTTGTTTTTGTACTGACTCGAATGGGTTGGATGGAATGAACCTATATTTGGGGTTGTTACACCTTATATGAGGCATGGGAGAGATACAAAGAGATGCTACTGAAGTGTCCGCACCATGGAATGCATCAAACTATTTTCAAAATCCTACATCTCCTTATCTAGGATGCCACTATTTTCAAAATCCCAAAGTTACGGAGTTTGTTGGAAGTGGATGCTATTACTCAGTTATCGGCACAGATGGCAGCTATGGCAAAGAAAATAGATTCAATAGCCGAGAACAAAACGAAAATAGTTGCCTTCGTATGTGAAATTTGTGCGGGGTCACACTCGACAGATCAATGTGCTTTCAGCTCAAAGTCGGTACAGTATGTAGGAAATTACAGGAAAGACCAAGGATAGTTTCAGAACACATACAACCCCAACAACCGCAATCATCCTAATTTTAGTTGGTCAAATAACTTGAGGAATCAATGAGAATCGGTTTTTAAGCCGAATCAACAATTTCACTCTGACCATCTCAAATGCCATGATTTACACCAAAACCACCGTTTCCACCGGGATTTTCTCAACAACAACATCACACTCCATCTACACCTTCGCAAGAAAAGAAATCAGAAATGGAGGAGATGATGTTGAAGTACATGGCAAACACTGAGGTTATGATCAAAAGCCAAGTAGTGTCTATTAAAAATTTAGAAATTCAGATGGGGCAAATGGCAAACATGCTTCACAACAGGCCCCAGGGTTCATTGCTGACTAATACAGAGATAAATCCACGAAGAGACGAGAAGGAACACTGCCAAGCGATCACATTGAGGTCTGGGAAAATTATTGCAGACACTGAAAGTCGCGCGCCCGCGCCCAATTTTACTAAGGAGGTCGCGCGGCCGCACGAGGCAGAGCAGGCAACTGCTGACAAATAAAATCTAGAAAATTCTAAGGTTCAACATGAAGAGAAAGATAAAGCAAGGTCAGTTGAGAAGCCTATGAGTTTAGTACCACCAATTCACCCTCAGGTACCGTATTCGCAGAGATTGAATAAGCAGAGGGAAGATAAACAGTTTAACAAATTCTTTAGGTATTTAAAAAGCTGCAGATCAATATACCTTTCGCCGAGGCATTGGAACAAATGCCAAGTTATGCAAAGTTCATGAAGGGTATATTGTCAAGGAAGAGGAGATTAGATGAGTTTGAGACAGTAGCCTTGACAGAGGAGTGCGGTCACGATGCTTCAAAGAGAGGTTTACCTCCGTTTGAAGGATCCGGGCAGTTTCACAATTCCATGCACGATCGGAAAGATGAACTTTGATAAATGTTTGTGTGATCTTGGGGTAAGTATCAATCTGATGCCCTTGTCATTGTTCAATCAGTTTGGATTACCGGCTCCAAGGTGACAAACATTTCGTTGCAGTTAGCTAACAGATCCATCACATATCCACGGGGAATTATTAAAGATGTATTAGTGAAAGTGGACAAATATATCTTTCCGGCTGACTTCATCATTTTGGATTATGAGGAAGATAAAAATATACCAATCATACTGGGGAGACCATTCTTAGCCACATGAAAGACTTTGATAGATGTGCAGAAGGGGGAACTCACTATGCGTGTTCATGATCAAGAGGTCACCTTTAATGTCTTCAAAGATATGAAGTTTCTATCAGATGAAGACGAATGTTTTCTAGTTGATTTGGTGGATCAGGTCGTAAATGATGAAGTACAGAGTCTAGTGGATGATGAACCTTTGAGGAGTGTAATTGCTAAAAATTCAAATTTGGAGGACAAGGAACTTGACGAACTTGTGCAATATCTGGATACCACTCCACAAGTCAGAAAATTCAGAACACCTATCGAGCCATTGACAAAAGCTGGAGAATCCTCAGTAAAATTAAAGCCATCTCTTGAGACACCTCTAGAGCTTGAATTAAACCACTTCCAGAACATCTCAGGTACGCATTTTTAAATAAAGATTCAAAGCTACTAGTGATTATTTCTTCTGCACTAACATCTTTTCAGGAAGAAAAATAGCTACGAGTGCTTCGAGAGTTCAAATCAGCTATTGGATGGACCATAGCATATATTAAAGGGGTCAGCCCTTCGTTTTGAATGCATAAGATCCTGATGGAAGATGGGAGTAAGCCGTTGGTTGAGCAATAAAGGAGACTTAATCTGATAATGAAAGAAGTGCTTAAGAAAGAGGTACTAAAATTGCTGGATGCAGGCATAATCTATCCGATCTCAGATAGCTCATGGGTGAGCCCAGTGCAGTGTGTACCAAAAAAGGGTGGCATGACCGTAGTGACTAATGAGAATAATGAGTTGATTCCAACACGAACAGTGATGGGGTGGCGAGTCTGCATGGACTACCGCAAGCTCAACAAGGCTACGAGGGAAGATCATTTTCCACTACCATTCATTGATCAGATGTTGGATAGATTAGCAGGTCATGAGTACTATTGCCTTTTGGACGGATATTCGGGCTACAATCAAATTGTGATATCTCCATAAGACCAAGAAAAGACAACCTTCACATGTCCTTACGGCACCTTCGCTTTCAGAAGGATGTCCTTCGGGTTGTGCAATGCTCCAGCCACCTTTTAGAGATGCATGATGGCTATATTTTCAGATATAGTGGAGCAGAAAGTGGAAGTATTTATGGATGACTTCTCAGTCTTCGGGGACTCATTTGATCTATTCCTTGAGAATTTGGTGATGGTTTTAAGGAGGTGTGTTGAGACAAATTTAATGTTGAACTGAAAAAAGTGCCATTTTATGGTACAAGAAAGAATCATACTGGGACACAAAGTTTTGAAGAAGATACTCGAGGTGGATAGGGCGAAGCTGGAGACTATTGAAAACTTGCCACCACCTACTTCAGTAAAAGGTGTTCGCAGTTTTCTAGGACATGTAGGTTTATACCGCAGATTCATCAAGGACTTCTCCAAGATAACTAAACAACTATGCAGTTTATTGGAGAAGGATGCACAGTTTAACTTTGACGAGGCTTGTGTGTCGGCTTTTGAACACTTAAAAGGGAAACTAACTTCAGCACCAGTGATTACAGCACCAGATTGGGATTTGCCATTTGAGTTGATGTGTGATGCCAGTGATTACGCCTAGTAGGGGGCTGTTTTTGGGGGCGAGAGAGAAAGAAGAGATTTTCATGTGATTTATTATGCCAGCAAGACCCTTACAGATGCACAGTTAAACTACACCACAACAGAGAAAGAGTTATTGGCAGTGGTGTATGCCTTTGATAAATTTTGAGCATATCTGATTGGCACAAAGGTGATTGTGTACACGGATCACGCGGCAATTTGACATTTAGTGGCAAAGAAGGATGCAAAGCCCTGTTTGATCAGATGGATTTTATTACTGCAGGAATTTGATTTAGAAATCAAGGACAGAAAGGGCACTAAAAACCAAGTGGCGGACCACTTATCGCGATTAGAGAATCCGGAGAGGAAGGAGGATGATAAAGTTATGATCAATGAATCCTTTCTAGATGAGCAGTTGTTTGTGGTGAAAGGGGAAGTGCCATGGTTCGCAGACTTCGTGAATTATTTGGTGAGTAAGATGGTACCTTCTAACTTGGTGGGTTATCAAAAGAAGAAATTTTTGCATGATGTCAAATGGTATATATGGGATGAGCCTTATTTGTTTAAATAGTGTTCTAATCAAATGATAAGAAGGTGTATTCCGTATAGCGAGACCGATGGGATTTTGCAGGATTGTCATTCTTCGGTGTATGGCGGTCACTATGGGGGAGAGCGAACATCGATTAGAGTACTACAAGTAGGATTCTACTGGCCAACAATTTTCAAGGATGCCTACAGTTTCGTCCAGCTGTGTGATAGATGTCAGAGAGTGGGAAACATCTCAAAAAGAAATGAAATGCCATTGAATACAATCCTCGAAGTAGAAATTTTTGATGTGTGGGGGATTGATTTCATGGAACCATTCGTTTCTTCCTACGGTAACCTCTACATCTTGCTCGCAGTGGATTATGTCTTGAAATGGGTAGAAGTGGCAGCTCTTCCGATAAATGATGCCAAGGTAGTCCTCAGGTTTTACATAGGAGTATCTTCACTAGGTTTGGGACTCCAAGGGACATCATCAGTGACGAAGGCAGTCATTTCTACAACAGGAAGTTTACAGCTTTATTTGCTAAGTATGGGGTTACCCATCGTATTGCTACAGCTTATCACCCACAAACGAATGGCCAAGCTGAAGTGTCGAATCGAGAAGTAAAAAGAATCCTTGAAAAGGTTGTGAATCCCACGAGGAAGGATTGGTTGTTAAAGTTGGATGATGCAGTATAGGCCTATAGTACTGCATACAAAACTCCGTTGGGCATGTCACATTTTCAGCTTGTGTATGGAAAAGCCTGTCACCTTTCTATTGAGCTAGAGCATAAGGCATATTGGGAAATTCGGAAGCTCAATTTCGATTTAAAAGCTGTAGGGGAGAAACACTTACTCCAACTCAATGAGTTGGATGAATTCAGATTACAGGCATATGAGAATTCAAAGCTATACAAGGAGAAGGTGAAGAAATGGCATGACCGAAAGATCATTGATAGAACATTTGAGCCGGGACAAAGGGTTTTGCTTTATAACTCCAGACTGAAACTTTTTCCCGGGAAGCTGAAATCAAAATTTCAGAGATAACCTCGAGGTATCCAGTCTCAGTCCCAACCATGGGAATAGCCACCAACCTTAGTGATAACCCCAAGGAATGTAGTTTCGGTGATAACCCCAGAAATGCTTGTTTTAAATGCGACCAACTTCAATCTCGGCGCTCACAATGAGATACACTGCACCAACCGGCAATAACATCGGGAAGACAGGCACACCTCAAAGATGACAATGAGGACCTTCAAAAATTGCAGCAGTCCAATCTCAAATAAGTCCGAGCAACGCGCTCACTTTATCATTTTAATCCGTCCCGATAACACCGGCCAGGGGCAACATCGTCATCTCATCAACACGATGCCACATCACGCCTCTACGCAACAACGTCCCACAAGACTAATCAATCCCGAGTGACTATTAAAGCGGGGTAACGGATGAAAGTTGAAGCTTGAAGACCGGAGGGCATCGTCCCCATCTTCAACGACTTCAGACAAAAACTCTAATCCCATGCCATCGTACAACTCTCTCGACAACGGCGGTCCGAAATAGGTCCTCAGATACCTCAAACGGATGCCCGGATTGCACTTCCGAAAGTTCGAGTGGACATTACAAAGGCTTCGAGTGTACGTGATTTCGAGACAACACCGACCCGACAAACCCGGGCCCACCCGTTGCCTCTTCTGGTACACCTCACGGCTCACCAAGCAGTACACTCGCTGCTAAAATGCCCTATAAATAGAGGGCTTGGGCAAATCCATTTTGAAAGAGAAAAGGTGAGGAAGCCTCGCCTAATTTTCTCTCAAGACTCACCCCATGCAGTGTACTTTCCCTTTTAAATACACTCGTGAGCTCATATATAGCCCTTTTGTACCTACAAAAGTCAAGAGTTTACCCACTCTAAAGATATAGAAGCCTTCTTTATCACCACCGTAAGCCTTCTCACACTTTTAGAGTCTTTCTCTTCATCTTTGCACACACCCTTCTACACGCTGAGAGTCGTGTTGCTTGCTTTTGCCTTGACTTCTATCCTTGGTTTCATTGCATTACATATATATATATATATATATATATATATATATATATATATATATATATATATATATATATATATATTATATATATATATATATATATATAATCGTGTGTCGAACTTTGTTCGATGAGCCTTTTTATTGATGCGAGCTGTTTACTTTATTTATATATATATATATATATATATATATATATATATATATATATATATATATATATAAATATATTTAATGATTTCGATGAGCCTTGATTTTACATACTATGCTGTTTACTATATATATATATATATATATATATATATATATATATATATATATATATATATATATATATATATAATGTGAGCTAGGACTTTGCTCGATGAGCCTCGCGATTTTATATATATATATATATATATATATATATATATATATATATATATATATATATATATATATATATATATATATATATATATATATATATATATATATATAAATATATACTATATATTCAACTCGCTCGTTCGATAGCCCGGATTTTACATCCTATGCATTTATTGCTTATATATATATATATATATATATATATATATATATATATATATATATATATATATCCCACACTCGAGTTTACTTCATGGTGGTTGATCGCTTACAACCTTTTCTTTACATTTCGTCCCGCCTGAGAGTTTACTTCGTGGCGCTTGATTGATTTTTATAGCTTTTATTTACATTCTCATCCCGCCTTGGAGTTTCCTTCATGGCGGTTGATCGTATTTATGCCTTTTTTATTTACATTTCGTCCCACTTTGAGTTTCCTCCGTATGGCGGTTGATAGCTTTTAATGAATTTTATTTACATTTCGATCCCCATGGAGGTGCTTCGTGGTTGGTGATCCTGCCTCATATATATATATTTACATCTTTTATATATATACCTGCCATCGCTTTCATATAAATTGCAGATTTTGTGAGCCTAGAATCATGTGATCACATATTCATCCCATCGATCTCTAGATTCGGTTCCCGTGATGGACATTTTCACCGTAAGTAAGCCTTTGTAAATTATTCTCATGTGTCTCAATTTCCTCGATGGTTTCCATACCCACGAGGAAGTCAAGATTATTTTGTACATTATTTTCATACGGATGCCTCGTGATTCATAAAATAAAATCAACCAAGCCGCACACTTAATAAAATGGGAGTGTAAAAGGTCTCAATTACTATTGAGCATCGTGGTTTGAAAAACCTTTTATAAAACATCATTGTTATATCTTGCTAAAAAACCTAATTTTTACATAAATTCAAACCTTGTGTATATAGGTTCGAACGAGGCCTCGCACTACTTCCAAATAACAAAGACATCGACCCACACACACACACATTCGTGATAATAGTTTCTTGAAAAGAGGCGGTCACCGTGGTAACACGGATGTCTGGGGTGCCTAACACCTTCCCCCAAGATAACCAAGTCCCCTGACCCTAATGAATCTCGCTTTCACCGACCAGCTAGCGATGTCACATCATCACCGGGTCAATGTGCAAACCTTTTCTCATTGTGTTGGTACAACCATTTAAAAACCAACTGGCGACTCTTAATACCCCATCGTCGACATTATACATGTCGGACCTTTTTCACTTGTTTTTTCAAACAAATCTCACCTAAAATGAGAACACCAAAGAACAAGTAACTAAAGGGACATCCAAAAATCCCGACGTCGACGTGTGGCGACTCTATTGGGACTGGGACTCTAAAGAAGAGGACTTAAGCCGCTATTACAATCTTTTCAAAACTATTATCTCGCTTGTGTGTGGATGTTGCATTTACATTTTGATGAATGTGTACGAATGCATTTCCTTATTTGCACTTAGTGCTTCGCACCATAATCGCCAGGATGCTAGTGCTTCGCACCATAATCGCTTGGATATTAGTGCTTCGCACCATATCTGCCAGGATATTAGTGCTTCACACATGTCATCATTTTTATACGGGTGAGACGCGATGTATGTGAATGTATGTTGTGTGGTCCCTCCACCAGAGGCTATCCCGTCGATGTTTGATTATCGACTCGTGAGAAGACTAATTCTCCGAGGCTCGTGAAAGGCACCACCCAAATTCAAATTCCCAAATGAAAGACCTGATTAACTTCCCGCCAAGTAGATTGCGATGATTTGGGAACCTTCATGCCAAAAAGCCGCGAGAGTAACCTAAGATAGGTCACCTCTCGAAAACCCAAAACGGAGGAAAGTCTCTTCATGCTCTCATTTCAATTACTTGTAAACACAATTACTTGTAATTTCATTCCATATCTATCTCCATGTAATGAGAAATATGAAGAAATGTGTACACATACATATTTAATTACTATAAAACAAATGACATCCGTCAGGCAGATAAAATTCCTAAAATGGACACATCACATAAGATGTTATTATATACATTCCCTAAAGACTAAACTATGCAAGTCTTTCGCAGGAATCAATCTGACCTACTACCCGCTCAAAGTCCAAAAGGCAACAGCCTACAAATAATCATGTCATTATCCGACCAGATCAACTTAATCCAGCTTTCTCATAAAGAATTTGACTTGATTAAGCAAACAAATTACGATTTGGTTATTCTACTCAAAGAATTACACCACCACACAGGTTCGAAAATACCAGACATGCCGAATCCTCCACACAAGGAGGAATCCAGTCATTACCATACTTCAAACCACAAATGGATACGACCAACAAAACTCTTGATGTCGCCCCATCCCACCGGAGATCCGCATAATCGGTGACATCAAAAAGAAAGTCCTCCAAATGGAAGAGACCTTCATGCTTATCAAAGGAATTGGAACACACGGAGTGTTTCATATGTCGATCTCGTGTATTTTCCCGGTGTTCATTATCCGTAAAAATTTAAAACTCCCGACTTTAAAAAATACGACGGGTTAGAGATCCTTACACACATTTAAAAGTGTTTATTGAGAACTTGGATCTTATGCAGAGGACGAAAAAGCTCAAAATGCAATTATTCCAAAAGAGTCTAACCGAGAAGCCCATTCGTGGTACACAAGATTAGACAACTCCAAAATCCATAGTCGGGAAGAGCTAGCACATGCTTCCTCACTCAATACAAATTTTCAAACTCAGATGGCTCCCCGATCCAGATCAAATTACCAAGATCAAGAAACAAATTTAACGAGTCTTTCAGAGAGTATGCCCAGGGTGGAGACGCCTGTCGCCCAAGTTAGTCCTTCCATGATGTAATCGAAATGGTCATGACTTTCATAGACATACAAGAAGCTCCTTCTATGAGAGAGTTTTAGCCAAGATCGGCAAACCATTTTCTCTCAAATGGTCAAACATGGGGAGATGGCCGAGATGGGATTGAAGTCGAAAAAGATTCAAGACCTAGCCGCACTCAAAGTCATATGTTGATCACATCCAACTGAAATTATGGGAACAACCCTCGAGGGTCCATAAAAAGAAAGAAGAAGATGTTTCCTCGATACTACAGGGGCAAAAAGGCAATCAAAACATGCCTATTCAAAGGAGAAACTACACACTTTTCCAAAGACAATCTAAAACCCTCCAATACCAAAAGGTGGAGAAGTCAAACGCCTCGAGTGTTTACACCCTTAGGGATACCTCGAGAACATCTTAAATCTTCCGACAACACAAAAGAAAAAATTACACATCTTCTTCCACCACCAAATTTCTAATGGACGGGTTTCAATGTCGCTAGAAATGTGCTTATCATGCCGGGGCACCGGACATGATACTCAGGATTGTTGGGCCTTGAAACACAAGATCCAGACTCGATAGACAACGGAGAGATCGTGGTCACCAAACCAGATCAACCTCACGTTCAAGACAACCCTCTTCCTCAACACAAAGAAGAAGAGGTCAACATGATTAATCGGAGCAATGGACGTAGTTCCAATTTCAAATTGTGATTCTTCCTGCACCATCAAAGACGGTGATGACAGATGGGATTATGCTAAGTTCCAGCTCACAATGGAACAAAAGATGAAAGCTCTCTCGCAAAAAAAATCAATAATCAAGTGAAACTAGTGACTTATCAAAGATCAAGTGACTCGCCAATTAATCACCAGAGCACGCCAGCCTCCTACCTATTGTCATGAATATTCCTCGCCACTTTCGTAAAATGAAATGTCGAAGACAAAGTGACAAAGAGAGCAAATGCCAAAGCCCGCTCGGATTTCGCCAACAAAAGGGAATTCACCTATCCGGGCCAACCTATGGAGGAAATCCTTCATATGTTAATCAATGAAGGAAGGATCGCCCTTCTACCTCCAATCAACCCTCGCTCAGACGGTACAACTCGATGGAGTATGTCAATATCACTCCCGGCCTCGTGGTCACAAAGACGTAAGAATGTCAAGGCACTCCGCCACCTTATTCAAAATCTAATCGACAAGGTGTCCTCGCGCCAGCGTACGATTTATTTATATCGTGTGTTACGTGCAAGTGAGAATGCAGGCCCTACTAAGTGGAAAAGTGTGGTAGCAGTTATATCCACTGAAACTGATGGGATTAATACATTACTCACAACGCCAATAATTCAACTCAAGGGAATCAACAATCCTTTGAAAGTGGCCGCTCCCGAGCCAATCAACTTGCCGTGCAGAGCACAATATCCTATTGTTAGCTTACGCACAATTCCGTGGAATTATGGAGAAGGTGAAGGATCCACCTCACATACAACTACTACAATGTCGAAGGAAAATCCACTGTATCTTCCCCAACGGGTGATGAAACCTACCACCAAATCAAAGGGGAAAATACCCATGGAGAAGATTGAAAAATTCCTCTGCACTATGGGTCATAACGAAACTATGGTGGTTTTAAGCTTGAAAGAAGCTCCACAAAAAATATCTATTTTGGACTTGGTCCTAACTTCCGAGAGTCACCAGAAGGTTTTGCTAAAGGTTTTAGAAGAAGCTCATCTCCGACATCGCGGATACGGAAAAGTTTCAACATCCGGTTGATCACATTTTCAACAACAATGTGATATCCTTCACTAATGATGACATATACCATCCAAGGGACCGGCCATCGCAAGTCGTTGCACATTATCATGGTCTTGTCCTCCTGATATATGGTAGCGGAGTCTTAATAGATGGAGGTTCCTCTCTGAATATCTGCCCATATGCTACCTTGGTGAAGATGAACATCAATCTCAACCGAATTCGAGTAGCCATACTATCATCAAAGCTTTTGATGGAGCCCGCCATAACTTGGTCGGAGTAATTGAGCCGCCAATCCAAATTGGTCCTCAACACTTCTTGCGTATCTTTCCATGTGCTCAAGATAGATTCGGATACAACCTCGCTCTTGGGACGACCATGGATTCATATGGTCAAGGCGCCCTCCACTCTTCACCAACAATTGAAATACATTATCAATAATAGCCTCGTCACACCAACGCCGAACCGAGATTCCTCAAAGACGGAGACATGCCATTCATCAATGCCAATGCGACGTTGAACCAATCGGTTTTCATGCTTTGAAATAAGCAACACCCAATACCATGCTATTGAGCACCACCACGCCTCAAACCCAAGATTTCGCCGAGGTAATGTCGACCACTCAAGAAATGATGTCATTGGGTCATAAGTCGACAAAGGGTCAGGTAAAGATTGCTGGGTATCAAGTACCCAATTCGCTTAACCAGCAAAGTCGAAACAAATTGGGCTAGGCTATTCTCGCCAATTCTAGTCACAGGAATCCTCATAAACATCAAGCAGATTCCTTCAAGCTTCAACCATGTGGCGCTTATCTTCGCCTTTCAAACTCGAGTCCGCACAACCTCCCGTAAGGTGCCACCAATGTAATGGCTATGTTATGTCCCAAGCCAAGATCGGTGAAAGGAAAAGAAATCTTTGTTCCAAATCCCGCAGCGGGAAGAAGAGGAACGAAGAATCAAGCAAGACGTCATCCGAATGATGTCCCAGTATACGATCATCGCTCATGATGAACATACCAACAACATATACCCCTGCATTTATGATTGCCTGCACGTAATGGCCATCATTCGGGATGTGGAGGATGATGACAATCCTCCATCATCGCGATCCACCCGGACTTTTGATCTTGCCAATTGGAACAACATTCCTCGCATTGGTCGTCAGGGTAAAAGCGCGTAAACTCTTTCTCCCTCAGAGATATAATAACCGCTACTTTTCTCAGTACAAGATATAGCGCTTTGTTTTGCCAAGATATGCTAACACCGTATGATCAACACATTTCATATATACTAAGTGAAAGCATATTTTGTTTCAGACTCAAATTTAGATGTGCTCAGATTTGCGACATTTGCGCCTCTTCTCCACAAGGATTGTACCTTTGATGTAGAGATGAATTCACCTTTCGATGGATATACAGATGACATTGAGGTGCCTCCAGAAATTCAAGAATGGGTCAAAGACAAACCCAAACCCAACCTCGATCAAACCACTTCTTTCAATCTCTAAACCTTAGAAAGCCCTAAGTTAATCCAGATTGGTTCGCACTTTACCCCAAACCAACTGAATGACATGGTTACGCTTATTAACCCAATTCCGTGATGTGTTTGCATGGTCTCATGAAGACATGGTGGGTTTGTCCACCGACATTGTCCTTCATCGCCTTCCCATTAAAGAGGGATTTAAGCCACCAAGCAAAAAACTCAAAGCGATCAAACCCGAATGGAGTTTAAAGGTGAAAGAAGAAATTGTGAAACAATTTCAAGTCGGCATCATAATGGTGTCTACATATCCCGAGTGGATATCCAACATTGTGCCCGCGCTTAAACCTCGAGGGAAGGTGCGAGTTTGCATGGATTACCGGACTTGAACAAAGCTTGCTTAAAAGATAGCTTTCCGCGCCATTTATCCACATTCTCATTGACAATACCGCAATAATACGACATGTACTCTTTTTCATTGATTGCTTTATGGGTATCATCGATCATGGTTGCCGAGGAAGATCGTGAGAAAACTACTTTCATCACTCCTTGGGGAACTTTTTGCTAGACGGTTGTCATTCGGCCTCATCAATGCCGGAGCCACCTATCAACGAGCTATGATGGCTCTTTTCCACGACTTAATGCATAAAGAGATCGAGATCTACGGGATGACATCATTGTCAAGTCCCTAAGGAGGATGACCATATAGACCATCTCGTAAAGTTGTTTCAACAGTCATGTAAGTACAACTTGAAGTTGAATCTAGCTAAATGCGCCTTTGTCTTAAATCGTGCAAGTTGCTAGGATTTCTAGTCACCACAAAGGGATTGAGTCGATCCCGCCAAAATCCAAGCCATCACCGAAATGCCCATTCCTCGATGCAGAAGAAGGAAATACGGGGATTTTTGGGAAGAATCAACTTCATTAAAGAGTTTTATCTCCCAACTCACAAAGAACTCCGTGAGCCAATCTTCAAGCTATTAAGGAAGAACTCCTCCATGAAATGGAATGACGAGTGTCGTAAAGGCCTTCCTTACAATCAAGAAATAAATAGTCAAAGCTCCCGCTTTGGTACCACCCAGTGGATGATGTTCCCTGCTTATGTACCTATCCATAAGTGACAATGCCATGGGTCGACGTGTCGGACACGTAAGGACGATAGAGGCCAAGAACGAGCTATCTATTACCTCAGCAAAAGGTTCAGCAGCAGTGAACACAAGTACACTCTGATCGAAAAGACGTGTTGTGCTTTAGCATGGGCTTCCATGAGGTTACAACATTACCTCCATGGTCACACAACCCATCTCATATCCCGCGTGGATCCTCTCAAGTACGTGTTCAACAAACCTATGTTAAATTGCCGACTGTCCAGATGGCAATTGATCCTACAACAATTTGACATCGTATATGTGACTCAAAAGTCCATCAAAGGTCAAGGAATCCGGATCAACTAGCCGCCAGACCTTCGGGGATTTCAAACCCTTGAAACATATTTCCTCGATGAAGGAGTAATGACAAAGATAAAACAACATCACATCAAGACGATACGCCAAATCATGGAAGATGTATTTTGATGGAGTCGCAATATGGAAGGTTCTGAGCCGGAGCAGCTTTAGTATCCGATACGGGAGCAATATCCCGCTGCAATCAAATTACGCTTTGTCAAAGACCAATAATACGGCCGAGTATGTAAGGTCGTCTCATGGGGCTAAAACTTGCCTGCTCAATGGGCATCAAAGCAAGTTAATCGCCCTTGAGAGATTCGTGAGTCGGTAATCGACAATCCACCGTAATCTATCAAACCAAGGAACTACATTTGTCGCCTTACCATCTGCAGTTTTTGAAGATGGCTTTGAGTTCAAGAAATCTCCTTTCTACACATTCCTCGTAATAGGAATGACTTTATGATGCATTAGCAACTTTGGCCTCCTCGATTCGTATATCGAGAAAAGGAACACTTGCCGAAGCGCCACAATTTCCACGCACAAGGCCCCAAATTTATGGGAATTACGTTGAGAAGTATCGGATGAGCTACCTCCCATCCAACATCCTTAGTATCAACATATCAAGGAATATCTACGAGATGGATCTACACCACCGAGAGGCGAGCCCGACCGAGAAAAAGGCGATCCATCGACTTGCTATGAAGTTCTACCCGAGTGGAGATGCGCCTCTACAAAAGAGATGCAGACTAGGTCTCCTCGATGTTTAGACAAAGATCAAGCCCAAAGGCTTATGGATGAAATCCATGGCGAGAGTCTCAGTGGCCCCCACGAGAGGGCCCCTCCTTGTCAAGAAAGTCCTCGTGATCGGACATTATCGCTATCTCTCAAAGTCGATCGCAATGACCACGCCAAAGATGCTATCAATGCCAGATTCATGGGAATGCTATACACGCCTCCACGGAACTTCCACAATATGAGTTCACCTTTGCCCTTCTCAATGTGGGGAATGGACGTTATCGGCCCATCGAGCCTAAAGCCAAGAATGGTCATCGATTTATCTTCACCACGATCGACTACTTTTACCAAGTGGGTAGAAGCAGCCTCCTTCCCCAGGGTTACTAAAGAAGTCATCATTGCTTTCATCAGAAATAATGTCGTTTGTCGATACGGACAACCAGAGGTGATTGTGTCAGACAATGCCAAGAACCTCAACAACAAAATGATGGAGGAATTATGCAGTAAATTCCACATCAAACATCTCAACTCACATCTATCGTCCAAGATGAACGGTGTTGTTGAAGCGCTAACAAAAAAAAACATCAAGAAGATTATGCAAAAGATGTCCGCCAACCACAAAGATTGGCTCTCGACCTATTGCCTCCGACTCTGTTAGCCTACATGTAACCTCAATGCGCACTTCCACCGGGCAACCCCTACGCTTTAACCTATGGGATGGAAGCAAGATTCTCCCATAGAAGTTGAAATGGAATCCTCGAGTGTTGATAGACGCCACCGATGAAGACCAATGGGTACAAGATGTATCACCAATTGTCTCTAATAGACGAAAGGCGAACCGCGGCTATCTTCCATGGTCATTATATCAACAAAGGATCGCCAGATCCTACAACAAAAAAAGTCCTGCTACTAGCAGCTTTAAACAACATAACTTGGTTTTGAAGAAAATTCTCGACAACCAAGATCAAAGCTAAAGGAAAATTCACTCCTAACTCGGAAGGCCCGCTTGTTGTCAAAGAAGTATCGACAGAGGCGCCTCAGATTACAAAAAATGGACGGCGATGAATTTCCACAACTCATCAACTCGCATAATCCGTGAAACGAATACTATATGTCTCAAGTAATTCAAAAACACACCGTGCATAATCATCATCGTCACCACCATTCCGGTTCTTTAACCCTTTACCACCTACAACTTTTCTACACTTTGCCCCTCGTGGAAACATACATTTCAAGCCAAAGCCACTTTGGTTTTCTCTCTCGTGCCCTACAACTTAGGTCATCCCACCGCGGATTGAACCTCTCAAGCTTGCAGCTTTACCTACCCATACATGGGATCAAACTTCTCATACCGCAGCTTTATCCTCAACCTAGATTAAACTTTCTCCTCCCCGCACTTTGACCGCACATGGATTACGCTTTTTTCTTCACCTCGAGGGGCTAACTACGCCGACCGATCTCCTCTTCAATAGAGTACGTAGGCAACCATTTCATATGGCCCTACCACAATAAAACAAAAACAACAAAAACATTTCTACCCTCTTACAAAAAACAAAACAACCAAAACATTCCTACACCATTTCACCATATATACACGCTGCTGAACCTCTTACACCAGTTCAAACTACGCAGACCGATCTCCTCTTCAATAGAGTACGAGTACCATTCATGGTGCGGTCTCACCCCTACCAAAACACAAACCCTTGTCAATTGGGTATCGGGATCATCCTTCAATCCATTACATTTCATTCGGCTTCGCACCAAAGGGATGGAATTACCCTAACTCCTCCCAAATAGAGATTCTACGACCATCTAAGTCATGATCATACCTTGAAGAGCAACACCAATCCATAAGAGGTGGAATTAACTAGGCTTCTCCTAAATAGAAGTATCATGGCGACCATCTCGTGGTGTGGTCAATCTCGTAGAGGAAAGCCACACTCCTCTCCACATTTCCATCCGTAAACCAAATCCCAAGACACCAAAGATGGTAGGGATACATAGAGATCGATGATCCATTCTCAACTATCCAGAGACAACTCAATGTCCATCCACCCAGAGGAATTCGAATACATCAAGACCACAAGCCCCAAGCAAAGAGGCAAAATATCAAGCAAATAAGAAGGGCATATCTAAAAGGGAAGTGATCCAAAATATATTTCCTCATATATATAATGTTGTTTGATATATATACAATGTAAATCAGACATATGACAAAATGGCTAAGCTTAGTCTCAAGGTAAATACAAGCTCATCTACAAGTCGTGGTATATGCGAGCTAACAAGCCCAACATACGGCGTCCCTCTCTCAAGACGGAGGCGGCCGTCAGGTCTCCTCAGATGAGAATATCCACACGACCCAAAAGATCTCAGAGCCATCCGCATGACCACCATATGATCATCAATATATGCGCTCATCTCTCGCGATCATGCCAAAGGGGTAAGGGACCTCACTACAAGATTATCTCGTGATGATGGCTACATCCCGGCAGATATAAAGACTATCCCGCTCAACTATCACTCGCATCTCCGGGCCGATATAGCCTCATCCCGCCAACAACAAATGGCATCTCTCGCGATCTAATGCCTCGCCTCTCTCTAATAGAGTAGCTGCCTCTCCCATCAAGGGCAATCAACATCATAGATCGAGCTTGATCTCTCTCAAAGGTCATCGATGAAGACTCGCTTCTAAGTATCGTGGCCGAAAAGTCAATCACAAAAGTACTAGTACTAGGAGAATCCAGAAGAAATGCTGGCAACCCAGTAGCAGGCTCCTCCTCGATGTAGGTATCAATGTCCTCCACGGGCTCTACATCGTCTGACTCACAATCCAGTACTGCAGATACTGCCGCAGCCGATAAAATCTTTGTCTCCATCCATGCGGAATACTCTGCATAACAACCAGGATGACTGACAAAAAAAGAAGCTATCTCACGCTGATCCCAACAAGCATACACACGGGATCGGTCCTCTGCTGAGAGATATCGAGAAGCTGAACGCTGACCTATCGCCCCCTCAAAAGGATGGAAATCCTGGAACTGGTCGAACTGCGACATCACGGCCAGTGGGTGATAAGTAGTCACACCCCTCAATCCAGCCAAAGGGAGAAAATCCATGCCCGGAGCGTGAGTAATGAAGCTGTATGGTGAGCAAAGCCCCGAGCACAGCAATATGCTGAATGGATCTCTGATATCTGCCAAAAATATGGACCAAGACAGAGCATCTATACACTCCGACGGCTGAAAGGAGTATGACATGGCCACATCATGGGAGAAGCAATACCCATGTCATCTAAGGGTACCAACCGGTCTCAAGTGTGACATAAACCACACGTACAACATGACCGAACTCCCTGTGAACACTCCAGTAGGATACGTGCAACAATAGGATGCCGACCGCAGGGTCTCTGCTACGATCATAGGTACAATGGTGCGACCCTCTCTAAGAGCTCTCACAGCCATAATAACACCAATGTTTATCTCGTCCATATATCGTGGCATATAGACATACGACAAAGACGACAAAGATCAAGACATCAACTCGCCAAACGCCAATGGTCCTCCCAATGGTGAAATCCCTAATATCGTGAATAGCTATCCTCTCGAGCAAAATCATCATACGTAAAATGCCGATATCACATGGCTAGATGTCACCGTCCCCGCACTACTCGCATGCCGCAATCCTATGAGAGTCATGAATCGTCTACTCATGTCTCCCAAAGCTAGATGCACGCAAGGTCTGTCTAAAGGCAGCATCATCAAACGTGCATACTCCTCTCAGAGTAGAGTCAACTCATGGGTGCCAAAATGGAATACCGCCTATCCGGTAGCCAATGCTCTAAATCCCGCCTACAAACCCCGCAGAACCTCGAAAAGCAAATAAGGTCATGGTATGTCAGAAAGAATCGATCTACTATCCACCCTATCTGGGGGTGACATGTTATCATACCACGATCACATACCTAATGCCACCACTGACGGTGGGGTATGATCTATACTGCTAATTATCGAAGAAGACATCTATGCAGGCCGTGTCATAAGACCATCCAGAGGTCAATGCCGAATATCTTTGGACATACATACATATGCATAACATAATACATGCATAACAGATAATGGATGGCAATATGATATAGGGAATGAAAAAATGCATATACATTCCTCAAGATATATCATCATCTAATACATCACCAGACAACCTACAAATACAGGGAAATAGGGCACAACCGCCCTACTACTAACAGAGGCCTATCAAAAGATATAGCGAGAATGGGGAACAAGCACCCAATATTTAACAGAGGCCTATCAAAAGATATAACGAGAATATACATCAGAAGAAAACCAGGGTCTCGATGTCTACGTCCTCAATCCTGTCCACCTGATGTAACTCCTCCTGAGTCACTGGATCTCTATCAACAGGGATGTTAGGCCTATAAAGAGGAGGATCTGCGCCAAAAAAAACCGAATGGGTCATCTCGAGGGGCCGACCATACCGAGCCGGAAGGAACAAATGACTCCTCCTCCACTGGATCTCTTCCAAATGCTTGGATAAATATATCATGTGCTCGATCCAACTCTTTGGGTCAAGCTATCAATCTGGTCATATGAAAACCGTCGGAGCTCGGACACACAGCTACCCAATCCGTCATCATCAAAGATCCCGGAACCATATCCCCATGAACCGTGTGGCGGGGATCGGGAAATCTCCAATAGTGCGAGGGGACCACCACCACCGATGGAACGCCTCCATCGAGTACACCGGACCCTCGATAATGCAAAACGCCAACCCCCAACAATGGGATATCGCGATGGGTGATCGTGATACGCCAACGACGCACGGCGCTGGCGGAGGCGGGGATCCAACACAATGGATATCTGGATCTCCCACTCTTAACCTGGTGCTTCTGTTAGGTTTGTAATATTCATGCGCAAATCAAATTGCAAAATAATGCAAAAAATAAGCGTGTAAAAATCAGAGTTTTAAAATTTACAAACCATATACCCAGATCACCCTTTATGCACAATTATTAATTAAACGAAAAGATAAAGAATAAATCATACCCTTGAAGATCGAGCTTCCTCAGGTACAAGTTCACCTCCAAATCCTTTCGCGTTCAATCTTGAATCCACCGGGTTTGGTTCCTTCCTTTGATCAACGTTAGCCACCCAAATGTTTGGCCTCTAAAGGTGATTCACCAAGGAAGAAGAAAATTCAAGAAGATGGGTATTTGGCTCAAACCCTAGTTTTCTATCTCTATAGAAAAAGGTGTACTCTCCCAACAAATTGGAATTATTACGTATGTTGAAAAATCAACTACACCCACCGATAATAAGACTCCTCTTATTAATAGATGTGGGCAACCCACCTTAACAATTAAGGAATTGGGTTTTATTTAATTAATTAAATTCTTTTAATTAATTAAGCTCCTTAATCTTATTAGGGATAATTAATTAAACTCCTTTAACTAATTTTCCTCCCTAATCCTATTAGGAATAAATGAGAGTACTTATATTAAATTAATTCCTAAACTCTTTTAGAAATTAAAATAATAATAATTGTAATAATATTAATAAGACTCTCTTATTAATTTATATTTAATATTTCTAAAATATTAAATAATAATATTAAGCTATTTAATTTATTCTATCACCATAGATTAAATTAAATATACTTAACATATTATTACGATTATGCCATTAACTTCTTAAATAATTATTCTTCCTTTTATGGTGTGACCCTTTAGGTTCTCCATATTAAACCTATTGTGAATAAATCAATTAGAATAATTCTAATCTTATTTAAATAAATAAATTAAACAATTAATTTATTTAAATAAATAATATTTATTCTACAATAGGATAAGCCTCCCCAATGATCAACGACTTTCCGATAATATAGATTTCAACATTAATCATTAAAGAACCTTTGAGTAAATAGTTACCATACAATTCAATCCTTCCACCATACAATGTCCCAATTAAATATAAGATATGGAATTACCACAAGTTTTATTTTATTTAATTATATGTATTTCGACTCTTAAATGCACAACTCCAAATAATGCAAATTAGAAACTCCTTTCTAATTTCATTCTCGCCAAGCCAAGGACTACCGGGTTGTCATTTATCGAATCACATAGACATTTCTCTTCTTTTATTAGAAGTGGTAGATTCTTTATCGATCATACATTATCTCCATGCATAACTTATTATACCCAAACATACCCTTTGATATACCCTAAGGGTCTTAAGGAATAAGTCAAAGTATAACTCATCATACACAAGATACTATGATGATCTCAAGTCCAAGGATCACTCAGACTACTATCACTACAGAATTCCTATCGACAGCAAATAAAACTCCATTAGGTATTCCTTAGCGAGCCAATGCTCAAAGGAACTTATTCTCTAATAAGCACCTACATACTTGCTTTAGTGTTCTCCACACAAATGATCATGAGATCAATCATCCTCATCCAACGAAAGCAAGCAACGATGCACCAATCTATCCGGATTCACTAATCCCCAATTTAGTAATCCAATGATTGGGAACTATTTTAGTTTTAAGCTTTCTAAGAATTTAGATCTCATTAGAATGATCATCATCATTATTCTAAAAGCATTGCTTAAAACTATGGGTTTATCACATATTATAAAACAAAGATCATGTAGATAATTAAAAGCCTTTAATAAATTAATACTTTTATTAATAAATGAATAAGATTGTTACAAAGTATATGCTTTATCATCAAACATGATCGGCTTGTGTGCATACTACTTTCAATCTCCCACTTGCACTAAAGCCAATCGTCATGGTAACTCATACTCTTCTTCTCTAAGTGACGATTATCCTGCACGTTGGATAAGCTTTAGTTAATGGATATGTAATGTTGTTTATGAGAGTCCACTATCTCTATAGTGATTTCCCATCTTTCAATGATTCTAATAATCAAATGAAAGTGCCACAACACATGTTTAGATCCAAGATGAGACTTAGGAACTATTCCTAGTTCTCAGAATGAACTTTTAATCCAAACAATCAACTCAGCAGCTTTCATTTATAGCTATATACTTTGTCTTTATCACTAAACCAAAGAACTCTTTTCATTGCTGGAACCTTTCCAATTCACCGCACCACTGCTCAAGATAACGCTTTACCTTAAAGTGGATTTTTCTCGTCATCTTGTCTCTGTCTCTAAAAAACTTGAGTCTCATAAGCCCTCTAGTTTTAATTTAGACCCACCATGAATATGATCACATCCTTAGTGCCTGCTAAGCACTTTAAGATGTTTTTCACCGACTCATAGTGAACTTCTCCATAATACGACCGATCAACATCGTCTCTCGTACATTTCATTGCATACATGATTGTCACTCATGCGACCTCTCTTTTCGTGAGTCCGTGGGGACTATTAAGAGAGATACACTCCATAGCTCATCGACACGAGACATCTCTTGAGTTTGCCATGCTAAACAACTTTAGCATCAAATGAATATATGTTCCTCGGGTTAAGTCGAGCATCCTCTTGTATCTATCTATATAGATTTTATCCCCAATTAAGATACTCTTCCCAAACCATTCATGGAGGAATGTTTAGACAACTTTATCATTAATGATTGTAGCATTAGTATGTCATTCCTTATCCGTAGATATCAACATATAATATTAGGAATGTCACGACGCCCCCAATCGACCCTTTGTACACTTATTTTTGATAAAATCAAAGTCTTACCTCATCGAATGTAACTCGATCATCATCTTCTATGATGTGTACATCTTACATCATCATCATCATCCATGATGAATCCATACCTCCTAGGTATCTTCTATACTATTCCGCATTTCTACGATTCCGGGTTTACTATTCTATGGGTACAATAGGTCTATCTACAGTGTTCCTCTTATTCGACTTATAGTGTTTTGTGGTTCTTGAACTCTTCAAGATCTATTATCCTCCCACTAGCCCCTTCAAATGATAAACACCTTTATCTTAGAAGGCGCTGTGTTTCGTAACAAACACCTTTTGCTAAGTAGAATTATAGAACATATACCCTAAACTTACTTTAGGATGTCCCACAAATCAGACATGTCAAATCTTGTCCCAAGCTTATCCTTTGAAACCTTTTCACATAAGTTGACAACCCTTATCTTAACATACTTAAGATTAGGAATCCTCCCATCCATAACTTTTATGGAGTCTTGGGGTGGATTTTGAGGTTACCATTTTTGTAGATATGCGCCCATTTCTAGGACATTATCCCTCAAGGATACTAGAATGCTCAGTAAAATCATTTTGGACCGCACTATATTCAACAAGGTATGATTTTTCCTTTCAGATACATCAATCAATTATTTTGTATCATGAGGTGTCCATTATGAGAAAAACCATTTGAGATGATCTAGAAACTTATTGCACAAGTATTTATTCCTTGATCTAATCAAAGAATCCTAATACTTTGCCAATTTGTTTCACTTTTGAATTCTTTGAACCTTTCAAATAATTCACACTTGTATTTCAGCAAATACACACATTCAACTCTTTGAATGATCATCTCCTTTTCTTATACTAATTTGTTCAATATGCAAAATTATTTTTTATGTAAGTCAAGTATACAAAATTTATTAAGTAATATTCTAGTTCTATACAAAACATTATTATTATAAATAGAACAACAATTGTTCTTAATTATAATACCAAAGATTTCATTGTCCAACAATAAAATGGAAATAATATTTTTAACAAGAACCTGGAATACAATAACAACTTATCGACTTAATAGATTTGCCCGTAGGCGATTGCTAAACTATAAGTTTCTATGGCTAATGTTGCAACCTTTGCTTCATTTTCCACACATAGATTACTTATATTTGTTTAGCTTTCTACTTCTCTTGGTCCTTTCATAAATCTATATTTATGATAACCAAAGTCAGTATCCAATACCCAAGTAGAACCTCGACTTAAAGAAAAATTTATTTCAATCATGAACAAAAATCAGATTGTAATCAAACTTCACTAAGCTTCTTTGTTTAGCCTCCGCAAGATGCTTCTCGCAGCTTCTTTCCAAAGGTCCGTGCTTATTGCAAAGGGAAGCAAACTCCTTTGCTATCCATATCGATTTTGTTCTTATTATCCTTTGTTTATGCCTTTCTATTTACCTTCTTTGAATCGCTCTTCTTTTCGTAAGATCCTTTGGCCCCTACCAGTAAGACTTGATCTTTCTTGGTTGAAAGTGACTCTCAACATTTTTCAACATGTTAAGCAAATCAAAGAAAGTCGATATCTAGCTTGTTCATATGAAAATTCACAACAATTATGAAAGGAGTCCGGAGTGAGGGCAAGATCAAATCTTGGCTCAACTCTCCATCCATGACAAAACCTCATTGTCCTAATTGATCAATCAAATTGATTATGTTAAGAACTTTTTGTCTGCATTATAGTGCCATCGGCTATTCTAGATCTAAAGAGCTCCTTAGATATCGATATCTATCACCCCTACTTTCCTCACCATCAACTACTTGACGTGCAGGTGAATATAGAGAAGTATCCATAGTTTCATGCCGACGCTAAAGCTCATTACTCATGGATGCGAGCATGATGCATCGAGCCAATCATGCATCATCTTGCCACTTTCTAAAAGTAGCAATGTCTTCCTCGAGGCATTGTCTGCGCAACCATTGCGTGGATAGGCGATTATGACATAAGATAGCTTTTCACCATGAGAACTATTCTCAAATTCCTTAACCAATCCATTTAATTCTATTCCAGTTTAATTTAGCATCTAATATGCTTCGCAAAGGATAGTAATTTAGACATTGTAAAATTCTCGTAAATGAATTTGTAATTAACAACATTTTAACATACATTCTTTTATTAATTACCAAAATAAATTAGGTCTTGTTTTAAATTGGTATCTCCCACTATTTTCTTCAAACTATATTACCTCACTTATATAGTTCGCAAAATCTAATTAAAGATTTGCTAGTGAGAATAAGGATCCCATTTCAAATGTATATAGCCTTGTGGTGACACAACAAACTATATATAAATAAATAGGTAGACAACTTTTGTCAATTACATCAACTATGCAACTCCTTTTATTTTTGCTCTTAGATTATTTTGATCAAGTGGTGGCACATCCGAATCAAAATTATCCAAGTTAAGTCCCACCTAGCACTCCATATATTCAAAAAGAAAATATCATCCTTGTGGTGACACAACAAAACAATATTGTTCAATTTTCTTTATAAGCATCAAATGTGATAAATTAACATCTTAAATACTTAATACTTGCCTTGTGGTGACACAACAAACTCATATTAAATATTTAATACTCTATTAATTTTATCATGCTAGAAGGCTTACGCTCGATATTCCAAATATCTTTGAACGCTTAGACTTAATATAAAAAAAATTAAGGGGTTTGTTATTAATTTGTCTCATCTTGTTTAGCAGCGCAGCATATATGCATATATATATATAAAAATACGCTATTATATTAATAAACATGCTAAGCATGTTTGCATAATATATAATATATATAGTATAAGCATGCACATATAGAATACTATATTCTACCCTGATTGATTATGGACTTTATTTCTAGTTTGTTCACTAGAGCCACCAAGTGAACCAAAAGGTCAAACCCTAGGGGTGCAAGAAATAATATTTAAATATAACTATTACATTTAAACCCGGGCTTCATTACAAACGGGTCTTCAAGCGCTCCTTGTCCTTGATCTCCAATTTTTCAAAATTAATTCTAACTATTCCTATTACAAAACTATTTAAAATAAATAGAAACCTTGATCAGCAGTCAAGGGGAAGTACATAGGAGGGAGATAGAATTTACATTAAGAAAAATTAGAGAAGACGAGGTACGCAGACCCCATTTAATAAAACCCATACATTCATGCATCCAACTAAAATAAAATCCAATCACATCGTCAATAGTCCATAATCAATCCCATTTATTATCATACACATCACCATATGCATCAATAAATAACATTCATCTTATGAATAATAAACATTTAATATATATATTGATATCATTTAATGGGCAAATTTAGTTAGTATAAAATCTATTTTTGAATCAAAATAAACTCCTTTATTTTAATCCAAATTTAAATCAAAATAAAACTATTTTATTTTAATTTATCCTATTTTGAATAAAATAAACTATTTTATTTTAATCAAAATTTTAATCAAAATAAACTCCTTTATTTTAATTAATTATGGAATCCAATTCCATGTAATAAAAAAACTTTAATTAAAATAAACTCTTTTATTTTAATTAATTATGGAATCCAATTCCATGTAAAAAAAATCTTTTATTAAAGGAAACACGAATATTCTTTCCTATTCACAAATAAACTCCTTTATTTTGAATAATATGAAATCTTATTTCATATCTAAATAAACTCCTTTATTTAAGGAAATTAGGATTCTCTTTTTCCTATTCACAAATAAACTCTTTTATTTTGAATAATATGAAATCTAATTTCATATCTAAATAAACTCCTTTATTTAAGGAAAGATGGATTTACTTCCTATTCACAAATAAACTCTTTTATTTTTGAATAATATGAAATCCTATTTCATATCTAAATAAACTCCTTTATTTAAGGAAAATAGAATCCAATTTCAACTCCAATTAGTTAGCATGGAATCCAATTCCAACTCTAATTAGTTAGCATGAAATTTAATTTTAAAATTAAAATGAACTTTTTATTTTAAAATTAAAATAAACCTTTTATTTTAATTATAATAATTATTTTATTTTAATATATATATTATATATATATATATAATATATATATATATATATAACCGTATATATATATATATATATATATATATATATAATTCATATATATATATATATAAAAAAAAAAAAATATATCGAAATATATATATATATATATATATATATATATATATATATATATATATATATATATATATATATATATATTATTAATAATGCAGTAATAAAAACAAAAAGAAAAACGTCACAATTGCATTTTATTTTTTTTTAATTGCATGACCTGCTTACTTGAATTCCGTGCATCCTTGTAAAAAAAAAAAAACAAACACCTGCTGCCTTGATTTGGTGAGGCCACGTTTTCATGATTTACGTTTTTTTTTTTTTTTTTTTTAATTTTATATAATAAAATTATGCCCAATTAAATTGTTCTAAACACATATCAATATACATATCAAATCAAAACAATTAATAATTCGCATAAAGGTTTGGCTCTGATGCCACTGTTAGGTTTGTAATATTCATGTGCGCAATCAAATTGCAAAATAATGCGGAAGCGTGTAAAAATCAGAGTTTAAAAATTTACAAACCATATACCCGGATCACCCTTTATGCACAATTATTAATTAAACGAAAAGATAAAGAATAAATCATACCCTTGAAGATCGAGCTTCCTCAGGTACAAGTTCACCTCCAAATCTTTTCGCTCAATCTTGAATCCACCGGGTTTGGTTCCTTCCTTTCGATCAACGTTAGCCACCCAAATGTTTGGCCTCTAGAGGTGATCCACTAAGGAAGAAGAAAATTCAAGAAGATGGGTATTTGGCTCAAACCCTAGTTTTCTATCTCTATAGAAAAAGGTGTACTCTCCCAACAAATTGGAATTATTACGTATGTTGAAAAATCAACTACACCCACCCATAATAAGACTCCTCTTATTAATAGATGTGGGCAACCCACCTTAACAATTAAGGAATTGGGTTTTATTTAATTAATTAAATTCTTTTAATTAATTAAGCTCCCTAATCTTATTAGGGATAATTAATTAAACTCCTTTAACTAATTTTTCCTCCTAATCCTATTAGGAATAAATGAGAGTACTTATATTAAATTAATTCCTAAACTCTTTAGAAATTAAAATAATAATAATTGTAATAATATTAATAAGACTACTCTTATTAATTTATATTTAATATTTCTAAAATATTAAATAATAATATTAAGCTATTTAATTTATTCTATCACCATAGATTAAATTAAATATACATAACATATTATTACGATTATGCCATTAACTTCTTAAATAATTATTCTTCCTTTTATGGTGTGACCCTTTAGGTTCTCCATATTAAACCTATGTGAATAAATCAATTAGAATAATTCTAATCTTATTTAAATAAATAAATTAAACAATTAATTTATTTAAATAAATAATATTTATTCTACAATAGGATAAGCCTCCCCTAGCGATCAACGACTTTCCGTATAATATAGATTTCAACATTAATCATTAAAGAACCTTTGAGTAAATAGTTACCGCATAATTCAATCCTTCCACCATACAATGTCCCAATTAAATATAAGACATGGAATTACCGCCAAGTCTTATTTTATTTAATTATATATATTTCGATCTCTTAAATGCACAACTCCAAATAATGCAAATTAGAAACTCCTTTCTAATTTCATTCTCATTGCCAAGGACTACTGGGTTGTCATTTATCGAATCACATAGACATTTCTCTTTTTTATTAGAAGTGGTAGATTCTTTATCGATCATACATTATCTCCATGTACAACTTATTATACCCAAGCATACCCTTTGATATACCCTAAGGGTCTTAAGGAATAAGTCAAAGTATAACTCATCATACACAAGATACTATGATGATCTCAAGTCCAAGGATCCTCAGACTACTATCACTACAGAATTCCTATCGACAGCAAATAAAACTCCATTAGGTATTCCTTAGCGAGCCACGCTCAAAGGAACTTATTCTCTAATAAGCACCTACATACTTGCTTTAGTGTCTCCACAAAATGATCATGAGATCAATCATCCTCATCCAATGAGCAAGCAAGCGACGTATGCACCAATCTATCCTGGATTCACTAATCCCCAATTTAGTAATCCAATGATTGGGAACTATTTTAGTTTTAAGCTTTCTAAGAATTTAGATCTCATTAGAATGATCATCATCATTATTCTAAAAGCATTGCTTAAAACTACGGGTTTATCACATATTATAAAACAAAGATCATGTAGATAATTAAAAGCCTTTAATAAATTAATACTTTTTATTAATAAATGAATAAGATTGTTACAAAGTATATGCTTTATCATCAAACATGATTGGCTTGTGTGCATACTACTTTCAGCTCCTAATAGCACGCTCTCCTAAATAGAGCTCCCAGTCTCCATCAGTGAAGTGAGGAACTCTCCTGGTAGAGATCAAATACTCGACTCCGGTTGGATGTCCATCCTCAAAGCCGATGGTCAGATGCTCCCCTAAATAGGGAATCCATGTAATGGTACCTGCCATCAGCAACTCCAGCTGCATATGGCAGTGAGTTAATCCCTCAGCTACAGGGACCTCCGGTAAAATAGAATGGTGCCATCGTCGTCCTCGTGGATAGGTATCTAAACCTAACACACTCACAGAACGTAAACATGGGAGCCTCTCATAGGACCAAAATTGCCAACACAATGGTAAAACATCTGCTATCAGTAAACACTCTTAACCTCTGAATGGGAAAAGACAAGAGAATACTCACCAGCAGAAATGGGTAAAATCCTAGCCAAGCCTCGGTCGAAACCACAGAGCGCATCGCGATGCCCCGGAGGAAATAGGCGAAGTTGTAAGAGCCCCAATCATACTCTCCTATACGGCCCACATCACGTGTGGCGCTGATCAAAGCAAAGGATACCATAGAAGAATTATCTGCTATGAAGTAGCCTCGAATGATCATCAAGAACAATCGCCGCAGAATGAAATCCCTGATCCTGACATCATCAGTCATGGGCTCACTCAAAAGCCCACTCATAGCATCTACGCTCAAAGGACCTGAATGGACAGTCATGCCTTTGAGCGCCTCCGCCGGAACTCCTAATAAGGATCGGACGGCAGTAGGGGTGATATTCTCCATGCAAGGCACTGGCTCCCCTCCAAACTCCATACCTGTGATAAATCGCCAGTCCATAGGCGTCATCATCACCTCGTAATCCAGCAGATGGAGTGACTGAGTCTGATGAAACCATCGCTTAGACAATGCCCTGAGGTAACCCCAGGGACAACGACGGGGAAAGATGGAGAAGAATGCCCCAAATCCCCACTCATGTACTACTGCTCTATAGTCAGGATGAAGCACCTGGTATGTGGAGTGAATGCTAAACCAGTTCCCTCGAGGCTGTGTAAAACCTGGAACCTGCATGAAATGCAGATCAACCTCAAAACCCTTTAATCCTCATCAATAGGAAAGAAGGAAGATCAAAGTCTAACGCCATACCACGTTAGCATGCAAGTACATCGATGGATGTCTGCTCAAATCACCCAGCAACTCTGGGTTTGCCACCTGAATGCTCGGAAGCTCCCTACGAGGGACATGTGCAGCACGAGCGGGATCCTCCATCAGAATATCTGCCTCCTCGTCCTCAATGTCTGGCACATCTACCCGGATAGGATGAATCACGGCCTCCACCAACCGATGAGGGTCATCTAACGTAATCTGGGACGAGGCACTTCAAGCCCCTCCGCCAGACGCCGTAAGTGGTCCTATAAGAACCGCTTCTACCGATCCGGATCCATAATATCTGGACAACAAGTCTCTAAATCACCTCAGAAAGGGTGTGGTATTTCCTTACCTGGAGCTTTTTAAATGCATTTATGACTATATGCATGCATACATTTACTTTAACGTATAATTGAGTTAAAATGTATGACTACCCAATGCCTACGTTTGGAAAAATTTTGCCACAGTCCCCTTTGAAAATAGGACTATCCACATGCACACAGGCATGTCTAGGTGGCCATTCAGTAGCACACCTGCCCCAAAGTCATATACATAATATATGCATTAAAAATCAAAATCATCATGCATAAGCCCAACCTCAATGCTAGGAGTACTTTGCCTTTCTACCTTTTGCTCATTGGACCTCAAAAGGAAAAAAATAGCGTAAAAGTGCCAATTGACTGCCTCAAAAGTCAAATTTTTTCACATCATTATGTTCAGCAGGGTTTAATACTAATATTTACTATGTTGAATATTTTTTATCAAGTCATTTGTGCATACATAATCACTACTATGTGTTTAGATGCATTTCGTGTGATAACTCACAATCCAACAGACAGAAACTGGAAAAAAATACATGCATACGTTAGCAGGATAGTGTAGAACACTTGTACGGTGACAAAATTTGCAAAAAGCAGCCCGAACTCAGCGGATCTGAAGATGGCTCACGGTTTTCTCTTTGCGAAGCAAGTTGAAAGTGACTTCTGAGACCAATTTGCTGGAATTTATCATCCACGATTGGTCAGCAGCCCACTCATGGCCAGATGCAGTGCACCTCGCGGCACCCTATGTGAGCCCCACCCCTCCGGCTCAATCCCGTTCGAGTTACAAAGGAGTTCTTACAGACTGAAAAGGTCAAATCGAGAATAAAAACGCCACGCGATTGAGCAAAACAGCATACAATCCTGGTCTTCTCAGATGAGACTTTGAATCTGTACATCACTCATTGGTAGTCACCTGAACATAAGGAATACCCTGCCGATAACCTTAGTTGTCACGAATCGCTTACGGCAATACCTTATACAGGTCTGATGCCGTCGACTCCAGGTCGTTACCCTACGTGAGTCACCAACGGGGGTTACAACGTGAGTCCCCGACGGGGGTTACAACGTGAGTCCCCGATATGGGTTACAATGTGAGTCACCAATGGGGGTTACAACGTAGATCCCTGGTGGGGGTTACAACACGTTCATCCGTTGACTTGTCTATCGATGAAGGTCAAGCAGCCTTGACGTTATTCCAAATTGATGGTAATTAAACCCATCGAAGCATTGAGAACTATTCGGGAGTTGTGTACGTACTCATGCGTCCCCAGTAGATCCCCGACGGGGGTTACAGCGTATATCTTCGATAGGAGTAACAACGCATGCTCAGCCGCTGACACACATATCAATGAAGGTCAAGCAACCTTGACGTCATTTCAGCCAATAACGATTAAACCTATCAGAGCTCTAGAGCTATTCGAGGTCTACATATCCAACTACTTGTATTCCCCAATAGATCCCCGGCGGGGGTCAAAACACAATGCTCCGTTGATCTACACGACAGCTAAGGTCAAGCAACCTTGACAATCTACAGAATCTCAGCCGTTAATTCACACGTCAGCGAAGGTCAAGCAGCCTTGACAGTATATCCCACAGGATTTCTCAGCCGTTGATTCACAAGTCGGTGAAGTACATGTCAACAAAGGTCGCATCCCGATATTTGTTGTTGGTAGTAAAAATTCACGTAATCTTGACATGTCCTGGCGATACCAACCAGGAAAGGTCAATGTTATCAAAGAGGATAGATGATGGAATATGTTATACACATCCTCAAATAGATCAAGCTTTATCCCCACAGATCTCTTGCGCATAAGAGGTGCCTCTTCGAGATCAAGTCGTTATCAAAAACACAGGAATTTGGTGATAACTCCAACATCAACATCCTAACAGATTTGGCTTACACATCAAATCTGGTCAGCATTGCCAATCCCCAGTTGAAGCAACAGGGAGCCAGCAATCATTCCAAGCATGTTGGGCTACAACCCCTTACACATGCATCATACATTTACATCATTTTGCTACCCATAGTACAACGTTTATCTTGTTGCATTTCAAGTGTCTAGGATTCTTTATCCTACCCATGCATCGCCATGTATGAGTATGATAAAGAGGGGCATCTGTAGACACTCGAAATTTTCTGTATACTATCATTATTAACATCATTGCAGGAGGACAGATTCGTCTTTAAGAGAGAACCCCGAAAGACAATCCAAATCCATACCGGATACTACCGGAAGTTCAAAGATCAACCCCGGATCACACTGAGAGTAATAGCCCAACCTCTGATGTAACCCCGAGGCATGCAGATCCAATACCGAACACACACCGGAGAAGACCGATTAATCTTGAGATAACCCCGAGGTATCCAAATCTCGGCCCCAACCATGGAATAGCCACCAACCTTGGTGATAACCCCAAGGAATGCAGCTTTTGAGATAACCCCAAAATGCTTGTTTCAAATGCGACCACTTTTAATCTCTACATTACAATGAGATACACCGCACCAACCCAAAGAATAACATCGGAAGACAGTACACACACCTCAAAGATGATAATGAGGACCTTCAACAATTGCGGCGAGTCAATCTCAAAGAAAGTCTCGAGTAACGCCGCTTTATCAAATTTAATCCGTGATAACACCATTGAGAGGGGCAACATCGTTATTTCGTTAACACCATGCCACGTCATGTCTCTATGCAACAACGTCCCACAAGACTAACCAATCCCGAGTGACTATCAGTGGGGTAACGGATGAAAGTTGAAGCTTGAAGATCGGAGGGCATCGTCCCCATCTTCAATGACTTCAGACAAACTCTAATCCCATGCCATCGTCTAACTCTCGACAACGGCGGTCCAAAATAGGTCCCAGATACCTCAAACGGATGCCCGGATTGCACTTCGAAAGTTCGAGTGGACATTACAAAGGTTGCGAGTGCACGTGATTCGAGAGACGACCCGACCCGACAAACCCGGCCCACCCACCACAGTTGCCTCTCACTGCACACCATGCTGCTACTTTGTCTATAAATAGAGGGCTTGGGCAGCCCATTTTGAAAGAGAAAAAAGCGAGGAAGTCCTGCCCAATTTGCTCTGCACTCACCCCATGCAGTGTACTTTCCCCTTTTAAACACCTTTGAGCTCATATATAGCCCTTTTGTACCTACAAAAATCAGTGTTTACCCACTCTAAAGATATAGAAGCCTTCTTTATCAGTCAGCTATAAGCCTTCTCACACACTTTAGAGTCTTTCTCTTCATCTTTGCACACACCCTTCTACACGTTGAGAGTCGTGTTGCTTGCTTTTGCCCGGACTTCGGTTTGTGGTTTCATTTTAGTCATATATATATATATATATATATATATATATATATATATTTACATATATATTGACTAACATTATCGAGTTATGCCTCGATTGAGCCTGAACTTATATATAGCTTTTATTTGCTTTATATATATATATATATATATATATATATATATATATATTTACATTTATATATATTAATCGTGTGTCAAACTTTGTTCGATGAGCCTGAGACTTGATGCGGTGCGTTTACTCGCTTATATATATATATATATATATATATATATATATATATATATGTTGTTTCGGACTCGCTCATGAGCCCGATTTTACATTCGGTGCGTTTACTCTGCTTTTATATATATATTTATTTATATATATGAACTGTGATCGGACTCTATTCGATGAGCCTGGATTTTATATCCTGTGCTTTTATTCGCTTATATATATATATATATTTTGTCCCACCTGGAGTTTACTTCGTAGTGGTTGATCGCTTTTACAACTTTCTTTACATTTCGTCCTGCCTGGAGTTTACTTTGTGGCAGTTGACCGCATTTACAGCTTTATTTACATTCTGTCCCGCCTGGAGTTTCCTTCGTGGCGGTTGACCGTATTTATAGCTTTATTTACATTTCGTCCCGCCTGGAGTTTCCTCCGTGGTAGTTGATAGCTTTTAACAGCTTTATTTATATTTTTGATCCCCCGTGGAGGTGCTTCGTGGTTGGTGATTCTGTCTGTATATATATATTTACAGCTTTTATATATATACCTGCTTATTGCTTTCATATAAACTGCAGTATTTTGTGAGCCTAGGAATCATGTGATCACAGATTCATCCCATTGAATCTAGATTCGGTTCCCGTGATGGACATTTTCAGCTGTAAGTAGCTTGTAAATTATCATGTGGTGTCTGAATTTCCTCAGATGGTTTCCATACCCACGAGGAAGTCGGCATTATTTTGTACATTATTTTCATACGGATGCCTTGCATTCGTAAAATAAAATCAACCAAGCCGCACACTTAATAAAATGGTAGTGTAAAAGGTCTCAATTACTATTGAGCATCAGGGTTTGAAAAACCTTTTTATAAAATGTCATTGCTATATCTTGCTAAAAAACTGAATATTCTACATAAATTCAAACCCTGTGTATATAGGTGCGAACGAGGCCTCGCACTACTTCCAAATAACAGCACATTGACCCACACACACACACATTCAGATAATAGTTTCTTGAAAAGAGGCGGTCACCGTGGTAACACGGATGTCGGGGGTTGCCTAACACCTTCCCCCATATAACCAAGTCCCAAACCCTAATAAATCTCGGTTTCACCGACCCGTTTAGCAGTGTCACATCACTGGGTCAATGTGCAAACCTTTTCTCGGTTGTGTTGATACAACCATTTAAAAAACCAACTGGCGACTCTTAACAGTCCATCGTCGACATTATACATGTCGGACCTTTTTCACTTATTTTTTCAAACAAATCTCACCTAAAATGAGAACACCAAAGAACAAGTAACGGAAAGGGACACCCAAAAATCCCGACGTCGACACCTTTTAAGGTGAATGGATAGCGACTGAAGCATTACTTTGGTGGTGATGTGGACAGACAGAAAGTCACCTTAACTCTTACTTCGACGTGAGATTCAGAGATAATCAAGCTAATTGACTATAACTTAGCGCTTGATGGGAGGCAACCCATTATTTCTAGCTCTATTTTCTCTTTATTAATTTAGTTAGGTTGCTTTTATTAGTTCATCTTCATTTTCAGTGTGATAGATTATTGTGTTTTGTATAATTGAGTGTGTAGCTGAATTTGCATTGAGAGGTGTTAGATGTAGTATATAGTTTATTTGGTCATTCATATTTACTCAGTAATTCATACATTAACAGTGTATATTGATGTCTATGTAGGTATCCTGGACTAAATTCAACAAGGATCTGCAATACTGGAGATGAAAGTTAGCAGTATAGGGAGCAGGGCCGCGCGGCCGCGCAAAAATAATAGCACAAGACCGCGCATCATGCCTGCCAGACCATAATTGCCACACGCGCACCCGCGCCCCATGCCCATTCATAATCGCGCGGCCAAGCGCAACACGACACCGGGCAGTGAAAATTTTTTAAGTTTAAATAACAGATGTTGTGGCTTATTTGGACTCTCATTGGAAAATAACAGAGAGCGCAATCACTTGTTCTCCTCCACACGCACGTCTCTTCATCTCTATCAGTTACAAAATTGAAGCCGTGCATCTCTCAGCCACCACCCATGAACTTTCCATATTCAAAACTCAAACCCACGAATGATTGCTCGAGTATAAAACCTAGGGTTTCAGAGTGGGCGTGTAAGGCAGTTTGGGGGTTATTCGTTCTTCGACTAGCACTCATCCTCAAGAAAATTTTCATCTTCACCATTCAAATCATCTGCATTCTCTCTATCGTCTGTAAATGGGTCCCAAACGCACACATTCCATCTCTTCTTCCGATTCCTCATCCTCTAGTACCCAAGGAGAGGATAACGTGAACCACACGAAATTTATCATTTGGGAGGCACAAATAGAATATTATCGAATTGTGGACAAATTGTTCGTGAAGGAACGGGGATTTAAGCCTGACAAGCAAGATGGCCAACTATAGAATATGATACGAGAAAAAGGTTTGGTTGGTTTGGCTGCAATTCCTATGCCAATTCCCATGGGGGTTGTTCGAGAGTTCTTCGCGAATGCTAAGGACATAAAGGGAGGAATAACGTTGTTCGAGGAGTGCAAGTGGATTTTTACCCTCCAGCGATCCGAGCAGTTTTCAGAATAAATGACGCACCACCGACTGGTTCTGCTAATTGGGTCGAAGGTGCGCATCTAGAAACAGATTTGGAATTAGTAATTGCTGAATTGTGCATTCCAAGAACAAAGTGGAATTATAAAGCAGGAACGAATGAGCCTAAAAATTTTCCAGTGTCCGCCTTGAATCGATATGCCAAAGCATGGAATCTGTTTATCTGTGCCAAGTTAGTTCCGTCATCTCACCGGCATGAAATAACCACTGAGCGGGCTATCATTTTGTGGGGCATCATCAAAGCCAAGTACATTAACGTAGGCCACCTAATTCATCAAATCATGCTGCGTTATTTATGGGGGAGCACAACGGTGGGTATTCCACATGCGTCTGTGGCAGCCATGCTTTATGCACAACAAGGAGTCTAGTGGAATAACGAGTAGATGCAGAACCCGAGCCAGGACAGCTCCCATACAACTATTGCCAAGTTCAAGGATTGGACGGGTGGTGAACCGCATCCGGAGGATTAGGTTTTATTATTCAGCCCACATTCCCAGAGCCACCACAGCAGCCCTCTCAGCCAGATGAACCGGGCCCATCAACCCAAGCTACCACTGTTCCTAGGTTAGAGCACAAGGTCGATGCCATGTGACGATAACTTTGCAGCGTTTGCAACGGGGTTGATGAGGTCATTGGTAAAGGCTTTTGCACAGCAGGGGACAATGCTAGAGTGGCCTCAGTTCGGGACAGCTGTGCCATATCCACCACCAGATTCACCACCCGCAGAGGGTGGTGCGGCTGAGCATTAGGGGAGTTTTCTTTAACCCTTTACCTTCATTCACTGGGATATTGAATATTATAAGTTTGGGGGTATTGGGGTAGTAGTATAGTTGCACATAGTATCTGCATGTTAGTTTAGTACTTGCATTTAGTATTTGCATGTTAAGTTTAGTTTACATTTTGTATGCTTATGTTGCATATAGTAGTTTCTTGTCAAAATTTTTGTTTATTATGTTAGTATATTTTTAGTTTGCATGTCTCACAGTTCTAGCTTTATGGAAATTTTGTCTAGCCGATGATGATAGTGAATTTTGAAGGATTTTTTAGTATTTTGGGATAACATGAGCTGAGATATAATGTTTTACACAATACAATTCATAATGCTGTTTAAATGCTTTCGGTTTGCACGGTCGTGTTCACAAATATATGTAGGTATAAGAATTATGTGTTGCATTGCTCGATAGAAAATGTAGTTTTAAAAAGGGAAATATGTGGAAAGTGAACTTAGACTGTTTAAAACATTGATTTTCAAACTTTGGGAAAACATGGGTATGCTATGTATAAATTTTTTTTGGCACAAATAGCAATAACGTGGCTAGTCTTATTTCGGGGCCCTGACTACTTGAGTAAGTATGCCCGTAGGGGTGTCTTAACACCTAGCGCCCTAAGGTCTTTCATGGTCTGGGAGTCATTGGTTGAAAGCTCGCTAAGGGGTAGCAGTGTTTTCCTAATAGAATAAGGCATTGCACAGTCATGTGAAAAAAAAATAGAAATAAACACCGCGGGAAAGAGCAAAAATCGCCCTCGTGAGTAGCAATAAAGCAGTTAAGCCCATTGTTGAACCTTAGTTGGTTTTAATATATTGGAACAATCTTTGTTGCAGAAGTATGCATGAGTCTTGATTTAGACTGTAATTTTCTATTTTCAGCAGTTTAGCATGTGTATTATTTGCTTAAATCAAGTTTTGGTGAACACAACACACACACACAGCATCTCTATAGCATATGTGAATTATCTGAGTGTATGATATTATGCCTATAGTTCAGTTGGAATTTGTATTCTTGAATTTGGATAATTCACTGAGGCATTTTGGACTGAAATTTTGTAATAGCTGGAACAATGTGAGACTAGTTGCATCATAATTTAGTTGCATAGCATGTAGTTGCATTTTCAATGTTTTATGTGTATGCATTGCTTAAAGGCAAGCAACAGTTCAAGTTTGGGGGTATTTGATAAGTGGGTTTTATACCTACTTATCTTATATCAATTCACGCGAACTACGTCTATCTTAAGTGTTACGCCCCCAAAATAGGTATACACCACACCCATTCTGAGTCGCCAAATACATGGTACAGAAACAACTACAACTTTATTATTACAACAGTAAAACTGTGAGTTTAAATACAAATATTATCTTCTAGACAATATCTATACTCAAATAAATCCCCATCACATTTATTGATACATTATTTTACAAAAATGGTGAGGACTACTAAACAATCCTTTCTAAAACCTTCATTCCATACCCCACTAAGTACTACGCTACATTCTCGCCCTCCCGAGAAGAAAAATGGAACAACAAGGAAAAGGTGAGCTCAACTAAGCCCGAGAAAAGAATACTATGACTAAGATAATATACAACAAATTATCGTTAGTCTCCAACAGGGAAAAATCGATAGAATACAATAGGCAACAAGTTTCGGATCAATATTCGCAGCTGAAATAATAATTCATAGAAGAGTTACGTAGAGAATGAAATCTACTATAATCTATGAATTTAACAAAGACATCATCAATATTTTATCCTGTAACATCAATCAATATTCATCTCAAATCAAATATTCATCTTTGCACTACAGCCAAAGATATTCATCAATCCAGTCGTGTTCATCTCAACACTGCTCATCTTTGCACTACTGAAGCCAAAGATATTCTTCAGAAATCATTCATCTTTGCACTACTGGCCAAAGATATTCAATAATATCATCATTTAAGACCGAGGATGATGAAAATATTTTTTAAGAACGAATCCAATTGGAACAAAATGACAAGGATTAAGGATTAAGGATTCGTACTTTGTTTTTATCCATGTCCAACAATACCTCAAAAATAATCATAGTGGTGTAAAATTCAAGAATGATCAAAACATGGATATAATCAAAGCTAGTATCCGAATAGATATTTTGACCGAAAAGAAGAAATTTTATTTTTCGATGAATAGTGTCGTAGTACGTGAATAATCACCAGATATCGTGAATAGTCTTGATATGTGAATAGTAACTCCGACACCAAAAGATAGAAATTCCACAAAAAAACATTTTCACGCTTCATGAATAGTACTCGTGAATAGTAACTCGTGAATAGTAACTCATGAATAGTAACTCGTGAATAGTAACTCATAAATAGTAACCACGATATGAAAAAGTTCCAAATTTGATAAAACTTCAGATCAACATTTCAAAGATAATGATATTGAAGAAATAATATCATTACGAAAAAATAATATCCCTTACCTCAAAGAATCGAGATTTCTAAGGAAAGGTCTCAAGTGATCTTTGAATGAAACTTGTCTTTGAATAAAGAACTCTCAAAGTATCTAAATACTCACAAAATACGCTCAATAATATAGAGAGAAAGAGAGAAACTTTGTTTACGTGTGATTTTCAATTCTAACTTAGCTCTCTATTTATAGGAAAATGTTAAGACGTCAAGCGCATTTTAACTTCACAACCTTGATGGCTTTACACCGCTACTATTCCCACCCACCACATTTGAAAATTCAATTGAGCACATTTCTCACCAACAAAAAGTGGGGCCCACCAATTCTAGAATTTTCCACCAAAATCATTTATAACCTAATTTACGAATCACCACCTCTTAAAATTCATAATAAATTATACGCTCATTTTTAACGGTTCAAAATTTGTGGACATATACTCAACTTATATATGTATAACATATCCAAAAATTACAACGATCCAACGGTCGGATTAAATATTATAACTCACACAATAAAGCTGTAATAACACCGATTTGATCTTTTAATACCTCCAATCCGATAAAATACAAATAAAACATCTCAGCATTAATTCCTTCATTAATAACCACATAAATAAATCCATCATTTATATAAAATAAATATTTCCTTATCATATGAATCAATAATTAATTATTCACAAATAATATTACAGAATCACATTTATGACAACCAGGCTGTTCCCAGGAAAGAGGGGGCTTTCCAATAAGGATCTCTCCTCATCTTGGTAGCGCAATTAGGTGACCAAACCTCTCCTTGACGTAACTTTCTAGAAATTGCCAATAATGTTATCTAATAATATTATTCAAATAATATGAATTATTGATCCGATAATGGGAAATCTTGTGCGATGACAATTATTGAAACAAAGAATAATATAAAATACCAACGCAAAGAATTATTGAATCAATAAAATAAACTATTGAGCAAGAATTACTTGTAACAATTATTAAGTAGTGCCTTCTTACGTAAGAATCAATAATTGATGCAATACTGCAGTGCTCTTTATTCAACAACGCGTATTAGTGTGTTTTAACCACCGGGTATTCCAAAGATGATAATCGGTAATAATTACGCCATTATTTTTAAACAACTTATATTTGTCGCTTTCCTCATCCAATCGCTTTTCAGTTATGGGGCCCACACATGGTCGCGCCATCGCATTTAATATTCTCTTACGGTCTGAATATTCCACGACCAAACGAATATTCCCAAAGCAAAAATGAATATTTTATAACCACTTGCTTATTTTGAAATATTTGCGTATTTAACCCTTAACTATCCACATTAATCAAATCAACCCTTACTATTTCAAAATAATAAATAAAGGAAATTCCTTTTTATTTAAAAAATTTGAGGTCTTACAACCTCCCCTCCTTATGAAATTTCGTCCTCAAAATTGACGTGCACGTACACGGTGTTTCAAAAGGTGAGGATACCTCGCTTTCATTTCCGCTTTCCAATTCCCGTGTCATTTCCTCTATAGCATGATTCCTCCACAAAACTTTAACTTATGGTATGACCTTTCATGCGTAGGACATGCTCCTTCCTATCCAAGATCTTGGCGGTACCTCCTCATACGTTAAGTCTTCGGCTATCTCGTCCGGTTCTAACTCAATAACGTGGTTCGGGTCTTTCACATATTTACGAAGTACAGATATGTGAAATACATTATGAACATGAGACATACTTGGAGGTAACGCAAGTCTATAGGCTACATTTCCTACTCGGTCAAGAATTTGAAATGGACCAATAAATCGTGGATTGAGCTTTCCTCTCTTCCCAAATCTTGTAACTCCCTTCCATGGAGCAACTCGTAATAATACATGATCCCCTACACTAAATTCCACATCCTTTCGATGAAGATCCGCATAACTCTTTTGTCGATCTTGTCTTGTTTACGCGTTGTCGAATCATTTGGATCTTTTCGGTAGTCATATACGTATTAACTTTCGGGTCCCAACAATGTTGCTTCACCCACCTCATCCCAACATATTGGAGAACGATATTTTCGTCCATATAATGCTTGAATGGAGCCACACCTATACTTGCACGATAATCTGTTGTTGTAGGAGAATTCCACCAATGGTAAATACTTATCCCAACTACCCTTGAAGTCTAGGACACAGTCTTAATATATCTTCAAGAGTTTGAATAGTCCTCTCGATTGTCCGTCCGTTTTGGGGATGGTATGCTTAGAACTAAATCGCAAATCCGCGCCCATAGCTTTTTGCAAGCTAACCCAAAATCTTGAAGTGAATCTTGGGTCACGATCCGAAACTATGGATACAGGGCATGCCATGCAACCTCACAATCTCATTTACGTATATACTAGCAAGACGTTCAAGGAATAAGTCTCCGTGTCGGCAAGAAAATGAGCGATTTGGTTAATCTATCAACAATAACCCAAATAGCATTGATGCCTTGAGAAATCGTAGGAGGAAAACCGTGAATGAAATCCATGGTAATGTGTTCCCACTTCCATTTCGAATCTCAAGTGGTTGTATACGGACCCTTAGGTACTAGATGCTCCTCCTTTACACGTTGGCAAGTTAAACACATCGAGATAAACTTTGCAATCTCTCTCTTCATATTGTTCCACCAAAATGTATGTCAAAGATTACGATACATTTTAGTACTTCCAGGATGGATTGCAAATGGTGTATTATGTGCCTCCATCATAATCTTGTACTTCAAATCAGAGTCGTTAGGAACACAAAGTCTAGAGTGGACTCGAAGTATTCCTTCTTCATCAATTCTCACTTACGGAATAGCTCCATCTTGTACTTTCTTCTTCATACGCATCATTTTCCTGGGTCGGTGGCTTGAAGCGGCTTTAACTTTATCGATTAAAGTCGATTATACTCGTATATCATCACGTGGGTACCTAGAGTTTTCATCTCCATCTCTATTATTTGTAAATTATACTGAAATAAGTCTTTGACAATATCGTACTCAGATTGTATCGATCTTCTACTCAACACGTCGGCTACCACGTTAAGCTTTTCGAGGATGGCATGGTCGAACATGTCTTTGAAATGAGTCTCCTCTTGAGTTCTTTAAAGCTCTTCCCACATTCCTTGCTCCATTCGAATTTTGTATCTCTACGAGTCAATTTGCGTTAATGGAATAGCGATTCGAGAATATCCTTCAACGAATCTCCGATAATAACCAACTAAGCCTGAAAGCTACGATTTCGATTCTTGACTTAGGTTGCTCTCAACGTGACTCATATCCCAATCTTGGATAAAGACGTCACAATGACACCTATCGATTTACTATCGCATCGAATATGACGTCCCTATAGAGAGTTCGGCTTAGTGAATTCCACAAAGGAAGTCACAAGATAAAGGCTCAGTACCAAATTCTATAGTTGAATTTTTAACTCCACGAAGTTCAATAGAGCCATTCGATATGAGATTTTAGAAATGAGTTTTGTCTGGGTTCAAAGTCGATACAAAATTTAATATCGAGCTTTGGAAGTAAGCCAGCGAAATTCTTCGTAAAATACGTCGGAAAAATCAATAACAACAAGAATATTATTCAAATCGGCGTGTCTTTATTCAAATCCATAACATGGGCTAAGAAAACTTGACATCCGTAATAAACGAATGACTTCATGGCTTGATATGAAAATGTTTGATTGATTTCTTGAATTCGAATAACAGGTTGCTTAGGAATATGAAAACTAACAACCTTACGAAAGCAATCAATTTGGCATGATGAGTAGTTAACCTTAAAATCACATGAAAAGCAAATATCTCTATAGAAATAAGGTTAACAGGTAATGTGATAGTGCCAACCTGAATCAAGCAAGATTTATAAACAATGGATGTAATGAAAGTTTCTCCTAACGGAGTCTCCATAAATAGGTCAAAGTCTAATTTCTCCGTAGTCAAGTTCAAACGTTGAGCGCAAGCAAGAGAGATAAAAAGAATGGGTAGAACCGGGATCTAGTAAGGTATAAACTTAGCAAGAATTTATAATTAACTAACCCATGCTAACTTCGTTCGGGTTCCTCGCATTTTGACCGGGTCACGACAAACGCTCTTCCGAGAACCGTTGACTTTGACTTTTCTCGGGACATCCTTTTGAGTCACCATTCCGTTGGATTTGGTTTCGATATCGTATAATCTCGAAGCGATATGTCCTTCTTTTCCACAATTATAGCATACCTTAAACTGTTGTGGGCGGTTTGGTGATATGTCCCTCTTTCCGCATTTGTAACATATGACCGGTGGTCGCTCTCCTCCTTAAAACTAGTTGCTACCGGGCGCCGACGTCTTCAAATGGTCGTTGTTGAATCTCCTCTTTTTAAAATCTCCTCCCGACTCGCTTCTTCTATTTTCATGGCCACGATTACCACCAGAGTGGTTATCGCCTTTGTCAGTATTCTTCTTTCTCCGCTGGTTATCGTTATTCTGATGACTGCTTTCTTCGGTATTGTGACGCCCCCAAAATTAGGTATACATCACCCATCTTGGGTCGCCACTTACATGGTACAGAATTTAAATACAACTTATTAACATAACTGTCTTGTACAATACGACATAAACTGTGAGTTTAAATACAAATATCGTCTACTAGATATTATACAAACTCAAACAAAAAGTCCTCACTACAATTATTATCACACTATTTCACAGAATAGTGAGGACTACTAATGCTATCTTCGGACCATCACTTTCGTTTCCCAGACTCGTCCCAGCTATATTCTCATTTCACGAAGAAACGGTGAAAGAAAGGGTGAGCTCAACTAGCCCGAAGAAGAAATATTATGACTAAGATAATGCGAAATAAATTATCAATAGTCTTCAACAATGTTAAACCGATAAAATACAATAGACAACCGGTTTTAATCTGCGGCTGAATATCTGATCCATTAAAAGAGTCAGTAGAAAATAAAATCTACTATCTTTTATGATTTAAAGGTTTTTCATCATCTTTATTATAGTTTGAGACTCAAACTTTAATAAATAATCCACATCATCGAATCACCCTTACACTTCTAGCCGAGGATATTCTTTAGTATCACGACCATAATTATTCCCGCACTACGGGCCAAGAATAGTTGTGTATTCATTAATGGTCATGATCATGCCAACAATCGTCCATCAATGCACTACTACCAATGAGGATTTTTACCACATCATTTGTAACATTACTATCATGATTACAATCGAATAATCCTCGGTCATAATCATACCAAGTCCATCCATGCTCTACTGAGCCACGTATGACTTTAAAAAAATATAAACATGAGGATGATGACAATGATATAAGAATTCAATAAAACAAGTTCAAGAATTATTTTATCCAGAATTATTAACGTCCAAATTGTCAACATGATCTTTGCTTTGTAGAGTAAAATTCAAGAATGATCGGAAGAATATTTCCATGAAAGGATCTTTGGATGAAACGCAAATATCGAGGATATTCTACTAATTTCATGGAGTATAGAAGTCAAAGTTTTAACCAATTTGGGTATAATAAAGAATGGAATAACAAAAGAAATCACCTTGCATGCGGTACTTGATAGACAGGTTATTCCAATGAGAATAATAATAACGGAACCGTGTCGGTGAAATTCACAATCGGCAGGATGTTCCAATAGAATAATAAAGATGGAACCCGGATCCGGTGTAAAACACATGATAGGATATTCCAACGAGAATGATAAAGATTTTAACCAGTCCCATGTAAAACACATGCATGTGATGTTCCAAATGTAATAATAATAAAGAGCGGAACCAGTCCTGTAAAAACACATGAGCGTGATGTTCCAATGAATAATAGAAGAATGTCACCAAGTATAGGGTAAATCACAGATATCTGAGTTATTCCAATGAATAATAAGCAATGGAATAACATAAGGATTTCACCAAGTATAGGGTATACCAAGCGTGTCTGAAGTTATGTATAGGGTATGCCACTTTTACAAAGTTATTCCAATGAATAATAGTGAATGGAATAACGTAAGTTCTCTTCAAGAATACAAAGAATAACACCACCTTACGGTACAACAAATAATATTCCCTACCTTAGAAGAACTGAATATTGGCAAAGTGAAGTAGCGAATACTTTTCTTCTTTCTCTCTAGTTTCTCTCTATAATTTCTCTCTCTAGAGTTTCAATGAATTAAGTAAGAAAATAATGAAGGAATGAGCTTCTATTTATAGGAAAATAGAATGCATAGTAACTAATCCATGAGCGGTCCAGTTTATTTACTTTAATCTGACGGTCCATATTTAAAGCAAAATCTTTTAAATAAAATATAATATATTCTATTTATATAAAAACATTTTACTATGCAAACACTATGCAAAACACTATGCAACACTATGCATAATAAAATATAATATATTTTATTTATAAAATAACTTTAATAAAGTATTACATTTTATATAAAAGATGTTTACATTTTATTACGTTAATAATACTGAATAAAACAAAAAAGTCATTATCGCTATAATAATTCATGACAATAATGGAATCAAACCGAGTGACTTCTCACATAAGCATCAATAATCAATACCGGTATTGCTACTATGCAACCACATGTATTCTTCGTACTTTTACTACTAGAGTAGTTCAACAATGTCAACCAGGTAAAACTTCCGCCGTTATTTCAATAAAATATTTTTGTCGTTTTCTAAATCCGATAATAATTTACATTAGGGTCCACCAATGATTGAGCCGTTATCACGAATATTCCTCGCTAAACCGAATATTCCCAGACCAATCGAATATAATATAACCACTTGCATACTTTGCAAAATTTATAAATATTACCCACAACTATAACATTATATCAAATTATTCCATAATATTCAAAATAATATTTATAGAAAATTCATCTTTATTTATAAAAGTCGGGTCTTACAACAATAATTCTTGAACTTGTTTTATTGAATTCTTATATCATTGTCATCATCCTCATGTTTATATTTTTTTTAAAGTCATACATGGCACATGTGTAGAGCGTGGATGGACTTGGTATGATTATGACCGATGATTATTCGATGTAATCTTTAGTAGTAATGTTACAAATGATGTGGTAAAAATCCTCGATGGTGTAGTAGTGCATTGATGGACGATTGTTGGCATGATCATGACCATTAATGAATACACAACTATTCTTGGCCCGTAGTGCGGGAATAATTGTGGTCGTGATACTAAAGAATATCCTTGGTAGTAGTGCGGGGGTGATTCGATGATGTGGATTATTTATTAAAGTCGAGTCTCAATTATAATGATGATGAAAACCTTTTAAATCATAAAAGATAGTAGATTTTATTTTTACTTGACTCTTTTAATGGATTGCATATTCCTACTTGCAGCTTAAACCGGTTTATCATTGTATTTTATCGCTTTAACATTGTTGAAGACTATTGATAATTTATTCTCGCATTATCTTAGTCATAATATTTCTTACTTTAGGCTAGTTGAGCTCACCCTTTCTTTCACTGTTCTCTTCAGGAAATGAGAATATAGCTGGGACGAGTCGGGGAAACGAGTGATGGTCCTGAAGATAGCATTAGTAGTCCTCACTATTCTGTGAAATAGTGTGATAATAATTGTAGTGAGGACTTTTTGTTTGAGTTTGTATAATATCTAGTAGACGATATTTGTATTTAAACTCACGCTTTATGTCGTATTGCATGAAAGACAGCTTATGTTAATAAGTTGTATTTAAATTACATACCATGTAAGTGGCGACCCAAGATGGGTGATGTATACCTAATTTCGGGGGCGTCACAGTTGGTATCAGAGCTAAGGGATATGATCCCTGGCTAAGATGTGAGAAAAGTATTAGGAGGGGAGAGACGGGGAATACCTTCGCTAGTATGACCTACCTAAGTTTATGTGCTATTTTATTGGTCGGTCAGAATATAAAGATAATTGTTACATGTCAATTAATCTTTTGTTTTGTGGCAGTATCTAAAAATGACATCTGAGAATGTTGAGAATAGCAATGGAGCACAGGCGATCGTTGATTCACCACATATCAATAATCAGGATAATGTGCATCAGGAAGGCGACAATCCTCATGCAAACAACAACACTTGACCAAATGATGAATGATCAAATGTTCGAGGCTTTATGCAATTTATGCAACAAAGCAAGATAGAGGCGACTCTGTCCAAAACGTAGGTGGAAACACGGAAAACTCTCGGCGGTCACCGCTAAACAATTCAAGGAGGGACCACCGGGAGTTTAAGGGAGAGCCAAAACCACTTACGGCGGAAGCATGGATAAAGCAGATTACCAAGATATTTGATGTCTTGGGATGCTCCAGGAGCAAAAGGTTCCCTTCGCCTTTATGTTGCGCGGGAGAGGCAGACATCTGGTGGGAATCGGTAAAAGCGTACTCAACTTCTTTGTCTTGAAGATATCTTGGGAGAAGTTCGGGAGGCATTCAACGACAAATACTTTCCCGAAAGTATTACGCCACATGAAGGAGGTAGAGTTTATCAAGTTGGAACAAAACAATATGGCCAGTGTCGCAATACGAGCTAAAATTTGCGAGTTATCACGGTTTATCGTCCCACTGGTGGATAATGAAGAGAGAATGGCGCGAATGTTTTTAAGAGGTCCGAAGTCGGAGATACGTCGACATCTTATTTCTCATAAAGCGTGTTTGTATTCGGATGTTGTAAATAGGGCTCGATTAGTGGAGCGCGATAATGAGTCAACGCAACTAAAGAGAGAGCGGTAAGCAAAGTTATAATACCAATGAGAGTAGTCATCGAAGCGGTGACAACAAGCGTGGAGGAATCAACAGGCGGATATGGTAACCACTTTGGTGGTAATCGGGGCCAAAACAATAAGAATGGACATTTCAAAGCGAAGATTCAACAATGATGGAAAGACGTCGGCACCAAAGACCGTTGTTAAGGAAGGAGAAAGACCACCTATCATATGCTTCAAATGCGGAGAAGAGGGACACATCGATCCGAATGCGTATGCCATCTTAGTCAAAGCATGTTATAATTGTGGAAGAGAAGGTCACTTAGCTCGATTTTATGCGTTTACCAAAGACAAATTCAACTAGGATGGAGGCACCAAAGGTAGTCCCGGAAAAAGTCAAACCCGTTAGTCTGGGAGAGCATTTGTTGTGACCTCCCGAAAAGCAAGGAACCCGAATGAGGTCATCACGGGTAAGCTTATCATAAACTCTAATGAAGTCTACACTTTATTTGATCTGGGTTCTACCCATTCTTTTATTTCTCCTACTTGCGCTCATCGATTAAATTTGACTCGGAGAAATTAGACTTTGACTTATCTGTGGAAACTCCGTTTGGGAGAAACCTTCATTACATCCACTGTTTATAAGTTTTGTTTGGTTCAAATCGGTACCCTCACATTACATATCGATCTTATTTCATTAAAAATACTTGCATTTGACGTGATTCTAGGGATTGATTGGTTAACTACTTATCATTCAAAAATTGATTGTTTTAAATAAGGTTGTTAGCTTTCATATTCCTAATCAACCTATTATCTAATTCAAACGACCAAACCATTAAAATTAATCACGGTCATCTCAAGCCATAAAGCTATTCGTTTATTGAAAAATGGATGTTAAGCTTTCTTAGCTCATGTCACGATTTAAACAAAAATACGTCGTTTTGAAGCGATATTTCTATTGTTAATAAATTTCTGACGTATTCCCGAAGAACTTCCCGGCCTACCCCGGGCGTGAAATTGAATTTTGTATCGACCTTGAACTCGGTACAAAACCTATTTCCAAAGCCCATATCGAATGGCTCTATTGAACTTCAGGAGTTAAAGACCCAATGCGAATTCTTAGACATTGGCTTTATTAAATCCTAGTACTTCTCCTTGGGGTGCTCTGTTCTATTCGTGAAGAAGAAAGATGGGAGTATGCGACTTTGTATTGATTATCGGGAGTTGAATCATGTCACCATCAAAAATAGGTATCCATTGCCACGTATTGATGACTGTTTGACCCGATTGCAAGGAGCCAAATTCTTTTCAAAGATTGATCTTACGTTCCGATATCACCAATTGAAGATTAGAACCACGACACATTCCAAAGACGGCTTTTCGAACTCGATACGGCATTATGAATTCCTAGTCATGTCCTTTGGATTGACTAATGCTCCTCTTTGCCTTCATGGATATGATGAACCAAGTATTCAAGGAATATTTAGATCACTTTGTGGTCGTCTTTATTGATGACATCCTTATTTATTCCAAAAGCCGTGAAGATCATGAAGCAACACTTGAGGTGACACTCCAAAAGCTTCGTGAATATAAGCTTTATGCCAAGTTGAAGAAATCGAGTTACGCTTGAAGAAGTAGCATTCCTTGGGCACGTGGTATCAAGTCATGGAATATCCGTTGACCCAAAGAAATATTGAAGCTATTCAAAGTGGGAACAACCTAAATCGATGACCGAAATACGTAGTTTTCTCGGTTTAAATTTGGTTATTATCGGAGATTTGTGGAAGGATTTTCTCGAATCGCTACTCCATTGACTCAAATTTGACTCGAAAAGATACAAAGTTCGGTTGGAGCGAAGAATGTGAGAAGAGTTTTCAAGAACTCAAGAGGAGACTTATTTCAAGACCTGTTCGGCAATACCATCCGGCTCGGAGGGATTTGTCATCTGATGATGCTTCGAGCAAAGGGTTGGGATGTGTTCTTATGCAACATGGAAAAGTTATAGCCTATGCCTCGCGACAACTCAAAGAATATGAGAGGAATTATCCTACTAATGATCCGGAGTTGGCGTTTTGTTGTCTTTACACTTAAAATTTGGAGGCATTACTTGTATGGGGAGAAAGTGGAGATCTTTACGGATCATAAAAGCCTCAAATATTTCTTCACTCAAAAGGAACTCAACATGCGACAACGACGTTGGCTTGAATCTGTTGAAAGATTATGATCATACCATCCAATACCATTCGAAAAGCGAACGTGGTAGGTGATGCATTGAGTAGAAGATCGTATGCAAAATGCGAGTGTGTTATTGTCAACACAAAGGCCCATTTTGTGTGACTTGCAAAGGATGGAGATAGAGTTAAAGACTCGAGGGACGCGTGTGATGATAGCGAATATCTGAGTAGAACCGACTTTAATCGATAAAGTTAAAGGCGCTTCAAGCTCTCGGACACACGAGCCGATGCGTATGAGGAAGAAAGTCAAGAGGGTGCTATCGCCTTGGAAGCAAGAATCGATGAAGAAGGAATACTTGAGTCAACTCCAGACTTTGTGTTCCTAACGACCACGATTTAAAGTATAATATCATGATGGAGGCGCACAACACACCATTTGCAATCCATCACAGGAGTACCAAAATGTATCATGATATTAAATAAATACATTTTGGTGGAGCAATATGAAGAGAGAGATAGCATTTGTTTATCTCAAGGTGTCTAACTTGTCAACGAGTTAAAGCGAGCATCAAGTACCAAAAGGTCCATTGCAACCACTTGAAATTCACGAATGGAAGTGGGAGAACATTACCATGGATTTAGATTCTGGGGCCTTCCTAAGGTTTCTCAAGGCATTGATGCGATTTGGGTCATTGTTGATAGATTGACCAAGTCCGCTCATTTCTTCCGAATCGAGAAACTTATACACTTGAACGTCTTGCTCGTATGTACATAAACGAGATTGTAAGACTGCATGGTATGCCGGTATCCATAGTTTCTGATCGAGACCCAAGATTCACTTCACGATTTTGGGTTAGTTTGCAAAAAGCTATGGCGCAGGACTTACGATTTAGCTTCGGCATATCATCCTCGAGACGGACGGACAGTCGGAGAGGACTATTCAAACTCTTGAAGATCTATTAAGACTATGTGTTCTTGATTTCAAGGGGAGTTGGGACAAGTTCTTACCATTGGTGGAGTTTTCCTACAACAACAGTTATCAAGCAAGTATTGGCATGGCTCCATTCGAAGCGTTGTATGGAAGAAAGTGTCGTTCTCCAGTATGCTGGGATGAGGTGGGTGAAGCAACGTTGTTGGGACCGGAGTTGGTACGTATGACTACGGAAAAGATTCAAACGATCCGACAACGTATAAAAACCTCACAAAATCGACAAAAGAGTTATGCTGATCTTCATCGAAAGGACGTGGAATTTGATATAAGAGATCATGTGTTGTTAAGAGTTGCTCCATGGAAAGGAGTTACAAGATTTGGAAAGAGAGGAAAACTTAATCCTCGATTCATCGGTCCATTTTTAATCCTCGATCGAGTAGGAACTGTGGCCTATAGACTCGCTTTACTGCCAAATATGTCTCGTGTTCATAACGTTTTTCACATATCCATGTTACGTAAATATGTGAAAGACCCGAACCATATTATTGAGTTAGAACCGGACGAAATAGCGGAAGATTTGACGTATGAAGAGGTTCCTCGTTCAAATTTTGGATAAGAAGGAACATATTCTACGCTCGAGGTTATACCTCAAGTCAAAGTTTTGTGGAGGAACCACGATGTTGAGGAAATGACTTGGGAGTTAGAATCGAAATGAAATCAAGGTATCCTTACCTCTTCAACATACCAGGTACGTACCCTAATTTCGAGGGCGAAATTTCATAAGAAGGGGAGGTTGTAAGACCCCAGCTTTTATAAATAAAGATGAATTTTCTATAAATATTATTTTTGAATATTATGGAATAATTTGATATAATGTTATAGTTGTGGGTAATATTTATAAATTTTGCAAAGTATGCAAGTGGTTATATTATATTCGATTGGTCGGGGAATATTCGGTTTAGCGAGGAATATTCGACAACTACTCAATCATTGGTGGACCCTAACAATGAAATTATTATCGGATTTAGAAAAGCGACAAAAATATTTTATTGAAATAACGGCGGAAGTTTTACCGTTGATCTTTGTTGAACTACTTTCGGTAGTAAAAAGTACGATGAATACATGTGGTTGCATAGTAGCACACGGTATTGATTATTGATGCTTATGTGAGAAGTCACTCAGTTTGATTCCATTATTGTCATGAATTATTATAGCGATAATGACTTTTTGTTTTATTCGTATTATTAACGTAATAAAACAGAAACATCTTTTATATAAAATGAATACTTTATTAAAAAGTTATTTTATAAATAAAATATATTATATTTTATTATGCATAGTGTTGCATAGTGTTTTGCATAGTGTTTGCATAGTAAAATGTTTTTATATAAATAGAATATATTATATTTTATTTAAAAGATTTTGCTTTAAATATGGATAGTCGATTAAAAGTAAATAAATCGGACCGTTCATGGATTAGTTACTATGCATTCTATTTTCCTATAAATAGAAGCTCATTCCTTCATTATTTTCTTACGAATTCATTGAAACTCTAGAGAGAGAAATTATAGAGAGAAACTATAGAGAGAAAGAAGAAAAGTATTCTGCTACTTCACTTTGCCAATATTCAGTTCTTCTAAGGTAGGGAATATTATTTGTTGTACCCGTAAGGGGTGTTATTCTTTTGTATTCTTGAAGAGAACTTCTGTTATTCCATTCACTATTATTACATTGGAATAACTTTGTAAAAGTGGCATACCCTATACATAACTTTGTATCGCCAATTACCCTATACTTGGTGAAATCCTTATGTTATTCCATTGCTTATTATTACATTGGAATAACTTTTGTATCTGCTGGTTTACCCTATACTTGGTGACATTCTTCTATTATTACATTGGAACATCACATGCATGTGTTTTTACAGGACACAGTTAAAATCTTTATTATTATTACATTGGAACATCACATGCATGTGTTTTACAGGACACGGTTAAAATCTTTATCATTCTCATTGGAATATCCTATCTCGTGTGTTTTACAGGATCTGGTTCCATCTTTATTATTACATTGGAACATCCACGCGGTTGTGAATTTCACGACACGGTTCGTTATTATTATTATTCGTTGGAATAACTTTGTACATCTGAATCTGCATGCATGGTGATTTCTTTTGTTATTCCATTCTTTATTATACCCAGTTGGTTAAAACTTTGACTTCTATACTCCATGAAATTAGTAGAATATCCTTGATATTTGCGTTTCATCCAAAGATCTTTTCATGGAAATATTCTTACGATCATTCTTGAATTTTACTCTACAAAGCGATGATCATGTTGACAATTTGGACGTTAATAATTCTGGATAAAATAATTCTTGAACTTGTTTTATTGAATTCTTATATCATTGTCATCATCCTCATGTTTATATTTTTTTAAAGTCATCTACGTGGCACATAGAGCATGGATGGACTTGGTATGATTATGATAGGGATTATTCGATGTAATCATGGCCGTAATGTTACAAATGATGTGGTAAAAATCCTCGATTGGCGTAGTGCATTGATGGACGATTGTTGGCATGATCATGACCATTAATGAATACCTGACTATTCTTGGCCCGTAGCGGGAATAATTGTGGTCGTGATACTAAAGAATATCCTTGGCAGTAGTAGTGCGGGGGTGATTCGATGATGTGGATTATTTATTAAAAGGCGAGTCTCGGCTATATGATGATGAAACCTTTTAAATCATAAAAGATAGTAGATTTTATTTTCTACTTGACTCTTTTAATGGATTGCATATTCATTTACCGAGCTAAAACGGGTTGTCATTGTATTTTATCGGTTTAACATTGTTGAAGACTATTGATAATTTATTACGCATTATCTTAGTCATAATATTTCTTCTTTGGGCTAGTTGAGCTCACCCTTTCTTTCAATCGTTCTCTTAGTGAAATGAGAATATAAATTGGGACGAGTCGGGGAAACGAGTGATGGTCCTCAGATAACATTAGTAGTCCTCACTATTCGTGAAATAGTGTGATAATAATTGTAGTGAGGACTTTTTGTTTGAGTTTGTATAATATCTAGTAGACGATATTTGTATTTAAACTCACGGTTTATGTCGTATTATACAAAGATGATTATGTTAATAAGTTGTATTTAAATTACATACCATGTAAGTGGCGACCCAAGATGGGTGATGTATACCTAATTTTGGGGGCGTCATGTATGATCTGGTTATGGTCCCTCGGTTGAACGTACTTTCGTTATCTCGCTCTAACAACCGAGCCCATTGACAACATCTGAATAGAGAAAAATTTATGAGAAATGAGATCTTGGCGTATCTTGGGTTTCAAACCTCTAAGAAACATCCGCCGTCATCGTTCCTCATTCTCCACCAAATGAGGTGCAAACCTAGATAACTCATGAACTTCGCCTCGTCTTTGGGACACCGTCATGTTATTCTCTTCTAGTCTAATAAACTCCACTTCCTTCATATAGACGAATACTTTCGAGGAAGTACTTGTCATTGAATCTGCTTCTGAAATGTCTCCCATGACATCTTTGAGTCGAAAATTGGATGGAGTGCACGCTTCACGAGACTCCCACCATGAGTCCGCCTCGCCATACGGAACATAAAAGTAGCGAATGGAACCTTACATTCCTCCGTGCATCCCAAGACATCGAATATCTTGGTAATTTGCTTGACCCATGTTTCCGCCATGATCGGATCGGCTTTCCCTTAAATTCGGTGGTCCCAACTCTTTGAGCTGCTTGCATTTGTGACAACCCGTGAATTACTATCATTTCCTCCTCATATTTTGAACAAGAGTCTCCTCGTTGCGATTTTGCATGAACTGCAAAAACTTCTAAACATCCCCTCGTTCCTCATCTCTTTCGGTGGTGTTGTTCACAAGAGGAACATTGCCACTGTTACACGTTCTCCTCGTTGTTGGTGAGTACAGCATCTCCACGGTCTCATTTACTCCACTATTAATATTCTCGATTGACATTCTCAAATCATGTCCATAAAATAAGGATTAATTAAGAAATCAATATATCACATAATATCCCTATATCTTGACCAACTAACAAAAATAAGCTTAGGTAGGACACACTAGCGAAGGATTTACTCGTCTCTCCCTCCTAGTCTATTCCCCGATCTCCGCCAGAGATCATATCCCTAAGCTCGATACCAACCGTGGCGCCCCCAAAATAGGTATACACCACACCCATTCTGAGTGTCGCCAAATACATGATACGTAAACAACTACAACTTTATTATTACAACAAGAAATCGTGAGTTTAAATACAAATATTATCTTCTGAGACAATATCTATACTCAAATAAATCCCCATCACATTTATTGATACATTATTTTACAAAAATGGTGAGGACTACTAAACAATCCTTTCTAAAACCTTCATTCCATACCCCGACTAGTACTCACTACATTCTCGCCTCCTGAGAAGAAAAATGGAACAACAAGGAAAAGGGTGAGCTCAACTAGCCCAGTAAAGAATACTATGACTAAGATAATATACAACAAATTATCGTTAGTCTCCAACAGGAAAAATCGATAGAATACAATAGACAACAAGTTTGAGATCAATATTCGCATGTGAAATAATAATTCATAGAAGAGTTACGTAGAGAATGAAATCTACTATAATCTATGAATTTAACGATCCATCATCAATATTTTATCCTGTAACATCAATCAATATTCATCTCAAATCAAATATTCATCTTTGCACTCTGAGGCCAAAGATATTCATCAATCGGTCATGTTCATCTCAACACTGTTCATCTTTGCACTCTGAGGCCAAAGATATTCTTCGAAATCATTCATCTTTGCACTACGGGCGAAGATATTCAATAATATCATCATTTAAGGCGAGGATGATGAAAATATTTTTAAAGAACGAATCCATTGGAACAAAATGACAAGGATTAAGGATTAAGGATTCGTACTTTGTTTTATCCATGTCCAACAATACCTCAAAAATAATCATAGTGGTGTAAAATTCAAGAATGATCAAAACATGGATCTGATCAAAGCTAGTATCCGAATAGATATTTTGGAATGAAAAGAAGAAATTTTATTTTTGATGAATAGTGTAGTAATACGTGAATAGTATGCAGTATCGTGAATAGTCAAGATATCGTGAATAAGTAACTCAGACACCAAAAGATAGAAATTCCACAAAAAACATTTTCACGCTTCATGAATAGTACTCGTGAATAGTAACTTCGTGAATAGTAACTCATGAATAGTAACTCGTGAATAGTAACTCATGAATAGTAACCCCGACATGAAAAAGTTCCAAATTTGATAAAACTTGAGATCAACATTTCAAAGATAATGATATTGAAGAAATAATATCATTACTGAAAAAAATAATATCCCTTACCTCAAAGAATCGAGATGCTTGGAAGGAAAGGTCGGAAGTGATCTTTGAATGAAACTTATCTTGAACAAAGAAACTCTCAAAGTATCTAAATACTCACAAAATACGCTCAATAATATAGAGAGAAAGAGAAAAACTTTGTTTACGGTGTGATTTTCAATTCTAACTTAGCTCTCTATTTATAGGAAAATGTTAAGACATGAAGCGGACTTAACTCGCAACTTTGATGGCTTTACACTCTACTATTCCCACCCACCACATTTGAAAATTCAATTGAGCACATTTCTCACCAACAAAAAGTGGGGCCCACCAATTCTAGAATTTTCCACCAAAATCATTTATAACCTAATTTACGAATCAGTCACCTCTTAAAATTCATAATAAATTATCGCTCATTTTAACGGTTCAAAATTTGTGGACATATACTCAACTTATATATGTATAACATATCCAAAAATTACAACGATCCAACGGTCGGATTAAATATTATAACTCACACAATAAAGTCGTAACAACAGATTTGATCTTTTAATACCTCCAATCCGATAAAATACAAATAAAACATCTCAAAGATTAATTCCTTCATTAATAACCACATAAATAAATCCATCATTTATATAAAATAAATATTTCCTTATCATATGAATCAATAATTAATTATTCACAAATAATATTACGAATCACATTTATGACAACCAAGTTTGTTCCCGGAAAGAGGGGCTTTCCAATAAGGATCTCTCCTTCTTGGGCGCCGCAATTAGGTGACCAAACCTCTCCTTAGAGCGAACTTTCTAGACATTGCCAATAATGTTATCTAATAATATTATTCAAATAATATGAATTATTGATCGGATAATGGGAAATCTTGTGCGTTGACAATTGTTGAAACAAAGAATAATATAAAATACCAACGCGACAATTATTGAATCAATAAAATAAACTATTGAGCAATAATTCTTGTAACAATTATTGAGTAGTGCCTTCTTACGTAAGAATCAATAATTGATGCAATACCGCAGTGCTCTTCTTTCAACAACAACAGCGTATTAGTGTGTTTTAACCACCGGTATTCCAAAGATGATAATTGAGAACAATTACGCCATTATTTTTAAACAACTTATATTTGTCGTTTTCCTCATCCAATCGCTTTACATTATGGGGCCCACACATGGCTCGCTGGTCGTCTTAATATTCCCCGACGATCTAATATTCCACGACCAAAAACGAATATTCCCCACAAAAATGAATATTTTATAACCACTTGCTTATTTTGAAATATTTGCGTATTTAACCCTTAACTATCCACATTAATCAAATCAACCCTTACTATTTCAAAATAATAAATAAAGGAAATTCCTTTTTATTTAAAAAAATTTCGGGGTCTTACATTAAGTATATTTTAGTGTGTTTTTAGTTGCATTTTGTTTATTTTACATTGCATATACTTAGAACTCCCTTTGGTGTAAAAGTGAAGGATATAGCATAATTTGGCGATAGTAGATGGCATATGATCAATGAAGGCACAACATGAGATCGAGTGGAGCAGAGAAACCAAGCGTTGGTGGACAAAAGACTGAGCAGCATGACAGAAATAGTAGTAGCAGTAAAACTAGAATCAACACTGCAGAAGCCGCACGGCCGCACGGTTATAGAGGCTTGAGGACGCGCCCCCGCACGATCATTCGGATTACACAGACTTGACACACGCGCGCCCGCACGAGAAATACTAAGGTGGAGCTCGCGACCGCACGCGATGACTAATGTTGCTGAGCTGTTTTATTTTAATTTTTAATTTTAAGGGTTGTAATTAATTAAAAACAATTCTGACTGGTGTCAGACATATCATTGAGTAGTTTTACGTGTTTTTCATATTGGGAACTAGGGTTTACACTTGGAGAGAGTTCCATTGGAGAACGAAGCATAATCTCTATATTTTTCTACTTCTTCTGTTGGATTTCAATCACTGTGGAAAACTATTGTTCTTTGTTGGATTTTAATGTGGAATTGAACGTTACTATTGGATTATAATCAGCAATTGGGTTTGATCGATTCTATCCCTTATCTTTCAATTGTTTGTTTATTGTCCATGTATTGCTTTGATCCCATAATGGCTTTTGGTTCAGTCATGAACTAAACTCCATTATGGGATTCTAACGAATTTTAATATGTAGTTTAATTGATTGCTTGAGTGCTGGATTGTTATACATATCATAAGGAATTTCTATCATGGTTGGTTTGCATGCATGAATGCTTGATCACCGTTCATTTTCAGTACTTGTATGGAATTGAAAAATAATATGCGAGTATGGATTGTAATCATGATAGCATGCGTATATAGGGCTGTTTTGCATAGCTTTGCATTTCGTGAACCAGATAGATATATAATGTTTCACCGTATGAGTTAAAATAAGGGCTTGTGCTTAAATTCAATATGGTTGCAATTTTGCATAGACATATAGTGATTTTGGTTATATTGATGATTACATGGTGTCTATCGCATGTGGATACTGTGTAAGTAGGTCATAGTACATTGAAAAATGGTTATGTCTATATTAGTGGTCTTGGCTACTTTTCTGTGATATGTAAACAATCTCGCATGATGGTGGTAATTAGATGAAGTATTAAATGAAGTTAGGATCCCATTATTTCCAGATTTGATTCATTACCTTATTATTCTTGATTTAGTCGTTATTTGCAATTAGAGTAATTCACAATTATAATCATTAGTTTAAGCATATAAAATATAGTGATTTAATTGATGCATAGTGGTTTAAATTAGACAACTTTCCCTATGGATCGATACTCGACTTACTCTGTATTACTTGTTGACGCATGTATACTTGCATGAGTTAGAGCTCTTTTGTTATAGCTAAAAAAGAGGCAACAGAAAGCATGCTTGAAAGGTTTAGTTAGTACATTAATGAGTGAAGTAGATTCACTAATAGATGAAAAGATAGAAATTGAAAAGGAATCTATATGTAAAGAAGAAAAGGTTTTGATTGCAAAGATTGATTATTTAGACAATTATAATAAAATACTTTTCAATAAGGTAAAATTCTTGAATAATGAAGTTCAAAAATTGACTAATGAGCTAAAAATGAGAGATGTGTGTATTGATGCATTTAATGATAAATCTTCTGTTAAAACATTTTCTAATAATGAACTTCAAAAAGAAATAGACTCACTAAAATCATCTCTTGCTAAATTTGTTCAAGGTGAAAAAAATTTGTATGTCATATTAGGTAAACAAAGACCTAGTTTTGAAAGACAAGGAATTGGTTATAATTCTATGAATAAAAAGAGTAATATAAAAATGTTAAAATCAAAGTCACGTTTTAGTCTAAATTATTGCTCTCTTTTCATAACTTGTAAACATTGTGGTATTAAAGGTCATTTAGATATAAATTGTTTTAAGAAACAAAATAAGGTTAAAACGGTATGGATTAAAAAGAATGATTTACATGCTACTAACTTAAGTGGACCCAAAAAGATATGGGTACCAAAAGAATGAATTATCTTTTCTTGACAGGTATGTTTAAAGGCAAGAGTTCCATCTCAAAAATGGATTCTTGATAGTGGATGTTCTCTTCACATGACAGGTGATAAATCAAAGTTCATGGAACTAGATATCAAGAAAAAGAATGGAACGATCACATTTGGAGATAATAGAACCTGCGAAATAATCGGAAAAGGTAAAATTGGTAATAGCAAGGTAAGTATAAATAATGTTCACCTAGTTAACGGTCTTGAATTTAATTTAATAAGTATAAGTCAATTAATGGATAACGGTCATCAAGTTAATTTTGAAAAAGATAAATGCACAATATTTCATGTTACTAACAATACTACTCTAGTTGCACAAAGAAAAGGAAATATATATACTATTGATTTTGAGCAACAGGATGAAGAACTATGTCTTACTTTGGTACAAGATGAAGCTTATCTATGGCATAAGAGGATGGGACATGTTCATATGGATCTAATCAAAAAGTTATCTGTATGGAATCTTGTAAAAGGACTGCCAAAATTAAAGTTTGAAAAGAAAGGAATATGCATTCCTTGTCAATTGGGAAAACAAGTAAGAACTTCTTTTACGGCAAAGAATATGGTATCAACCTCCTCTCCCTTACAATTACTTCATCTTGATTTATTTGGACCAGAAAGACATTCTAGTATTAATGGTAAATTTTATGCATTTGTAATAGTTGATAATTTTTCTAGATACACGAGTATTATTTTTGAGAACTAAGGATAAAGCATTTAAAGAGTTTGAAAGATTAATAAGGAATCTTGAAACAAAGTATAACTTCTAATTCATTAGAATTAGAAGTTACCATGGTACTGAATTTCAAAAAAGAAATCATAACCTTTTGTGATCAAAGAGATATTACCCATGAATTCTCAGCCCCAAGGACTCCTCAACAAAATAGGGTGGTGGAAAGGAAGAATAGGACTCTACAAGAGACGACAAGAACTCTATTACAAGAAAGTAAGCTTCCATAGAAATTTTGGGCCGAAGCAGTAAGTACATCATGTTATGTTTTAAATAGAGTACTCATTCGTCTTATTATTTTGAAAACACCATATGAGCTTTTAAATAATAAAATTCCAAACATAAGTTATTTCAAAATATTCGGTTCTAAATGTTTCATCTTATAAATACAAGTGACAATTTGGGAAAATTTGATGCTAAGTCGTATGAAGGAATATTCATTGGCTATTCTCAAAATAGTAAAGCTTATCCCATTTTCAATATTAGAAAGTCATGTGTAGAAGAATCTTTTCATATTACTTTCAATGAGACTAATAGTGATCTTCCAAAAGAAAGTGAAGATGATGCAGGAAATTTGGAGACAGTCAAAATGTCAGCAAACAGAAACGAACAAAACAAGAGACCGAGTGAACAGTTTCAGGAAACTGAAATAGATGACCAGCATGAACATGAACCTGAAAATTTACAAGATGCTGAATATGAATCTCATGATCAAGAGGAAGTTATACATAATATCCAAATGTCAAGAATAGCTAGATATATCAAGAATCATCCTCCAGAAAATATTATTGGAGATATGAACAAAGGTATAACCACACGAAAAGGTTTACAAAATCATTGTGCATTCTCTGCATTTTTGTCACGGGTTGAGCCAAAGAATACAAAGTATGCAGTTCTTGATGAGAACTGGATATTAGCAATGCAAGAAGAACTTCAACAATTTGAGAGATGCCAAGTCTGGGAACTAATGTCTCCTCCAAAAGATGTTTCCATCATTGGTACTAAATAGGTCTTTAAGAACAAGCTTGATGAGCACGAGACAATCATTCTTAACAAAGCAAGGTTAGTAGCTCAAGGATATAACCAACAAGAGGGAATCAACTATGAAGAAACTTATGCACCAGTAACAAGGCTGGAATCAATCCGAATTCTGTTAGCTTTTGCATGCTACAAAAAGTTTAAGCTTCATCAAATGGATGTAAAAAGCGCATTCCTCAATGGGTATATAAATGAAGAAGTATATGTCAAACAGCCTACTGGATTTGAGCATGAAAAGTATCCTAATCATGTTTACAAATTAAAGAAAGCTCTTTATGGCTTGAAACAAGCTCCAAGGGCTTGGTATGAAAGGTTAAGTAAGTATCTCTTGTCAAACGGATTTGTTAGAGATAAAATAGATACTACATTGTTTATTAAGCATAAAAATATAGATATCATTATTGTTCAAATATATGTAGATGATATAATATTTGGTCCTACTAATGATTTTCTATGTGAGTGGTTTTCCAAGTGCATGCATAAATAATTTGACAAGAGTTTAATGGGAGAGCTTAATTACTTCTTGGGACTTCAAATCAAGCAAACAAAGGAAGGAATTTATATCCATCAAACCATATACACAAAAGAATTACTCAAAAGATTTGGCTTTGAAGGATCTAACTCGAAAGATACACCAATGAGCACATCAATATAGCTCTCCACTGATGAGAAATGTATTGATGTTGATATAACAAAATATCGAAGTATGATTAGATGCTTACTATACTTAACTATTTCTAGACCCGATATAATGTATAGCGTTTATTTGTGTGCAAGATTCAGGCTAAACCCAAAGAATCACACTTAAAGTGGAACAATTAACTTAAGGTTATTTTATCTGATTTGCAATAACTTTGAACTAATAGGTTATTTAGATGCTGACTATGCAGGGTGTCAAATTGATAGAAAAAGTATGAGTGGTGCGTGAGCTTTCTTGGGATAAAGTCTCGTATTATGGCATAGTAAAAAGCAAACCTCAGTGGCTCGTTCAACTACTGAGGTGGAATACCTAGCTGCAGGAAGTTGTTGTTCTCAGATTTTATGAATGAGACAAACCCTATGTGATTGTGATATATTATGTGAATGTGTGCCTATATATTGTGATAATTCTAGTGCTATAGATATCTCTAAAAATCATGTGTTACACTCACGTACAAAACACATTGAAGTGAGACATCATTTTTTAAGAGATAATGTTTAAAAATGTTTAATTAAATTAATTTTTATTCCTACTGAAAATTAAATCGCAGATAATTTTACTAAACCATTAAGTGAAGACAGATTTTGTGTGCTGTGAAGAGAACTTGGAATGTGTATCGCACAACTCGTTTAAAATCTGCATTATCATTATTTTATCCTATTTTGCATGCTTATCTTACTAGCTACTAAAATTTGGGATAATTGATAGTGTTATTTTTCGGCTGCCCATTAAGTCCTTAATTCGTGGACGTGATATTCTAAATATATGTCATAATGTGTTTTGAAAATCAAAAAGACGGGACGACTGGGTTTCTTAGAAGACGTAAGCGTGTAGGGGTGTACTTCATACATAGATCCATTCCTTTTATTTAATCTTCTATCTATCTCTCTTCACTTCTCCAACTCTTTGTTTTCCGATTCTCTTTCTTTCTTTATACACTCATCTTCTCTAACTTTACCTTCAACATCATGAGAACCCAGACACATAAGCGATCGATGATCGATTCTGACGATGATCAGACGTCGGTACCTCCCCAATCGACTGTTGGACCTTCACAAAAATAAAGAAAAATGAAGAAGGTCGTGTCTGAGGAAACAGAGTATTTGGACTCTTCATCTTCTGACGAATCAACTTTTAGTCCCTCCTTGCAGAAATCATCTGGACCCTCTCGGCGACGACAGTCAACAATCCCATCTTGTAAGGTTGAGTTCACACCACCACCGATTTTGGTAAACCCTAACCTCACCTCTGAACTTCCTAAAAATTTCTTTCGTAGTAATGCATATGAGGTACGGTTTAAGAATGTTATTTTTCCAAAATAATTTGTTTATGAAAAATCTGTGGATCAAATCTGTTATCAAGAGTCTCCTTTAAAAAATTTGTTTAAATCTTGTGGTATGTCTTCCATGCTTTTTCCTCCTTCAGTTACATATCCTAGACTAGTGCAACAGTTTTATACTAATCTGGAATGTCATGGGGAGTTTTACACCTCTTTTATTAAAGGAAAATCTTTGTATTTCACTGTCATGGATTTCGGTAGCATTTTAAACATCCCATACACTGGTGATTGTCCATTTACTCGAAAAGGGGCTGTCCATTCTCCATTCACCCCTTTGGAACAATTACAGATTGTTATGCATAATCCTTTGTTGAATGATATTTTTACTCCCAAAATAGTAGATGTCTCCCTATTTCTTGTGTTCTTCATCATTTGATTCGGTTTAATCGTTTGCTCCGTTTAGGTGGATGGGCTGATTTTACTTATCAGGATTTGATTGTTGTTGCTATGATTCTGAAAGGTGTTTCTTTTAATTTGTCTCAACTGTTGCTTCATCAAATGATGAACTGTTTGCGAAAATTAAAAACTCGTCTGCCTTATAGTGCTAGTCTCACTACTTTCTTCAATAATTTTAAAATTTCTTTTGAAAATGAAATTTTATGTTGTTGTGAATGATTCCCTCAGTGTTCATACTCTAAAGCTATTTCGTATTACTTTGACTTATGGTCAGTTTGTTCGTGTCACTTCTGATAATTCTATTCCTCCAATATCAATTCCATCTTCCCCTGTTGTGCCCCCTACTCAATCTTCTTCTAAGATTATTGAAATGTTGAAACTTGTTCTTAGTAATCAAGAAAAAATGCAACTTGACATGTCTATGCAACTTGACATGTTCCGCGTCCTCCTCAATTTGCTACTGATTTTACCCTTGCAGAAAGGATTCATCATTCCAATCATCGCCCTTACTTCACACAGAGGGCTGAACAACGTGCAGCAATAGTCAAACTCGATTGATGCCTATTTCCCTTTTTGTTTGATAACAAAGGGGGAGAAATTTATGGTTTTGGTAGACTGAAAAGACTTGGATTTGTGCTTCAGACTTATTTTGTTTAAATTTTAACTGATATTATAGAAGTTTGATATTTGGTGTATGTTGAACTAACATGATTGCAGGTACATGCCCAGATAATAGGGGTACATGCCCAGATAATAGGGGTTGTTTTAAAATTTCAGGATTCACTGAAATCAAATTTCAGTTAGTTATTATGAGATTCCTGAAATGATATTGATGCATGAATTTAGAGGGAGCTAATTATATTATATGCATGAACATAGGGGGGGGCTAAGGGGTATTAAAAGGTTTTTGGTTGTCATCATCAAAAAGGGAGAGAATGTTGACCTGGTCATATTTCATCCTTAAGTTTTGATGATGAATTGTTCGTATGCTAAATTAATTTATGGCATTTCAGGTATATGATGATAAGGAACATTGATTGGATATTCAAGTGGTTGGAGAATTTTTCTTTACTAGGAAACAAGTGTAAGGTCAATTGCTTAATAATTAATTTTTCATTTAAAGGCTCTAGGACAAATCATTGACATTTTATTTTATGTCTTAAATGAAAATTTTTTGAAAAAGGTTTTTTTTTAATATTATAATAAATACTTGAGATTAGATTAAATATTTGTTATCAAGTACAAAGATTTTTAAATGCATTATATTATAAAAAGCTACTTGATATATGTTGCATGTGTATACTATTTGATATATGTTATATATCAATAAATAATATTTAAATCCATATTTTTAATTGGGCTTTTCTTATGTTTGGGTCAAATTGTATTAAATTTGTGTGAACTATAATATGTGATTACATTAATTTGGGCCTTTATACTAATTACGTTAAACTAATTTTAAATTATTTAAGTTGGGTTTGTTAAACTAATTGAGCCAATTTTATTTGTTGGGTTTTAAATTTTTTTTAAAGTTTCTCGGATAATATTCAGCCCTTTCCATTTGCAATGTCCTTAGGTTTCTTCCAAATCTTTGTAGGCTCAAACCCCTAATTTTTTTTCCTCTGATCCTCCGCGTGAAGCTCCAGTGGGGTTTGTGGTGAACCCTAGTGTTGGTTGTAAGACCCCAACTTTTTAATAAAGATGATTTTTTTCTCTAAATATCATTTTTGAATATTATGGAGTAAATTTGATATAATATTATAATTGTTGGTAATATTTATAAATTTTGTAAAGTACGCAAGTTGTTATATAATATTCGATTGGTCGGGGAATATTCGTACAACGGCACAATCATTGGTGGACCCCACAACGGAATTATCGTCGGATTGAGAAAACAACAAAAATGCTTTATGAAAATAACGGCGAAAGTTTTACCGTTAACTGTTGAAACACTTTGGTGTTAAAGTAATGAATGTCTGGCGTAGTTACATGAAGAACTACAGTATTGATTATTGATGCTTACGCGAGAAGTCACTCGCTTTTGTTTAATTATTGCCACGGTAATTGTTGTGAATTTTGGCATATTTTATGGACCCCCACCTACTTATTTTTCAAAATAGTGTGGTATAAGTGTGATATATATATATATATATATATGTATAGGATGTTTGAATTGGGTGGGTGGGGTTTGGTTTTAGTGGCATGAATTTATATTATATATATATAAATATAAATCAAGTGGGTTGGTTTTCAAGCAATATCACGGATTGAATCCGTGAACTTTTCTCTTCAAACACATGTTATTTATATATATAATATATATTATATTTAAAAGTTTTGTTTTATTAGAATATTTTATTAAATCAATCTGGACCGTTCAGGAATTATTTACTATGCAGTCTATTCTTCTATAAATAGAAGCTCATTCCTTCATTATTTTCTTACGAATTCAACGAAACTCTAGAGAGAAATTATATAGAGAAACTATAGAAAAGTATTACGCTACTTCCCTACTCTTATATCCGCTTTCTTTTTACGGTAGGGGTATTATTTCTTTTATATTCATGAAGAGAACTTCATTATTCCATTATTTATTATTCTATTGGAATAACTTTTGTATACGCAAAGCAACCTATACTTGGTGAAATTCTTTTGTTATTCCATTCATTATTATTACATTGGAATATCACATGCATCAAGTTTTTACGCGGACTGATTCCATCTTTATTATTACTCGTTAGAATATCATGTATGCATGCGTTTTACGCCCGGACACCTTCCGCCTTTATTATTACTCGTTGGAATATCCCATGCATGCGTTTTTACGCAGACCACAGGTTCATTAATTATTATTACATTGGAATAACTTTTATGCATGCGGTCTATCGCATGCACGGTGATTTCTTTTGTTATTCCATTCCTTATTATACTCAGTTGGTTAAAGTTTTGACTTCTATACTCCATGAAATTAGTGGAATATTCTTAATATTTGTGCTTCATCCAGTATCTTTTCATGGAAATATTCTTCTAAGCATTCTTGAATTTTACTCTACAAAGAAGTATCATGTTGACAATTTGGACGTTATTAGTTCCTGAAAAAAATAATTCTTGAACTTGTTTTATTGAATTCTTATGTCATTGTCATCATCTTCATGTTTAAATTTTTTGAAAGTCATCTGTGGCTTGTAGTGCATAGATGGACTTGGTATGATTATGACCAGGGATTATTTGGTGTAATCATGACCCTAATGTTATAAATGATGTGGTAAAAGTCCTCATTGGCCCGTAGTGCATTGATGGACCGTTGTTGGCATGACATGACCATTAATGAATACACAAATATTCTTCGCCCGTAGTGCATGGATAATTATGGTCGTGATACTAAAGAATATCCTTGGCCGTAGTGCAAGGTGATTCGATGATGTGGATTGTTTATTAACCTGAGTCCCAGTGATAAAAGTGATGAAAAACCTTTTAAATCATAAAAGATAGTAGATTTTATTCTCTACTTGACTCTTTTAATAGATTGCTTGTTCCGCTGCAGTTAAACTTGATGTTTGTTATATTGTACTTTTTAACACTGTTTAAGGCTAATGATGATTTATTATGCATTATCTTAGTCATAATATTTCTTACTGGGCTAGTTGAGCTCACCCTTTCTTTCATTGTTCTCTTCAGGAAATGAGAATATAGCTGGGACGAGTCGGGGAACGGAGTGATGGACCAGATGATAGTATTAGTAGTCCTCACTATTCTGTTAAATAGTGTGACAATAAATATAATAAGGACTTATTCTGAGAGTGGATATTGTCTAGAAGACAGTATTTCTTTAAAACTCACAGATCTCTTGTTGTATATTAAAGATTTTATTTGTATTTGTATTTTGTACCATGTATTTGGCGACTCAGAATAGGTGATGTATACCTATTTTGGGGGCATAACAGTTGGTATCAAAGCTTAGGGATATGATCCCTGGCTAAGATGTGAGACTAGAACTAGGAGGGGAGAGACGGGGAATTCCTTCGCTAGTATGACCTACCTAAGTTTATTTGGTATTTAATTGGTCGGTCAAAGTATAGGGATAATAGGTTATATGTTAATTAACCTTTTTTTGTGGCAGTATCTGAAAATAACATCCGAGAATGTTGAGAATAGCAATGGAGCACAGGAGACCGTTGAGTCTCCACAAATCAATAATCAGGATAATGTGCATCAGGAAGGCGACAATCCTCAGGCAAATATTAACACTGACCAGATGACGAACGATGGAATGTTCAGAGGTTTTATACAATTCATGCAACATCAGGCAAGAACGGCTCCTGTCCAAAATGCAGGTGGAAACATTGGAAACTCTCGGACGGTCACCGCTAAACAGTTCAAGGAGCTGGGACCACCGGAGTTTATTGGAGAGCCAAAACCACTTAAGGCGGAAGCATGGATAAAGTAGATCACCAAGATATTTGATGTCTTGGGATGCTCCGAGGAGAAAAAGGTTCCATTTGCCACCTTTATGTTACGAAGAGAGGGAGATTACTGGTGGGAATCAGTAAAACGTACTCAACCTGCCGCACTAAAGATGTCTTGGGAGAAGTTCCAAGAACTATTCAACGACAAATATTTTCCCAAAAGTATTTGTCACATGAAAGAGGTAGAGTTCATCAAGCTGGAGCAGAATAACATGACCGTGTCGCAGTACGAAGCTAAGTTTACCGAGTTGTCCTGGTTTACGTCCCACTTAGTTGATAATGAAGAGAGAATAACGCGGATGTTTTTAAGAGGTTTGAAGCCGGAGATACGTCAATATCTTATTTCTCATAAACTGTGTTTGTATTCAGATGTTGTAAATAGAGCTCAGTTAGTGGAGCGCAATAACGAGTCAACGCAACCAAAAGAGAGCGGTATTTGCCGACAAAATGATAATACCGGTGAGAGGCGGGTCGTGAAGCGGTGACAACAAGCGTGGAGAGAATCAATAGGCTAGAAATGGTAACCACTTCGGTGGTAATCAGGGCCAAAATAATAAGAATGGACATTTCAAGAAGAGGAGATTCAACAATGATGGAAAGACGTCAGCACCAGCACCCGTTGTTAATGAAGGGGAACGACCACCTATCATATGCTTCAAATGCGGAGGAGAGGGACACATCAGTCCAAACTGCGCGATGCCGTCCAAAGCATGTTATAATTATGGAAGAGAAGGTCACCTAGCCCGATTTTGTCGTTCACTGAAGACAAGTTCAGCTAGGATGGAGGCACCAAAGGCCGTCCTAGAAAAGTCAAAGCCGGTGGTGCAAGGGAGAGCGTTTGTAGTGACCTCCCAAAAAGTAAGGAACCCGAACGAGGTCATCACGGGTAAGCTTATCATAAACTCTAGCGAAGTCTATACCTTATTTGATACCGGTTCTACCCATTCTTTTATTTCTCCTACTTGCGCTCAACGATTAAATTTGACTCCGGAGAAATTAGACTTTGACTTATCTGTAGAAACTCCGTTAGGAGAAACCTTCATTACATCCACTGTTTATAAGTCTTGTTTGGTTCAAATCGGTACCCTCACATTACCTGTCAATCGTATTTCATTAAAAATACTTGTATTTGATGTGATTCTAGGGATTGATTGGTTAACTACTCATCATGCAAAAATTGATTGTTTTCATAAGGTTGTTAGCTTTCATATTCCTAACCAACCTATTATGCGAATTCAAGCAACTAAACCATGAAAATCAATCACTGTCATCTCAAGCCATAAAGCTATTCGTTTATTGAAAAATAGATGTCAAGCTTTCTTAGCTCATGTCACGGATCTAAACAAAAATACGTCAGTTTTGAATGATATTTCTATTGTTAATGAATTTCCTGACGTATTCCCTGAAGAACTTCCTGGCCTACCCCCAGAGCGTGAAATTGAATTTTGTATCGACCTTGAACCCGGTACAAAACCCATTTCCAAAGCCCCATATCGAATGGCTCCTATTGAACTTCAGGAGTTAAAGACCCAACTGCAGGAATTGTTAGACATTGGCTTTATTCGTCCTAGTACTTCTCCTTGGGGTGCTCCTGTTCTATTGGTGAAGAAGAAATATGAGAGTATGCGACTTTGTATTGATTATCGGGAGTTAAATCATATCACCATCAAAAATAGGTACCCATTTCCACGTATTGATGACCTGTTTGACCAGTTTCAAGGCGCCAAATTCTTTTCAAAGATTGATCTTCGTTCCAGATATCACCAATTGAAGATTAGAACCGATGACATTCCAAAGAAGGATTTGAACTTCGATTTTATATTATGAATTCCTAGTCATGTCTTTTGGATTGACTAATGCTCCTTTGCTTTTTCATGGATATGATGAACCGAGTATTAAAGGAATATTTGGATCACTTTGTGGTTGTCTTTATTGATGACATCCTTATTTATTCCAAAAGCCGTGAAGATCATGAATGAGCAACACTTGAGGTCGATACTCCAAAAGCTTCGTGAATATAAGCTTTATGCGAGTTAAAGAAATGCGAGTTCGGCTTGAGGAAGTACCATTCCTTGGGCACGTGGTATCAAGTCATGGAATATCTGTTGACCCAAAGAAAGATTGAATCTATTCAAAGTCTGAGCAACCTAAATCGATGGATCCAAAAACGTAGCTTTCTCGGTTTAATTTGGTTATTATCGGAGATTTGTGGAAGGATTTTCTCGAATCGCTACTCCACTAACTCAGCTGACTCGAAAAGATACAAAGTTCGGTTGGAGCGAAGAATGTGAGAAGACTTTTCAAGAACTTAAGAGGAGACTCATTTCAGCACATGTTCTGACAATACCATCTGGCTCGGAGGGATTTTTCATCTACAGTGATGCTTTGGGCAAAGGGTTGGGATGTGTTCTCATGCAACATGAGAAAGTCATAGCCTATGGCAATTGACAACTCAAACAATATGAGAAGAATTATCCTACTCATGATCTAGAGTTGGCAGCAGTCATTTTCGCACAAAAGATTTGGAGGCATTACTTGTATGGGGAGAAAGTGGAGATCTTTACGGATCATAAAAGCCTCAAATATTTCTTCACTCAAAAGGAACTCAACATGCGACAATGACATTGGCTTGAACTGTTGAAAGATTATGATCATACCATCCAATACCATCCCGAAAAGCGAGCGTGGTAGGTAGCGCATTGAGTAGAAGAAGATCATATGCAAGCACGAAAAGATATTGTCAACACAAAGGCCCATTTTGTGTGACTTGCAAAGGATGGAGATAGAGTTAATGACTCCAGGGACCCATGTGATGATGGCGAATATACGAGTAGAACCAACTTTAATTGATAAAGTCAAAGTTGCTCAAGCTACAGACCTGGAGTTGATGCGTATGAGGAAGAAAGTGCAGGAAGGTGTTATGCCGGAAGCAAGAATCGCTAAAGAAGGAATACTTCGAGTCAACTCCAGACTTTGTGTTCCTAACGACCTTGATTTAAAGTATAAAATCATGATGGAGGCGCACAACACACCGCTTTGCAATCCATCTCGGGAGTACCAAAATGTATCGTGATCTTCGCCATACATTTTGGTGGAGCAATATGAAGAGATAGCGCCGTTTATCTCGAGGTGTTTAACTTGTCAACGAGTCAAGTAGAGCATCAAGTACCAAAAGGTCCATTGCAACCACTTGAAATTCTGAATGGAAGTGGGAGCACATTACCATGGATTTTGTTCTTTGGTCTTCCTGTGGTTTCTCAAGGCATAGATGCGATTTGGGTCATTGTTGATAGATTGACCAAGTCTGCTCATTTCTTACCTATACGAGAAACTTATACACTTGAACGTCTTGCTCGTATGTACATATAAATGAGATTGTAAGATCGCATGGTATTCCAAAGATCCATAGTTTCGATCGAGACCCAAGATTCACTTCACGATTTTGGGTTAGTTTGCAAAAAGCTATGGGCACGGATTTACGATTTAGTTTGGCATATCATCCTTAGACGAACGAACAATCAGAGAGGACTATTCAAACTCTGGAAGATTTATTAAGACTCTGGGTCCTTGACTTCAAGGGAAGTTGGGACAAGTTCTTACCATTGGTGGAGTTTTCCTACAACAACAGTTATCAAGCAAGTATTGGCATGGCTCCATTTGAGGCGTTGTATGGAAGAAAGTGTCATTCTCCAGTATGATGGGATGAGGTGGGTGAAGCAACATTATTGTGACCGGAGTTGGTACGTATGACTACGAAAAAGATTCAAACGATCCGGCAACGTATAAAAACCTCACAAGATCGACAAAAGAATTATGCTAATCTTCATCGAAAGGACGTGGAATTTGATATTGGGGATCATGTGTTGTTACGTGTTGCTCTATGGAAAGGAGTTACGAGATTTGGAAAGAGAGGAAAGCTCAATCCTCGATTCATTGGCCCATTTTTAATCCTCGATCGAGTAGGAATTATGGCGTATAGACTCACTTTACTGCCAAGTATGTCTCGTGTTCATAACGTTTTTCAATATCCATGTTACATAAATATGTGGAAGACCCGAACCACATTATTGAGTTAGAACCGGATGAAATAGCGGAAGATTTGACGTATGAAGAGGTTCTTGTTCAAATCTTGGATAAGAAGGAACATATTCTACGCTCCAAGGTTATACCTCAAGTCAAAGTTTTATGGAGAAACCACGATGTTGAGGAAATGACCTGGGAGTTAGAATCTGAAATAAAATCAAGGTATCCTTACCTCTTCGACATGACAGGTATGTACCCTAATTTCGAGGGGAAAATTTCATAAGAAGGGGAGATCCCAACTTTTTAATAAAGATGATTTTTTTCTATAAATATCATTTTTGAATATTATGGAGTAAATTTGATATAATGTTATAATTGTGGGTAATATTTATAAATTTTGCAAAGTACACAAGTTGTTATATAATATTTGATTGGTCGGGGAATATTCGTTTTAACAGGGAATATTCGTACAACGGCACAATCATTGGTGGATCCCACAACGAAATTATTGTCGGATTGAGAAAACGACAAAAATGCTTTATGAAAATAACGGCGAAAGTTTTACCGTTAACTGTTGAAACACCCGGTGTTAAAAGTACAGTAATACGCGTAGTTGCACAGTAGCACGTGGTATTGATTATTGATGCTTACGTGAGAAGTCACTCAGTTTTGTTTAATTATTGCCACAGTAATTGTTGTGAATTTTGGCGTATTTTATGGACCCCCACCTACTCATTTTTTAAAATAGTGTGGTATGAGTGTGATATATATATATATATATATATATATATAGGATGTTACGGTGGGTGGGTGGGTGGGGTGGGGGGGGGGTTTGGTTTTAGTGGCATAAATTTATATTATATATATATAATATAAATCAAGTGGGTTGGTTTTCAAGCAATATCACGGGATTGAATCCCGTGAACTTTTCTCTTTCAAACACATGTTATTTATATATAAATAATATATATTATATTTAAAAGTTTTATTTTATTAGAATATTTTATTAAATCAATCTGGACCTTTCATTTAAAAACATATCAATCTGGACCGTTCAGGAATTAGTTACTATGCAGTCCATTCTTCTATAAATAGAATCTCACTCCTTCATTATTTTCTTACGAATTCACTGAAACTCTAGAGAGAGAAATTATAGAGAAACTATAGAAAAGTATTCTGCTACTTCCCTAATCTTATATTCAGCTTTTACGGTAGGGGTATATTATTTACTTTGTATTCATGAAGAGAACTTCATTATTCCATTATTTATTATTACATTTGGAATAACCTATATATGCCAAGCTACCCTATACTTGGTGAAATTCTTCATTATTTCATTCGTTATTATTCATTAGAATATCCTCGTTCATGCGTTTTACGCGGGATTCTGATTCCGTCTTTATTATTCTGTTGGAATATCATGTCTATGCGTTTTACGTCGGACCTGATTCCGTTAATTATTATTCTATTGGAATAACCTGCATGTGTGGTCTATCGCATACCTGGTGATTTCTTTTGTTATTTCATTCCTTATTATACTCAGTTGGTTAAAGTTTTGACTTCTATACTCCATGAAATTAGTGGAATATTCTTGATATTTGCGCTTCATCCAGTATCTTTCATGGAAATATTCTTCTGAGTATTCTTGAATTTTACTCTACAAAGAAGTACCATGTTGACAATTTGGACGTTATTAGTTCCTGAATAAATTAATTCTTGAACTTGTTTTATTGAATTCTTATGTCATTGTCATCATCCTCATGTTTTTATTTTTTGAAAGTCATCTGTGGCCTGTAGTGCATAGATGGACTTGGTATGATTATGACCAGGGATTATTCGGTGTAATCATGGTCGTAATGTTATAAATGATGTGGTAAAAGTCCTCATTGGCCCGTAGTGCATTGATGGACCGTTGTTGGCATGATCATGACCACTAATGAATACACAAATATTCTTGGACCGTAGTGTATGGATAATTGTGGTCGTGATACTAAAGAATATCCTTGGCCGTAGTGCAGGGTGATTCGATGATGTGGATTATTTATTAAGCTGAGTCCCAGCGATTAAAGTGATGAAAAACCTTTTAAATCATAAAAGATAGTAGATTTTATTCTCTACTTGACTCTTTTAATGGATTGCTTGTTCATTCACGCAGTTAAACTTGATGTTTGTTATATTGTAGATCGCTTTAACACTGTTTAAGGCTAATGATAATTTATTATGCATTATCTTAGTCATAATATTTCTTACTGGGCTAGTTGAGCTCACCCTTTCTTTCATTGTTCTCTTCAGGAAATGAGAATATAGTTGGGACGAGTCGGGGAACGGAGTGATGGACCAGATGATAGTATTAATAGTCCTCACTATTCTGTTAAATAGTGTGACAATAAATATAATGAGGACTTATTCTAAGAGTGGATATTGTCTAGAAGACAATATTTGTATTAAAACTCACAGCTCTCTTATTGTATATTAAAGATTGTATTTGTATTCTGTACAATGTATTTGGCGACTCAGAATAGGTAATGTATACCTATTTTGGGGGCGTCACATTGGTGTTGTAATTTTTGGTGATTTGGGGTTTAATTTGTTTGAACTAAAAGCATGGTTGATGAAGAAAGAGAAAGAGAAAGAGATGTTGATTTTGTGGTGGGTATTAGGTTGAAGAGTGAGGCAGTGAATAATGGGTCTGTAATTGAAATGGAGAATGGGGGCGGTGTTGAGGGAATTCTGCAGGTTCGTCTGGTGTTCTAACCTATAGGAGGCGGAAGCGTGCGAAGATGAGTAGTAGTTCAGAGGACAAATTGATCGAGGATTGGAAGGTTTCTACAAATTCAGAAAGCCACCCAGGAGCTTAATTCGGTTGGCGATGATATCAATATTGTGAACGGAGGTAAATGATACAATGGTAATTTTATTATGTATCTAAAAATAATATCTTTGTTTGGAACGGAAGAGAATGATCAATAGATGTATATAGTTATAGAATTTATAAATTTATAGATTTTGACTATATTAATATGATTAATAATAATAATAATAATATGAGTTTAAAAAAAAGAAAAAAAAAAATTAGTAATTAATAATTTAACGCATAGTTTATTAATTTATTTTAATAATTTGTGTAATTAGTTCGATCGGAGGGAATTTAAAGAGTTATATTTGGAATATAAATTTTGGAGTATTAATAATTGATATAAGGCGATGATTAAAGGCATATTAAATAGATTATGAATTATTTTGGAATTATTAGTTTGGATTGTTTTTAATTTGAGGTGAATATGTTTAGGTTGTGAATAACGTTTCGTATTTGATATCGTTGGCATTTGAGGGTAAGATCTTGTGGAGTGCTATAAATGGTTTGGAAGTATCAGGTACAGATTCCGTACTCTTTCAGCGATACTCTTGTTAAATTTGATTTGTTCGTTTGTTTCCTTATTTCGAATTATGTTATGATTTCACAAAATTGTTTCATGTGAAATAAATATATTAGTTTCATTTTGGAGTTGATACACATGACTCGTATTTGTACTCTTTGAATTAGGTTATCATGTTTAGTATTTATTTTTGATAATTGTAGAGCGGTACATGTTGCTACCTTCTTTTTGAGACCTTGTGACTATAATTTGATTTGGTTCAACATGTACATATAGAACCCTTTTATTGGTATTATGTCGCATGTGTTGTGACATAGTATTTTTGTTAGAATATACCGTTTGGTATACCTGAGGTATAACCACCTGTGGGGGTACCACAGGCATGTCGTCTTGGCACGAGAGGCGTGACACTTTTCATGGCGGTGTGATTAGTCCACGGCGTCTCCGTTTTGGACACCGGAGGAAGTGGGCCATTTGGTGTTTTGTTGTGGGAGGCGTATGGGTTAACCCTAGTTTTCTGTTCTGCGGATTTGTGATGTTGTGCCAAACACACCTATCTGATTTGCATACATTTGGATTCGCGGTCCAATGTGTGATTTGCTTGTGTGGCATTATTTTGGTTGCTTGTGTGGCATTATTTTGACTTGCCTGTGTGGTATTGTTTTGACTTGCCTGTGTGGCAATGTATACTTCTGAGCTCACTCAGTATGAAATAAAACTCAACCATTTGATTCAGCCTATTATTTCATTATATTAGTTTTGTTTGTTTCTGTTCAGTTCAATTCATTGAGTTAGTTCCTTCAGTTCGCTATTTCTTTATTCTTCTATTGGTTTCATCAATTCTGTTGATTCAGATATATTCCATTAAGATCTTTGGAGAATATATTTTCGTCAGTATTTACACTTGAGGCTTTATTCAGTATTTTGTCTCAGTTGTTTTCATATATCAGTTGTATATCTTTTGTATATTTGTATCCGTACTAGGCCATTGCGTCATATTGTGTTTTTCTTCCGGCAGATTTGCAAGGGTGATTCAGGGCTAGTGTGATGAGAGAGTTGTCTTTGACCATCTAGGTTGTTTCAAATTTTGGTTTTGGTTATTTTGACTCTATTTGAAGAATTGTATTTAGTACTTCATTGATGGATATCACTAGTAGTACTTTGAAGTTATTAGTGCTCTGTTTACTTATTTTTAGGTTTGTTGTGCTTTGTACGTGACCTCCCTTTCCTTTTCGGGAAGGGGGTGTTACATGTTACGTGTGCTTATAAGTTACTACTTGATAATTGGTTATATTCAAAGTTAAGTGTTCTACTACACGTGGATATATGAGTATGTCTAGTAAGCTATAAAGATGGTAGCCTATAGAGTTTAAATTATGACATGATAAGTGTGTTTTTTAAGAAAGGTAATTATGAATATCTTGGAACTATGAAGACCTTGATTATTGGAAAAGAAGTGTGATGTCATACGTTACCTTTGCTGTTCACGCCACTTTAAATGGTTACAGATATGAAGTCAAATCCTCTTATCTAATGGGTAATCTTTTAAAAGGTCTTTGAATATTATCTCTACAGTATAAAGAGTTGAGTTGTTATATGGATAAATATTAAAGATACATTTCTTTACCGTTGTGGGGTATTTCCATATTATTAAGCCAGTTATTTTGTGGACTATTGGAACAGATTAATCTGGAATTAACGGTAACTTTATTATGGACTATAAAATCGTGCTTCTGGTATGGAATAAATTACGACTCACAGAATACTATTTGCATAAATCAATGATATTATTGAGGAATTTGATTTAATTGATGCAAACTTTGAGCAGCTAAGCAATTATATTTCTGATATTCTTTTAGCTGGTATTTGGTAAGATTTAATTATTTATCTTTCTGTGCTAATTGATCATTGCAGATAGTTGAGCCTTTAATTGTTAAATTGATTATTCTTGTATTGATCATAGACCTCTATTTGTATTTAATTGTTTGTTTAGACTAAGTGTAGTTTAAAGGTGTTAATCCTAGTGGATTAGAGAAAAGGTTTACAAACAGGTTCAAGGAAGCAAATGTGCTTGAAGAGTGCATAGGTGCACAAGGAGCAAGAGTGCTCAAGAGAAATTAATTGTTATTAATTCTTGTAAGAATCTGTTTTGTAATAAGTGTTTATTTATAAAGAAATAAATAAAGTGAGCCTCAATTACTAGCTGGTATTGGACGTGGACTATGCTATTATTATAGACGGTAATAGCTGAACCACGTAAAAAATCTTGGTGTTGATTACTTGCTTTATTTTAATTACTCACATAAGCTATTTAATTATCTTAATAATTAAAATTTGAATATTTGCATTAGTTTAAGATAATTATTTAACACCAAGTATTTTATTTAAAGTTATAAATTCAGCATGATATTTTATTAAAATAATTAGTCAATTCAATAGGTCAAATTAATTCAGCAAGCTGAATTCATCAATATAGTAGCCTGAATTTAATAGCTTGATCTAAAGTTTAAAAATTGGTCATAGATTGCTCTCACACTTATTCAACTCTCCCGTCTAAGTGTGCCTATTTAAATTTCACTTTCAGTTAAGGTGAAACATGGAAGTGTCTCTGGGAAAGACAAGGGCAAGGGCAAGGCTACCGACTAGCTTGTTCCTTTATGTTTAAATTGTTATGTTATATTAAGACTATTTTCAGACTATGTTTAAGCTTAAGTGGGATTATGTAATAAGTCTTTATTCGATATTATTATGTAATCTATTAAGTATCAGAAGGTTATGAGACTTGGGGAATAATTATAATAAATCATTGTATATTATTCTAAATTGGATTATCCGCTGTGAATGTGTAATTCTAGTTATTATCGTATTACCATGAGCACGTGATGAACCAAATTCGAGTGACCAAGTGGCGGTCCGAATTTAGGGGCGTCACAAGATATACGAGCCTGGTATGAGCTCCAATGAACCAACGTCCTCCCGAATGGATAACATCCTTCGAGACGGACGAATGCCTCCTGAACGAATAACATCCTTTGGGTCGGATTAACGTCCTCCTGAATGGATAACATCCTTCAAGACGGACCATCGACCTCCTGAACGGATGACATCATTCGGGACGGATTAGCGTTCTCTCAAACGGATAACATATTTTGGTTGTGATAAGGTTAGTTATCTACATCTTCGGTTGTGATAAGGTCAATTATTCATATCTTCGGTTGTGGTAAGGTTGGTAATCTACATCTTCGGTTGTGATAAGGTTAGTTATCTATCTCTTTGATTGTGATAAGGTTGGTTATTTATCTATCTTCGGTATTGATAAAGGCGATTATTTATCTATCTTCGGTAGTGTTGAGGTTCAATTATTTTTGGCGTATGGTGTTTGGGTGTGGCAGTTCTCTTCGGCAGATACGGATCTTTGGTTGGGATAAATTTAAATACTCTCTTATTTTAAGTTCCTTATAAATAAGAGACTGGGGGGGGTGTGGAGATGTAATTATTTGGATCTAGCCAAAGTGTAGCTCAACTTATTTAATGGACCGGATTTGGTGTTGGCCCATATACGTTTATTTGGACAACTTGCTCAAATAGTGAGAGAGTTCATCACTACAACAAAAAGGCTTATCAGCAACCGCATATTTGCGACCGCATATGGTCGTATATGAGTAATAGCGACCAACTACGGTCGCTGATATTAGTCGCAGATAATCTGGTCGCTGGATGGATGTCAGAAAAAATTATCAGCGATCGACGTGATCATGATCAAGCTATCGTCGATCGAATTGTCGCTAATCGACTCATCTTTGGTCATTGTCAAGGATGACGTGGCACACGTGTTAGCGATCGTAAACAGCAACCGCGTTGGTAGTTGAGTATCCAAAGAATATTAGCGACCGAATGTAGTCGCTGATGTTAATACTTTTTTTAAATATTTGTTTCTGTTTTATTGATTTTCCAAAAAAATATACATGTTTTGTACCTGCTTTCAATCCCAACACAGCAGTATAAATAAGCATCCATATAAACATACATCCATGACTTATATAAATATCTCAACACAACCATGTACAACAGTGTATATAAATATCCATCCATTGTAGACAAATAAACCAACACAATATCAATCAATACACTTGTCTAAAGAATGAATATAAAAGTACAAGGCAACTACCCAAATATCTAAAAAAAAAGTGTAGCTCTTCATGCATCATCATCCAAATTAGTATGATCCTATAATTAGCAAAAGAATATAACATGCTACATGTGTTGACTTACGTGGATGACTTAGGGAAAGCTAAATAATAAAAATTATTTAAACATAAGTAAGGCACAACAATATATATCCAAGTATACCTGATCGCCATCCTATGTCGTTCTGCTACCGCCACTGCATCCGCCAACTCATGAGGACTCAAAGACTGCAGATGACCGCCCAGTATACGAAGAAGATCACAATCCTGACAGATTTCTCTCACACAGTCAACCAGAGTATGATAGGTTGGATGACCTGATGACTATGTAGACTAGGTAGCAGAGCTGCCTGTGCCACTGATGGTCAGGTGTCATTTTTGTCCTTGGCCTTTAACATAGTTTTTCTTCACAACGGACGCCCTCTCCTACAATTCTTAATCAATCGACGGACGCGGGGTGCCTTTAGAATAGCGCTCGTTCATTAAGCCTTTATAAGTGTTATGTTAGAAGGTCAACAATTAAATAGTTAAAAATAAATAAATAAATGCTAAAAAATATCGTCATAATTTATAAACAACATATTAGTATAAAGTTAACTTATTACCGCTATCTAAACAGCCTCAGGCAGACCATCGCAGGTGGCCTTTAACATAGTAGCCAACAAGGTTATCAAATACTAGTGTATTTTTTATGTTAATGTGGAATTGTTAGTAAAAAATTACTTCACATACAAAGTAATATATAATTTAAAGAAAACGATGCCACTCGTGAATAAAATGCCCATAACTAATCCAATATCATACCAATTTGTTTCTTTAATTCCCTCCCTCTAAATACTAGTTCATTAACTAATTTTAGATTTTAATAAATTTATTTTAGTTAGGACAATAATTTAATAATAAATTTTATGACTAATAAAAATATAATAAAAGTAGGTATGAGGTGTTAAAGAAGGTTCAACAATAATAGTTTCAGAAATCAGGAACATGAGCCATGAAGATACTCATATTGTTTGCCAATGTTTGTAACAAGGAAAAGACTAAATTGGGAAAACAGGTCACACAAAAAAAAAAGAAAAGATTTAAATGTAGCTCAAAATGTAGTGTATATCTTGGCAAGAATCACAATCTAGTTGTGGGGAACATTAGTACAAGTGCAGAATCAGCTATATATTAACCCATACACCATATTATTCAATAAATTAATAAAAACCCAAATCTCCATTCATAAAACCAAATCAAAATCAATAAACAATTATAAAATCAATAGTTAAACAAAACCCTAAAAGAGAAACCCTAAATCGAACAAGATATATAGAGGGGATATGGCAAATTAAAACTTAAGATTTGGAACTTTTTACCTTTCATTTGAGGTTGTACTGGACTTGTAATGAAGCAGTAACAATGAACGAGCGAACGAGCGAACAATCGAAGGCGTACCCCCTCTTATCTTCTCCTTCCCTCTTCTCTTCTCCCCTACTCCCTCTTCTCTCCGTGTCCTGCTTTTCCCTCTTTTTTTTTCTTCAGATTGAATGTTTAACGCTGATTCTCGATTATGTTTATGAGAATCAATGATCATCATCAATGAACCACAAGCTTTATCGCTAATTTTTAATGATTTGGACATATCAGCGACAGCTAACGGTCGCTGATATGGAGTGGTCGCCGCGCCAAAATTTCACACCAATTTTTGGGAGGGAAATACATGATAGCGACTGAGCAGCGACCGTAGCGACTAGAGTCCTTAGCGGTCGCAGATAGCGGTCGCTAAAACAATTATCTGCGACTGGATAGGGCGGTCGCTAATATCATTGGTCGCAGAAAGAGCTTTTTTTTGTAGTGCATATTAAAGTAAGATTATGTTTCCTTATTTGGTGGGATAAGGAGGTCGAACTTGGGTAGTAAGCAATCAATCATTAATTGCAGTTATAAGGTGATTCTGAAAAGGACTTCTACTCCTAGTTGGATTCGGGTGGACATGACTTCTATACATACAACAACAAACAAGGGTTAGAGCACACAAGATCATATGACACAAATAAACATTTTGTACTTTCCATATTATTATAGTGGATTTCTCTATCTCCGTGGTTTTTTTCTAATTGGGTTTCCACGTAAATTCTTGTGTTTATATTGTATACCTCTTTGTTTATGTTTATGTGAGTGTATTTTGTGAGTTTGATTTCACAACAATACAATCAATTTGTTAGTGCGATTTTGGTATGCTATTTTGGTGATTTCGTCAGGCGTAAAAAATTTGACTTTAACATATACCAAATTACTTTATAAAAAGAAATAGTCCATAAAATTATAGTGCTTTGATTAATGGTAGGATAGAGTAATATCTAAAGGTATTAGTATAAATCGAATCCACTACCGCTATTAAAAGTCCAAGCGCCCGCTTTTTTGGCCCACTAAAATCGACACATTTTAATACCCCAAGAGTGTTTTATGTTATGTATATATATCTTTCAAACAAAAGAAGTCCAAATTCACGTCGCTTTAAATTTAAAGGCCCACAAAAAATTTACCTAATGAAATAGGCCCAAATCTCAATGAGAGACTTGTATTCTTTCGTATTGATGCTCTTTTGTTTATGAAAAGTTCTTAAATTTTTCTATATCTATCTTAATAGCAATATTGCAAAATGCCCATTTTTATTGTGATCGCTTTAGGCCCTTAAAAACTCGGACCGACCCTGGTATAAATAATTCAATTTTATTAGTACTATTATTATTATTGTTATTGTTATTGTTATTATTAATATTAATAATAATATTATTATTATTATTATTATTATTATTATTATTATTATGATTTGTTATTATTAATCTTTGCAAAACTATTTGTTTAGTTAAAATATTAATTGGATTTAAAAGGTCTCAAGTTAATTAGCAACTAACATAATTTTAGAATAAGTTCAATATGCCCATCGCCGATTGCCACGATATTTAAACGTTAAGTTTGTAGCGCCTCAATTCGTTCTAAATTTTTTAATAGAATATCAATTTTTGAAAGAAAAAGTTCAAAGTTCATGCCCACCAAGTTCAATATGCCCACGCCGATCTGCCACGATGGCAGGCCAACGATACGCGACGCCTGCCTCAAGTTCAAATTTTTAATAGAAAGTACCAATTTACGTTGACCAAAAGAAAAGGGTTCAATACCCAAAAACTCCTAAAGTTCAGTGGCCAACTTTACATTTTACCCTGAGATCTAATGTGATATTCTAGTGATAAAATTCTCTTTTTTTATCGTGCAATATCACAGGTTTTAGTCTACTCTCATTAAAAATCGGAATTCAGCAGACGTTATTACACAAGATTAAATATAGGTTTTTCTAATTTCTCCCCTAGTTCCCCTCCTCGTATCTTTGTTAGGATAATAATATACTCCCTTCGTCACAAATTAATTGCTCAGTTTTGATATTTTAAAATCAAATTGACCATTTTTAAAACTAATCTTTTTACTATTTTTGCTAAAATATAGGTAAAGAGATTATAACCAAAAGAAAGTATATACAATTTATTACTAATCCCAATTTTTATAATTTTAGAAATATATTTATATATGCTTAATTATTAATTCTAAAATAATCAATTTGACTTAAAAAAATTAAAACTGAACAATTAATTTGAGACTGAAAGAGTATAAATGGAAATTATTTAATTTTGAGGCGTGTAAACACTATATTTAAAGTGATAATTATCCCCACTTAAATTTAAGTTACTAGCAATTCCCTTTCAGTATACAACAAAACTAACAAAATTTGCATAGAGCAAGTCTGAAGATTTTCTTTTAGTAAGCCCTATGAGACTTAATTATTTGGTATATATGAAATGAAGTGAAAAGGAATTAAATTAATTTCCTAGCAAAAACTCTCCGATTATAGATTCAAAAAATATTTTTTTCCCTCAAAATATGACAACTGGGATAAGAGTTTTTTGAAGTTGCTACATCCTACAAAGAGAAATAATTCAGTGCATTTCATTTGATCACAAAAAAATTAAAACATTTAATCTTAGCCATCCCGATCTCGCACATGCTAAATGCGTCTCTGAAGAATTATAATGCACCACATGTCACCACGTCGTGCGTGTGTGAGTTGCACTTGATTATACTGATATTTTCCCCTTTTGTGTTTCAGTATTAGTAAAAGAGTCTCACTATATAAAGTAAGAGAAGTTTAATTTATCTTCTATGTTTGATGTGGGTTTATCCGAATGATAATAAAACATACAAATATACAATCCAACTCCAACACTCTTCCCAAACTCCCTTGCGCACTAAAATAAAATGTATCTTTAAAATTTAATTAAAATAATACAGGTGGTACAAAAAAAAAGAGTATACTACAAAAATATTCCCTCATGTTTATACGATTTTGTAATATAAACATTAATATTTGAATTTTTATAATGTCACAGTCAAAGTTTTAATTTTTTACAAATTCGTCCTGACCTATTTTGATCAAACATTTGAGAAACATGTTTGATTTTTAAGGGCAAAATAGTCGATTAACATATAATACTATTCAAGACACATAACAATAGTTTTTACCGTTGACTTTTTAGCACATACTTATTTACTTACCTAATATAATTATTAATGTTAAAGCATATTATTTATTAAAAATTATTAACTTACAAATAAGATAATTCTAAAAAATAAATTATAACTTACAATTATTATTAACATTAAAATTATTATTACTATTAACGTACAAATATTAATAATGTTGGACATATTATCAATCACTAATATTAGAAATTTATTAATATTAAATGTATTATTATTTTTATAATAACGAATCAGTAATGTTAGAACAATATTAGTGTACAAATATTATTAGTGGTAGGAATTAATTTGCCTTTAAAATGTGCAAATGTTTCTCACGTGTTTGGTCGAAATTAGTTAGAGATAGATTTGAAAAAAAATTGAAACCTTGATTATGGCATTGTAAAAATTAAAACATTAGGGTCTACCGTGTAAATATAAACAAGTAGTTTTGCAGTTTACACAAGTAGTTTTGCAGTTTGCCCAAAAGCAAAAAAAAAAAAAAAACTATTATCATTATTGAAAATAAAGATTGCCCAATTTACAAGTGAATGCCATTTCAAAATCTTGTTACCCTGGCCCCTAGGTAAACTACTTTTTCCTATTTATGTCCTTGCCAAAATGATCTTAAATGTTGGTACCTAGAACACTTCTGATCTGTAACTTTCAGTTCAGTTGGATATTGAGGCATGAACAGGAATATTAATTAGTCTGTGTTTGGAGCACAATGATAATTATTCCTCTGTTTTTCTTAATTGACGTATCAAAGATATCTTGAATTTAATTTTGTGTACTATGCAGGCCAGCCCTACATAGGGATAAGGTGGATAAACTTATTCTGCTAGAAATAAATTAAAATAGAGTTCTTTAAGTAATTTTAAATTCAATAAAACACGGAGCAAATAAATAAATATCGGAAAAAGCCCCGGATGTAACGTTTTTTTCTATAGAGAAAAATTGCATATGGGGGGATAAGAATTATTTGTTCTACAATGTTCCATAAGCAATTTTTTCCCTATTTATTTTCTATAAAAAAAAAAGGTTACACATGATATTTGTTTTTTTGTGTGTGAAGATTTTTGTGGTGTATCCCTAATCCTGTTCTCTTCAAAATATAAGGGGTTGATGTACTGATTGACAATTTGGGTTACTTGTTATAATTTTCTGCATACTAGTTCAATCTTATTTACCTGAATAATTTAAGTAATTAAGTAAATATTGTAGAAGCTATACCATCCAAGCCCTTACAACAAACTGAACAAATGGCACCAGGTAGCATACCAGCTAGCAATGTTTAATTCACAGAATTATTTCCATATATCTATAGTTAGGATATACTCTGTTTTAATTGTAATTGATCTGTTTTGATTTTAATTGATCTTGTAAAGGCTGTATACCTGTATATATACATCACAAAGAATAATGAAAAATATGATTATTATTCAAAACAATATTCAGATTTTATATGGTATCAGAGCCATATTATCTCTCACTATAAACCCAAATCCTTTCCAATGGTTGCTCAAGAATCCACTGTCGCAACACCCACCGTGTCTACCTCGACTTCTCTTGATTCAAACGCGACATTGATCGCCATTGCTAACGCTCAACTTCCTCTCAAACTTAAGCCTATGAACTACCCAACATGGCGTGCACATTTGACTCTCTCACGATTGGCTATGACTTAATTGAATATATCGATGGTTCACACCCATGCCCCTCTGCTAACACAACAACAACAAGATTCTGGAAGTGACAAGATCAGCTCCTGCTACATGCCATTCGAATTTAAGTCTCTGACTCAATTGCAACCCTTATTGCATCTACCAAATCCTCCAAAGAAGCATGGGACAAAATCAAGAGCCTCTGCGCGAACCGCTCTCGCTCACGAGTTATGAGTCTCAAGGAACGACTCACTCAACCCCGTGATGATAAGTTTCTTGCCGAATACTTGCACAATCTCAAAGCTATCTCTGATAAGTTATGTGTGGCCTTCCAAAATAGTGTCCTCTACAAATATATTTTGAAATGACAAATACGTGGTCAGATGTAAACTAAATACAAACTTCATTAATACAATCGTGTAAAATACGACAACACATATCTGAGAGTTTTAATACAAATATTGTCTTGTAGACAATATCCAAACTCAAATAAAGTCCTCATTGCAATTATTGTTACACTATTTTACAAATTAGTGAGGACTGCTATAATAACCATCTTGGACCATTACTCCACTCTCCGACTAAGATCGCTACATTCTCTTTCCGAGGAAGAACAATGGAACTAAAAGGAAAAGAGTGAAATTTCAACCAATTTCAAAGAAAAGTTAATATTATGACTAAGATAATATAGAATAAATTATCCTTAGTTTTCAACAGAGAAAAATTTGATAGAATACAATAGACGACAAGTTTTAGAATACAACTGCAGCGAAAACATCAATCCATTAGAAGAGTCAAGTAGAGCATAATATCTATTATCTTCTATGATTTAAAAGTCCATCATCAATATTTTATCCATGTAACATCATTCAATAAATATTTCAAATCAACGAATTATCCATGCACTACTACTAGAAAAACAAGAATACGTGACGGAACTTTGTGACAATTTTTAAAAACAATCACAAAAGATAGTAATCTGTGATGGACTTTTTAAAAAATCACAAAATAATAGTATATATGATGGCTCTTAGTGATGACTACTCTTGCCATCAATGTATTATAATTCTGATGGTCATGTCACTCACACTAATTTTTTCACACAAAATAAATTTTCTTTTTGTGACTCACTAAGTCATCACTTATAGATATACCCTTTTCGTGATTGCAGTTAAGCTATCACTAATATTTTAATGTAAGAAATAATCAAAACTGTATTTTATAACGGTCGTGACAATCATTAAAAAGATAAATTTTTGTGACGACTTTTATTTGCAATTACAAAAGAAGGTATTTTGTGATGGAATTTTCCAGCCATCACAAAATAATAAAATATATGATGGCTCTCAGTGATGACTAATTTTACCATCATATAGAGTATTTGTGACATCCATTGCAATCACAAAATCTTATGTGGAAGTAATTTTGTTTAGTAAGTCAACTCACATATGTTTCCTTTTATATTTTATTTTAAAATTATAATCATGATCTGAGCTTTAGTGAAGTGGTAATACTCAATATTTAGTTTGCAAATGGGGGAGGGTTCGAATCCTACAAGTATCATTTGATACAATTAATACAGTAAAATAAATTATACCTAAATAGAGATTCACGTTCTTATATTTGATCCCTAAAGTCTTGTTTCTTTGTGATGACTTTGACAATCACAATAGATTACGTGTTAATGTGATTGTATTTGTGACGCCCCCAAATTTGGGTATCTTCCAACCCGACAGATGGTGCTCTACGATACTACAATTCATACAGTCATTCCATTGAGATAACAACAAAATGATTGTATTTACCATTTTTGTATTACAATAATACCAAATTTTATCCCAGGTTCATAAACCGAATACATTCTTTGTTCTTCATAAGTATATTACATACAAATACAAGAATCTATTACGGAGATTTATTAATCGTCCATCTTAGCCTTGCCTTTATCTCTCTTAGAACTCTCAGTTCGTTCGGCTTTAGCTGCAATCATATGGTTCAAGCAAGAGTGATCATAACTAGCTCTGCAAGTCTAACAAAGGATCATATGAATATCACATTGAGAATTATATGCTTAACTTCCATAACTAAACAATTAACTACTAAGCACTATGAAACATTTGACTAGTACTTCTCATTTCATAACAATGATTCCAAAGTTTAAATAATAACTTAGGAATTCTGAACCGGTCAAAAGACCATGAACATACTCTTTTCGTTTTCATACTTGAAAAGGACATATGGTACTAATGCCATCCATCCATCTTTACTTACGAGCACTTCTAGGTGATCAGCCTATTATACTCTATGTTGATCAACACTCTTCCGTTAAACGTATTTACGTTTAACATTTGGCAACCTCGCGTGCTCATCGAATAATCGATGAAAATACTTTTGTTTGTGCATAAACAAACTTACCTTTACATCCGTACCAAATACTTGGCATATGATAGCACTAACAGTTCTATATCGAAAGACTTATAAACAAATGTTTTCTCATTTGCTCTTGCAAACTCCTCCAAAAGTTCAACGTGAATCGTGGATCACGATCGAACACAATCGAAACAGGTACTCCATGTCTAGAAATAATTTCCTTGACATAAAGCTTAGCTAACTGCTGTGACACCCCCAAATTCGGGCACTTCAATCCCACAGATTTGGTGTTCACTGTCCAATTAAATCATAACTAACTACCCATTTCCAAAGGATAAGATTAAACTCAAAAGTTTAAAATAATCAATCTCCCATTAAAGGGTTACATAATCTAAAGTAAATCCCAGGTCATCTAACCATTAGTACAATCATCAGCGGATAATTAAAACTTGATCATAATTAATTATATTATATAAGCTTCATAAATAAAAAGATAAATTAAACGCTGTCGTCTAATCAAGCACTTTATCCTTGCCCTTGCTTGTAGAAAACTCTTCAAACTTCTTAACTTCATCTACATTATTTTGTGCAAGAGTGAGCAAACAATTGCCCACAAGAAGGATAATATACAATAACGGTTTATGAATGATAATTCACTGAGTTTTCAATGGTAAAGTATTCTTATCGGAATAATAAAATTTAATTCAACAACTATGAGTTCAAAGGAATAATGAACATTAAATTAACAATAGATATCAACATCAAAGAATACACTGAGGGTCACAAGACCACGAACTATACTCTAGGTTTCAAGTATTTCTACTTTAACCTTCAACATTCTAAAAGACTATAATCATCATCTATGTCCTAGGTTAACATGTGTTTCTACTGTAACCTTTAACAGTCTAAACGACTATATGGACCATCATTCTGTACTCCAGGTGATCAGCCCTTTTGTACTATGTATCACAAGAAATATTTTAACGCTTATTACAGATTTCTAAAATAATCCCCTAATAATAGGGTTGTTCATCTCAGCTTAGATTATCAGGTTTCGAACCAAATGAAGTTTGGTTGGGAATTAGCTTCCAAGGAATTCTAGATCTTTAGAATGCTCATCAACCAAGTACTGGTTGAATCAGATAGAAACAAATAACTATTTAAGAGTTTGATTATAATATCTTCATGAACAAAGTATATCGATGAATCAACAAGAGATTAGAAATAGAGAACTTGAAAAAGTATATCATGACAGTGAAAAGTAACCTAGATGAATAATAAAGTAGCAAAGGTTAGGGAACTTGCCTCGTGCGTAGGTTAAACAATCACTACTCACGTTCACCACAAGTCCTACACATACCATATGTATTGACAATAAACATTAGTTACACTAATATTAGTTTCATATAGCTCACTAACAACATCACATCTTTTCATGAACATCACTATTTAGCTTTATTACAACTACTTAAGTGATCATGTTATGCCTATTTTTGTAAACTATGTTCTATTAGTTTTGTTTCCAAACCCTATTAGCAGACTACCCCTTCCTGAAGGGGAGGGTTTTTGATCGGGGATTCACAAAGGGGGTCACTTCAAATCCTTTTATGATTTTATGCTCTGTAACACTACGGAAAGCCAAATTAGGCCTCCAAACTCTTTTCTAACAACCATACCAACCAATCTAAGGTATAATAGGTTTACAGAAACATAATCTAATGTTTTCTAATGCGTTTCTATCCATCTAAACAACCTAAACATCCAAATTACAACTATTAATTTTCACTATTTTTGCTAAAACTTCACTTTTTGAAAGTTTTAGTGAAAATCATCACTGTGCTTTTGTTTTTCAACCAAAATAGTTAATTCAACATACTATGCTTATGTTTATTCATCCTCTTTCGAATTCAAATGTCAATTTATATATTATACAACTAATTAAACCTTAATTTTACTTTAAACTAAGCCAAATTCATATATGTTCATACTAATTCACTGTAATATGATTTTCTTCACAAAATACATACTTAACATGAATTCATTCACTATACTCGTATATAAACTTATGAAAACAATTTTATAACAAACAATTTATCATATAAAGTTATATACAATAAACAATTCAACCTTCACAAAGTTTTTACAGAGAATTTTAGAAGAGAATATAACTATAATTTTTTGAAAAATACAAGCAAGAGGATACCTTAATTTTAGAAGATGATGGCTATTCTTTTGATTATGAAGCTTTCTTTTTCCCTAATTCTTCTCTCTAGACTTCTCCCAATTCTCTCTTATTTTTCTCTGTAATTTTCTTATTCTCTTCTTTTTTCTTCTTTTGAGTCTTTCTCCCTATTCTAAACTCCAACTTACGTATTAAACCCAATATAACGTATAGGTAATAATATATGTATTAAGTATATAATATAATTATAACTTTAACTGACATCAGTTTTTTTTAAACTCAAAAGCCATAAGGCTTGTTTGGCTAACTAACTAACAATTAACCCATTAAATCTTACACCTTGTTTGGTAAAACAAATTTAAATTAAAGACTTAACATTCATTAAGCATTGTTTGGCAAAAACTGAATCAATCATCCTTAACTTATTTTAATAACTCCTTTTATAATATAGTTTATGGTCACACTTTAATTAATTAAATTTTAATATTCAATTTAATTAATTCTAATAACAATTTATTAAATTAAATCACCAATAAATCAATACGACATAATTATAATTTTCTTTATAATTATAGTTTTATTTAATCAACCAAATATTAAAATATTATCTCATGATGATCAATTTCCTTAACTCGCTAATTATTTATTCAACAAATAAATAATCAAATCAAATCAAATTAAACAAATATTTATTCTACAATAAACACATTAATTAAATATTTATATAATTCCATAAATATTTAAAATTACAATTTAAATTTTCAGATTGTTACATCCTTCCCTCCTTACAAGGATTTTGTCCCCAGAATTATAACTCAAACAATTCGTTTGTCACATTCTTCCCTCCTTACAAAGATTCTGTCCCCAGAATCGAAGACACAGATTAAACAAATAACTCCGGGTAATTCTTTAGCATTTCAGCTTCGAGTTCTCACGTAGCCTCTTTGACATTGTGGTTCCTCCATATCACCTTCATAGAAGGTATCACCTCATTCCTGAGCACTTGTTCTTTTCTGTCAACTATCTGGATGGTAATTTCCTAATAGGACAACTATAACAGTTCGTACTTGATCACATGCTTACAGTTGGGCTTGTTCGATCATATCACCGAAACATAAAAAAAACATTGCGAATGCACTCTAACTATAGAGGTAAGAATACCTCAAAACCATCTTTTCAACTTTATCAATGCTCCCTATACCATAACCATTTTATACCCAATATAGTTTATCAAACTTATCACACTTTGAAAATTCAGGAACTTGCCATAATCATATGAGTTTAGGAACATATCCTAGTCAGACCATAGGCGTCCATTCGCTGAGGGGTTAAACATATACCATATGATTATGAGTCATGAACTTACCATATGCTTTAGTTTTAAGAACCAAACCTACCCTTAATATCATCTAATTTAATCTTAACAACCTCTAACTATCAAATATATACATGAGAAAATAATCACCTTTTCACCACACATACATTGATAGCGCAATACCGATATTCCAATGATTATCAACGTGATAAACCAAGTATATGCCCAAAACCTCTGCCCATACAAAGGTTTGTACGACTTAGTCACCATATGAGTCCTCAGTTGAAATCCCACCTAACATTACCTTCTTCTTAAATTATTTTTAACTTGTCCATAACTTGCTCAATGCGGATTCTTCGTATGACATTATCGAAAACTTCTCGTGCAATTAGCACGCCTTTTTAGTTTGGGAATCAATTTGCAAACGATATGACATACTTATTTCTAATTGCGTTCCACACGTTCTTGTAAACCTTTCTGAAAATCCGATGTAAATCGTGAATCTTGGTTCGATACAAATGACACTGAAACATCGTGCCTTCAAATAATTTCATTAAAACATAACTTCGCACACTGCTCAATATGTAATATGCTAACTTTGACATACCAAAAATCTATCACCATATCTTGTCACCAATAGTAATATCAAAGGTAATATATAATTTCGTGCTTCCTAGTTGATTCAATATATAAATTTTATGCAAAACATCATTTTCAACTCATATATTAGCAAAACCTAGTTTCTTCCTTCTACTTTCAACTATCCTTCAATATCGACTTTGAATTTGACACCCTCATCTTGGAGGTACTCTTCTTTTACTCTGTCTAGGAAAGTTGTATGGTTTTCCATTTGAATAGCTTCTCCTCTGACTTTTTCATATATCTTACCTCCTACCACAGATTAGTCATTTCTATTATGAACCCATCTTGCACAGTTAACAAAAATAACTACTACCTTTTCCTTAAGACGTCGACAACCACATTCGTTTAGGATTTTGTAGTCATAATCCTTGAACAACTTCAACTATCACTTTAAACACATGCTTAAATATCTCTATGAGAGGATATACTTTAGACACTTATGGTCTGTTTATATCTCACACTACTACCCAAAAATAACACCTCTAAATCCTCAGAGCAACCACTAATACATCTACTCTGAATCGTGAGTCGGACACCATTTCTCATAAAAATTTTAACTGACGCGATGCGTAAGAAATGACCCTGTCGTTCTGTCTAAACACACTGCCTAATACATTGTATGATGCGTTGCTATACAACACAAATTTTTCTGTACTATCTAGTAGAGACAACATAGGTGCCATACTAAATTCTTCTTCAATTCTTGAAAATTCACTCTATAATTTCCTGCCCATGTACATTCCATCGATTTTCTCGTTAATTTAGCTAACTAAGTAACTATCTTGATCTTCACACAACCCACATATTATTTTCTTAAGAACTTCTTGTTTTGCAACATCGATAATTAACTCTATCGCACAGACGTCTTGCAACTAAAAGAATAAAATACTACCTTTGATTTCCTCAGAGTCTTAAGGTTTAAGCACTTTCTTTGATAATAACTTATCACCACCTGGTTTAACCATTTTAGAGTTTCATAAATCAAATCGGAAATAAATCCATTACATGGCCTTTAATACCAACACGACAATTCTACCCATCAACTTAAAAGGAATCACTATTCACACTTTCTATATTTAGGGAATAGTCTAACTCTTCCCGAAGCGAATCTAGTTTCTAAACAAATTAGTCAGGCATAAATTAACAAGTGGCAGTTAAATTAAATAACACGCAGCCGTATAGATAACTGATCGGAACCATACCTTGTATTGCGTCCTGGATTGTCATGTTGGATGATTGTTCGGTTGGTCGACTCGATGGAGCTGACTCTACAATAACCATTTTGCCACTGCCCCCTTTGCTTCCACTTATTTTTCCTACCGCTTTCTTTGGGCAACCTCGAGCCAAGTGCTCCTTCGATCCACACGTGAAGCAGGCTCCCTTCCTCGGTCTTGAACATTTTGGTGCAATGTGATCCTTCGAGCCACAATTAAAGCACACCCTCTTTCCCTTCAAACAAACACCTACATGTTTCTTTTCGCAGTTGCTACACGCCTCCACCTTCTTCTTTTCCTTCCCTTGCTGATTTTCACCATTAATATTATTGTCCCACTTTCTTTTCCGAGCGTTACCGGTATGACTATCCCTTGGTGAAATTCTTCTGTTATTCCATTCTTTATCATTATGTTGGAATAACTTGTCTATGCGAAGTACCACTTACATGGTGAAATTCTTCAGTTATTCCATTTTTTCATTATTCTGTTGGAACATCATGTCTGTGCGTTACGCATGACCTGGTTATGTTATTTATTATTCTGTTGGAACATCCTGTCTATGCATTTACGCATGACCTGGTTTCATTATTTATTATTACATTAGAATATCCCGCCTGCAAGCGCTTTCGCACGACCGGTTCTCGTTATTTATTATTCATTGCTGAATAACTCATGCATGCGATTACTATCGCATGCCCGGTGATTTCTTTTGTTATGCCATTCTTTATTATACTCGGTTGGTTAAAGTTTTGACTTCTATACTCCATGAAATTAGTGGAATATCTTTGATATTTGCGCTTCATCCAAAGATCTTTTCATGGAAATATTCTTCCGAGCATTCTTGAATTTTTACTCCACAAAGCAAAGATCATGTCGGCAATTTGGACGTTATTGGTTCATGGATAATTTAATTCTTGAACTTGTTTAATTGAATTATTATGTCATTGTCATCATTCTTGCGTAGTGCATGTTGAAAGTCATCTCGTGGCTCTGTAGTCCACGTTAGACAAACTTCATTTTCGCTCTTGGTCCACGATACGAATCATCACGAGAGTGGAAGATTAAATGCTAAGTTCCATCATTCGCCAGCACTCTTTGATTTGTCTTCAACACGCTCTATGCGTTTAGAAGCCTTCATCCATGCGTCCTCGCCTTTTGCCCGCTTTCTTAATTCTTTCCCTAGCCATTCTCTGTGCAATCTCAAGTAATAACTAATAATTATCCTCTTTAATACTTTAACCGAGATAATCTCTACTCTACATCCGCAAGTCGTGAGGTAAAGTCTTAAGTCGCGACATCTTTTACGCTAGCTCTCATGGCTTTCCTAACTCTTCTTACTCATAATTCATATTTACCTTCTAAAATTCATCTTCTGGATCAAACTCAAGCTCATATCCAAGTTCTACAACAAAAATCCACGGGTATGGCTTTCCCAATACCAACCATACTCAAACTATATAACTTCTCAGGGTTCCTAATCCCTATTTTCCTTCATCAATCTCTCTGACAACAAAGTTTTAATAACTCCACAACTTGATATGTATAATACTTGCTACTCCTAAGTACTCACGAGAACATAAGTCATTAACACATAAACACATAAAGTCTTTTATCATTTTATCTTCAATGAATTTCCTTAATTCATTCTTCAGAACTCGATAAGAGTTTACCACCTCTATGTTTTCGATCTCCTAGAAGGGTATGGCCTAAGGTTTCCCCACCTAAGGTTCATAACCTAAAGCTTTGATACCAACTTGTGACACCCCCAAATCCGGGCACTTCAATCCCACAGATTTGGTGTTCACTGTCCAATTAAATCATAACTAACGACCCATTTCCAAAGGATAAGATTAAACTCAAAAGTTTAAAATAATCAATCTCCCATTAAAGGGTTACATAATCTAAAGTAAATCCCAGGTCATCTAACCTTCAGTACAATCATCAGCGGATAATTAAAACTTGATCATAATTAATTCTAATACATAAGCTTCATAAATAAAAAGATAAATTAAACGTTGTCGTCTAATCAAGCACTTTATCCTTGCCCTTGCTTGTAGAAAACTCTTCAAACTTCTTAACTTCATCTGCATTATTTTGTGCAAGAGTGAGCAAACAATTACCCATAAGAAGAATAATATATAATAACGGTTTATAAATGATAATTCACTGAGTTTCAATGGTAAAGTATTCTTACCGAAACAATAAAATCTAATTCAACAACTATGAGTTCAAAGGAATAATGAACATTAAATTAACAATAGATATCAACATCAAAGAATACACTGAGGGTCACAAGACCACGAACTATACTCTAGGTTTCAAGTATTTCTACTTTAACCTTTAATAGTCTAAAAGACTATAATCATCATCTATGTCCTAGGTTAACATGTGTTTCTCATCAGAATCCTTTAACAAATCTGAACGACTATATGGACCATCATTCCGTACTCCAGGTGATTAGCCCTTTGTACAATGTATTGCGCAAACATTTTAATGCTATTGCGTATTTCTAAAATAATTCCCTAATAATAGGGTTGTTCATCTCAGCTTAGATTATCAGGTTCCGAACCAAATGAAGTTTGGTTGGGAATTAGCTTCCAATGAATTCTAGATCTTTAGAATGCTCATCAACCAAGTACTGGTTGAATCTGGTAGAAACAAATAACTATTCAAGAGTTTGATTATAATATCTTCATGAACAAGGTATATCGATGAATCAACAAGAGATTAGAAATAGAAAATTTGCAAAAGTATATCATGACAGTGAAAAGTAACCTTACTGAATAATAAAGTAGCAAAGGTTAGGGAACTTGCCTCGTGCGTAGGTTAAACAATCACTACTCACGTTCACCACAAGTCCTACACATACCATATGTATTGACAATACACATTAGTTACACTAATATTAGATTCATATAGCTCACTAACAACATCACATCTTTTCATGAACATCACTATTTAGCTTTTTTACAACTACTTAAGTGATCATGTCATTGCATCACATACACATTAACAACTTGATACAACATCCTATTACATGTCCAACATGTTATCATTAGGTTATACTAACACACAAAGAATTGCACTTGCATTCGTGCATCCCGACGCCTCCCATTGCCTCCAAATACATAACAGTCCTAAAGATGACCCTTTTGACCCTTCATAACGATTTCAAATTGAAAACCTTAAAGAATAAAAATTATAGGTCTACTTGTCCTCGTTCTGGATCATCTTGAATCGCATCAATCGAAGTTCATATGAAAACGCGTTATGCCTATTTTAGTAAACTATGTTCGTCGGTTTATTTTCCAAAATTGGCTTAGTAGACTACCACCTTCTTGGGCGGGGGGTTTTTGCATCAATTCCAGCGAGGCGGTGTCACTTCAGCGTTTTTTGCGATTTTATGCTCAGTAACACTACGGAAAGCCAAATTAGGCCTCCAAACTCTTTTCTAACAACCATACCAACCTATCTAAGGTATAATAGGTTTACGTAAACATAATCTAATGTTTTCTAACGCGTTTTTCTATCCATCTAAACAACATAAACATCCAAATTACAACTATTAATTTTCACTATTTTTTGCTAAAACTTCACTTTTGAAAGTTTCAAAGAAAATCATCATCATGGCTTTTATTTTTCAACCAAAATTAATTAATTCAACATACTATGCTTATGTTTATTCACCCTCTTTCTAATTCAATAGTCAATTTATATATTATACAACTAATTAAACCTTAATTTTACTTTAAACTAAGCCATATTCATATATGTTCATACCAATTCACTGTAATATGATTTCCTTCACAAAATACATACTTAACATGAATTCATTCACTATAATCATATATAAACTTATGAAAACAATTTTATAACAAACAATTTATCATATAAAGCTATATACAACAAACAATTCAACCTTCACAAAGTTTTTACAGAGAATTTTAGAAGAGAATATAACTACAATTTTTTGAAAAATACAAGCAAGAGGATACCTTAATTTTAGAAGATGATCACTATTCTTTTGATTATGAAGCTTTCTTTTTCCCCAATTCTTCTCTCTAGACTTCTCCCAATTCTCTCTTACTTTTCTCTGTAATTTTCTTCGTCTCTTCTTTTTTCTTCTTTTGAGTCTTTCTCCCTATTCTAAACTCTAACTTACATATTAAACCCAATATAACATATAGGTAATAATATATGTATTAAGTATATAATATAATTATAACTTTAACTGACCTCAATTTTTTTTAAACTCAAAAGTCATAAGGCTTGTTTGACTAACTAACTAAAAATTAACCCATTAAATCTTACACCTTATTTGGTAAAACAAATTTAAATTAAAGACTTAACATTCATTAAGCCTTGTTTGGCAAAAACTGAATTAACCACCCTTAACTTATTTTAATAACTCATTTATAATATAGTTTATGGTCACAATTTAATTAATTAAATTTTAATATTCAATTTAATTAATTCTAATAACAATTTATTAAATTAATTCACCACATAAATCAATACGACATAATTATAATTTTCTTTATAATTATAGTTTTATTTAATCAACCAAATATTAAAATATTATCTCATGTTGATCAATTTCCTTAACTCGTTAATTATTTATTCAACAAATAAATAATCAAATCAAATAAAATTAAACAAATATTTATTCTACAATAAACACATTAATTAAATATTTATATAATTTCATAAATATTTAAAATTACAATTTAAATTTTTGGATTGCTACATCTGCTCTAGGTTATACCTAACTCCTATTGGTAGAAAGTGAGCCGATTTAGTTAACTGATCTACTATTACCCAAATAGCATCGTATCTTTTTCTCATTGTTAGAAGTCCCACCACAAAGTCCAAGGTGATATGCTCCCATTTCCACTCCGGAATCTCTAATGGATGCAACAACCCACTCGATCTTTGGTGTTCAGCCTTAACTTTCTAACAAGTTAAGCACTTACTAACATATTCTGCGATCTCCCTCTTCATGTTCGGCCACCAAAAGTTCTGACGAATGTCTTGATACATCTTAGTACTACTCGGATGTATCGAGTACCTCGAACTATGGGCCTCCCACATAATCTCTTCTTTTAAATCAGAATTATTTGGAACCCAAATTCTTCTTTCAAAACGAAGTAATCCTTCATTATCAAGGTTATACTTAGTCTTCACATCATCTTTCATTATCCTTTTCATTTGCTCACATTCTTGAAGATTATCTCAGATTTCCTTAACCCGTACCACTATCGTTGGTCGAGTCTCTATTGAGAATAACATCTCCATCGTTTCACTTGGTAACTTAACTTCTAACTCCATCTTTGCCATCTCTGTTATTAACTCATTTTAAGTCGTTAACATTGACAGCTTTTCCCTACTGTGAGAACCCAGATTTTTTGAATAAAGATTTAATTTTCTCGAAATATTTTTTTGAATATTATGGTGTGGATTTGAGATAGTGTTATAGTTGTGGGTAGTATTTATAAATTTTAAAAAGTATGCAAGTTGTTGTATAATATTCTATTGGTCGGGGAATATTCTTTTTGTCGGGGAATATCCGTACGACGGTACAATCATTGGTGGACAACGGAATTATTGTCGGATTGAGAAAACGACAAAAATATTTTTATGAAAATAACGGCGGAAGTTTTACCGTTAAAACTGTTGAACTACTCGGTAGTAAAAGTACAGTAATACGCGTGGTTGCATAGTAGTACACGGTATTGATTATTAATGCTTACGTGAGAAGTCACTCAGTTTTGTTCAATTATTACTACAATAATTGCTGCATAGTATCTCACGTTATTTGATTCAATTATTGTCAATATTTTATATATTATTAAATCAATAATTGAGACGGTGAAGTTATTAATATTATTATTTACAATATTAATGATGTCTAGTTACTTCGCCAAGGAGAGGTTTGGTCAACTAATTGCATGCTATGATAGGGAGAAATCTTTATTGAAAGCCCCTCTTTCCGGAAATGACACAGTCGATTAATATTGTGAATTATAATAATGATGATAAATGTTGTTAAATATATTGAGGTGTCTTTTTATGAAGTCACGGAAGTTTATATATATATATATATATATATATATACATATATATAAATTTTGTTTTATTAGTATTATTAATGTAATAAAATGAAAAGCTTTTTATATAAAACATATAATACTTTTATAAAGTTATTTGTTTTATTAGACAATAATTAGAATATATTATATTCTATTATGCATAGTATTTTGCATAGTAAAATCTTTTTATATAAAACATAATACTTTTATAAATTTATTTGTTTTATTAGACAATAATTAGAATATATTATATTTTATTATGCATAGTGTTGTATAGTGACCGTTGCATAGTGTTCTGTATAGTAAATCAATATGGACCGTCCGTTTAAAATTAAATCAATCTAGACCGTTCATGAATTAGTTACTATTCAGTCCATTCTCCTATAAATAGAAGCTCATTCCTTCATTATTTCTTACGAATTCACTGAAACTCTAGAGAGATAATTCTTCTTCTATAATCTTGAGCGTATTTCTTTAGAGTTTAAAAAGCTTTGAAGCGTGGTAGTGCAAGTTTTCTTCAAGTATATCCCCGCCCTACCCATCGGAGTACTCTTCTTTATAAGGTAAGTGATATTATTTGTTGTACTCGTAAATGGTATTATTTCTTTTGTATTCATGACGAGAACTTACGTTATTCTATTCTTTATTATTCTATTGGAATAACCTGTATACACGGGCTACCCTATACTTGGTGAAATTCTTCTGTTATTCCATTCTTTATCATTATGTTGGAATAACCTGTCTATGCGAAGTACCACTTACATGGTGAAATTCTTCAGTTATTCCATTTTTTCATTATTCTGTTGGAACATCCTGTCTGTGCGTTACGCATGACCTGGTTCTGTTATTTATTATTCTGTTGGAACATCCTGTTTGTGCATTTACGCATGACCTGGTTTCATTATTTATTATTCTGTTAGAATATCCTGCATACATGCGTGCGCTTCGCATGACTGATTTCTTTATTATTATTATTCGTTGGAATAACTTTTATGCGTGCGGTTATCGCATGCCCGGTGATTTCTTTTGTTATGCCATTCTTTATTATACTCAATTTGGTTAAAGTTTTGACTTCTATACTCCATGAAATTAGTGGAATATCTTTGATATTTGCGCTTCATCCAAATCTTTTCATGGAAATATTCTTCCGAGCATTCTTGAATTTTTACTCCACAAAGCAAGATATCATGTTGGCAATTTGGGCGTTATTGGTTCATGGATAATTTAATTCTTGAACTTGTTTAATTGAATTATTATGTCATTGTCATCATCCTCATGTTTATATTATGTTGAAAGTCATCTGTGGCACTGTAGTGCATAGATGGACTTGGTATGATTATGACCGAGGATTATTCGGTATATAATCATGGCCGTAATGTTACAAATGATGTGAAAAAAGTCCTCATTGGCTGTGAGTGCATTGATGGACGATTTTGGTATGATTATGGCTATGGATTCTCTTGACCAAGGGTGCAAAGATGAATTATTTTATGGCATGATCGGGACCAGTTGATGAAAACACGATTATCTTTGGCCCGTAGTGCATGAATAACTCGTGGTCGTGATACTAAAGAATATCCTTGGCCTGTAGTGCAGGGATGATTTGATGATGTGGATTATTTATTAAGCTGAGTCTCAGCGATAAAAGTGATGAAAAACCTTTTAAATCATAAAAGATAGTAGATTTTATTCTCTACTTGACTCTTCTAATGAATTGCTTATTCCGCTGCAGTTAAACTTGATGGTTGTTATATTGTATCAGTTTAACACTGTTGAAGGCTAACGATAATTTATTCTGCATTATCTTAGTCATAATATTTCTTACTAGGCTAGTTGAGCTCACCCTTTTTGCTTTCATTGTTCTTTTCAGGAAATAAGAACGTAGCTGGGACTAGTCGGGGAATGGAGTGACGGTCCAGATGATAGCATAAGTAGTCCTCACTATTTTATGAAATAGTGTAATTATAAATGTACTAAGATTGAATTTGAGTGTGGATATTGTCTAGATGACAATATTCGTGTAAAAACTCTCAGATTATGTTTTGTCGTATTTTGAGTTTGAATAATGTCTAGAAGATAATATTTGTATTAAAACTCACAGCTCATGTTGTATAATTAAGTTTGTATTTGAATTCTATACCATGTATTTGGTGACTCAAGATGGGTGATGTATACCTATTTTGGGGGTATCACAGTTGGTATCAAAGCTTAGGGATATGATCCCTGGCTGAGATGTGAGACAAGAACTAGGTGGGGAGAGACGGGGAATTCCTTCGCTAGTATGACCTACCTAAGTTTATTTGGTATTTAATTGGTCAGTCAGAGTATAGGGATAATATGTGATATGTTGATTAACCCTTGTTTTGTGGTAGTATTTGAAAATGACATCCGAGAATGTTGAGAACATCAATGGAGCACAGGAGACCGTTGAGTCTCCACAGATCAATAATTAGGATAATGTGCATCAGGAATGCGACAATCCTCAGGCAAACAACAACACTGACCAGATGATAAACGATGGAATGTTCAGAGGCTTTATGCAATTCATGCAACATCAGGTAAGAGAGACTCATGTTCAAAATATAGGTGGAAATAATGGCAACCCACGGTCGGTCACCGCTAAGCAGTTCAAGGAGCTGGGACCACCAGAGTTTTTGGGAAAGCCAAAACCACTTAAGGCAGAGACATGGTCAAAGCAGATCACCAAGATATTTGATGTCTTGGGATGCTCCGAGGAGCAAAATGTTCCCTTTGCCACCTTTATGTTGCGTGAAGAGGCAGATCACTGGTGGGAATTTGTAAAACGTACCCAGCCTGACGCACTCAAGATGTATTGGGAGAAGTTCCAAGAATTGTTAAACGACAAGTACTTTCCCGAAAGTATTCGTCACATGAAGAAGGTGGAGTTCATTAAGCTGGAGCAAAACAATATGACCGTGTCGCAGTAAGAGGCTAAGTTTTCCGAGTTGTCTCGGTTTGCATCCCATTTGGTCGATAATGAGGAGCGAATGACGTGAATGTTTCTAAGAGGTTTGAAACCCAATATACGTCAATACCTCATTTCTCACAAACTTTGTTTATATTCAGATGTTGTGAATAGGGCTCAGTTATTGGAGCGCTATAATGAATCATCACAACCAAAAGGCAACGACCAACAACACGATAATAATCATACCTGTGGAAACGATCATCGGGACAATGATAACCATCGTGGGGGAAATTATCATACCATGAATGGTAACCATTTCGGTGGTAATCATGGACAAGATAATAGAAGTGGAAATTTGAAGAAGAGAAGGTTCAATAATGATGGAAAGAGAGCAACACCAGCACCCGTTTCAAAGGAAAAAGAACGACCACCGGTCGTATGTTTCGAATGCAGACAGGAGGGACACATCCGTCCAAACTGTACGCAGCAATCCAAAACGTGTTTTAATTGCGGAAGAGAAGGTCACCTAGCTCGATTTTATCGTATGGTGAAGTCAAGTCCAGTTGGGATAGTGATGCCAAAGGATGTCCCAGACACGCCAAAGCCGGTAGTTTAAGAGAGAGCGTTTTTTTTTGACGAGGAACCTGAATAAAATTATCACGGGAAAGTTAATCATAAACTCTTGCGAAGTCTATATCGTGTTAGATACCGGTTCCACTCACTCTTTTATTTCACCTAGTTGTGTTCAATGTTTGAATTTAACTCTAGAGAAGTTAGATTTTGATTTATCTGTTGAAACTCAGTTGGGAGAAACCTTCGTTACATCCACTATATATAAATCTTGTTTAATTCAAATTGACACTTTCACGTTACTTGTCAATCTTATCTCTTTGAAAATACTTTCCTTTGATGCGATTTTAGGAATCGATTGGTTAACTACTCATCATGCTTTTCGTAAGGTTGTTAGCTTTCATATTCCTAACCAACCTATTATGCGAATTCAAGAAACCAAACCACTAAAGTCAATCATTGTCATATCAAACCATAAGTAAAGAGCCCCGGTCCTTTCGTTGTTGACTTCCTTGTGTGGAATGCACCGAAGCCAGACTTTTTGTAGGTGATGTCATGAATGACGATGGCAAGTTGATAGGTATCAATGTGACGTACTATCCAAGTCTTGGATGAGAGTCACAGTTTTGAATGATATTTCTATTGTTAATAAATTTCCTGGCGTATTCTTGAAGACTTCTTAGCCTACCCCTAGAGCGTGAAATTGAATTTTGTATTGACCCCAATACAAAACCCATTTCTTAAACCCTCAAATATTTCTTCAACTAAAATGAACGTAACATACGCCAAAGACGTTGACTCGAGCTGTTGAAGATTACGATCGTACCATTCAATACCATCGTAGGAAAAGCGAACATGGTAGCTAACGCGTTGAGTAGAAGATCGTATGCGGTTACAAGTGCGAATACACGAACCCACATGAAGATAACGAATATACGAGTAAAATTGACTTTAATCGATAAAGTTAAAGCCGCTCAAGCTACACACCGGGAGCTGATGAATGTGAAGAAGAAGGTTCAAGAGAGTGTTATTCTAGAAGCAAGAATCGACGAAGAGAGAAAATCTCAACCCTCGATTTAATTGGCCCATTTGAAATCCTCGATGAAGTAGGAACTGTGGCCTATAGACTCGTTTTACCGCCAAGTATGTTGCATGTTCAGAACGTTTTTTTACGTATCAATGTTACGTAAATATGTGGACGATCCGAACCATATTATTAAATTAGAACTAAACGATATAGCAGAAGATTTAACGTATGAGGAGATACGTGTTAAAATCTTGGATAAGAAGGATCGTATTCAACACTCAAAGGTTATACCTCAAGAATTAGAATTTGAAATGAAGTCAATGTATCCTCACCTCTTCGGCATACTAGGTACGTACGTAAATTTCGAGGGCGAAATTTCATAAGGAGGGGATATTGTGAGACTCCAGATTTTATGAATAAAGATTTAATTTTCTCGAAATATTTTTTTGAATATTATTGTGTGGATTTGAGATAGTGTTATAGTTGTGGGTAGTATTTATAAATTTTAAAAAAGTATGCAAGTTGTTGTATAATATTCGATTGGTGGGGAATATTCTTTTGTTTGGGGAATATCCAATGCGACGAAGACAATCATTAGTGGACCTCATGAAATTATTGTCGGATTGAGAAAACGGACAAAAATATTTTTATGAAAATAACGGCGAAGTTTTACCGTTAAAAGCGTTGAACTACTCGGTAGTAAAAGTACGATGAATACGGCGTGGTTGCATAGTAGCACACAACAGATTGATTATTGATGCTTACGTGAGAAGTCACTCGGTTTTGTTCAATTATTGCTAAAGATAATTGTTGCATAGTATTTCACGTTATTTGATTCAATTATTGTCAATATTTTATATATTATTAAATCAATAATTAAGACGACGAAGTTATTAATATTATTATTTGCAATATTAACGATGTCTAGAAGTTCGCGAGGAGAGGTTTGGTCACCTAATTGTGCGCTTGATAGGAGAAATCCTTATTGAAAGCCCCTCTTTCCGGAAACGACACAGTCGATTAATATTGTGAATTATAATAATGATGATAAATGTTGTTAAATATATTGAGGTGTCTTTTATGAAGTCACGGAAGTTTATATATATATATATATATATAAATTTTGTTTTATTAGTATTATTAATGTAATAAAATGTAAAAAAATTTTTATATAAAACATAATACTTTTATAAAGTTATTTGTTTTATTAGACAATAATTAGAATATATTATATTCTATTATGCATAGTATTTTGCATAGTAAAATCTTTTTATATAAAACATAATACTTTTATAAATTTATTTGTTTTATTAGACAATAATTAGAATATATTATATTTTATTATGCATAGTGTTGTATAGTGACTGCATAGTGTTCTGTATAGTAAATCAATATGGACCGTCCGTTTAAAATTAAATCAATCTAGACCGTTTATGAATTAGTTACTATTCAGTCCATTCTCCTATAAATAGAAGCTCATTCCTTCATTATTTCTTACGAATTCACTGAAACTCTAGAGAGATAATTCTTCTTCTATAATCTTGAACGTATTTCTTTAGAGTTTAAAAAAGCTTTGAGCGTAGTGCAAGTTTTCTTCAAGTATATCCCCGCCCTACCCATCGGAGTACTCTTCTTTATAAGGTAAGTGATATTATTTGTTGTACTCGTAAATGGTATTATTTCTTTTGTATTCATGAAGAGAACTTACGTTATTCTATTCTTTATTATTCTATTGGAATAACCTGTATACGCGGGCTACCCTATACTTGGTGAAATTCTTCTGTTATTCCATTCTTTATCATTATGTTGGAATAACCTGTCTATGCGAAGTACCACTTACATGGTGAAATTCTTCAGTTATTCCATTTTTTCATTATTCTGTTGGAACATCCTGTCTGTGCGTTACGCGCACTTCGTTTCCAGTTATTTATTATTCTCGCTGGAACATCTTATCTCGCATGCATTTACGCATGACTGGTTTCATTATTTATTATTACGTTAGAATATCCTCGTAAATGCGTTTACGCATGACTGGTTCTCGTTATTTATTATTACATTGAATAACTCGCTGCATGCGGTCTATCGCATGCTTGGTGATTTCTTTTGTTATGCCATTCTTTATTATACTCAGTTGGTTAAAGTTTTGACTTCTATACTCCATGAAATTAGTGGAATATCTTTGATATTTGCGCTTCATCCAGTATCTTTTCATGGAAATATTCTTCTGAGCATTCTTGAATTTTTACTCCACAAAGCAGTATCATGTTGGCAATTTGGACGTTATTGGTTCATGGATAATTTAATTCTTGAACTTGTTTAATTGAATTATTATGTCATTGTCATCATTCTTGCGTAGTGCATGTTGAAAGTCATCTGTGGCCTGTAGTCCACGTTGTACAGCTTCATTTCGCTCTTGGTCCATGATACGAATCATCACGAGAGTGGAAGATTAAATGCTAAGTTCCATCATTCGCTTGGCACTCTTTGATTTGTCTTCAACACGTTCTATGCGTTTAGAAGCCTTCATCCATGCGTCCTCAGCTTTTGCCCGCTTTGCTGACTCCTTTCCCTAGCCATTCCTGTGCAATCTCGTTAATAACTAATAATTATCCTCTTTAATACTTTAACTGAGATAATCTCTACTCTACATCTGCAAGTCGTGAGGTAAAGTCTTAAGTCGCGACATCTTTTTACGCTAGCTCTATGGCTTTCCTAACTCTTCTTACTCATAATTCATATTTACCTTCTAAAATTCATCTTCTGGATCAAACTCAAGCTCATATCCAAGTTCTACAACAAAAATCCACGGGTATGGCTTTCCCAATACCAACCATACTCAAACTATATAACTTCTCAGGGTTCCTAATCCCTATTTTCCTTCATCAATCTCTCTGACAACAAAGTTTTAATAACTCCACAACTTGATATGTATAATACTTGCTACTCCTAAGTACTCACGAGAACATAAGTCATTAACACATAAACACATAAAGTCTTTTATCATTTTATCTTCAATGAATTTCCTTAATTCATTCTTCAGAACTCGATAAGAGTTTACCACCTCTATGTTTTCGATCTCCTAGAAGGGTATGGCCTAAGGTTTCCCCACCTAAGGTTCATAACCTAAAGCTTTGATACTAACTTAGACACCCCCCAAATCGCACTTCAATCCCACAGATTTGGTGTTCAATCATCCAATTAAATCATAACTAACGACCCATTTCCAAAGGATAAGATTAAACTCAAAAGTTTAAAATAATCAATCTCCCATTAAAGGGTTACATAATCTAAAGTAAATCCCAGGTCATCTAACCTTCAGTACAATCATCAATGGGATAATTAAAACTTGATCATAATTAATTCTAATACATAAGCTTCATAAATAAAAAGATAAATTAAACGTTGCCGTCTAATTAAGCACTTTATCCTTGCCCTTGCTTGTAGAAAACTCTTCAAACTTCTTAACTTCATCTGCATTATTTTGTGCAAGAGTGAGCAAACAATTACCCATAAGAATAATAATATATAATAACGGTTTATAAATGATAATTCACTGAGTTTCAATGGTAAAGTATTCTTACCGAAACAATAAAATCTAATTCAACAACTATGAGTTCAAAGGAATAATGAACATTAAATTAACAATAGATATCAACATCAAAGAATACACTGAGGGTCACAAGACCACGAACTATACTCTAGGTTTCAAGTATTTCTACTTTAACCTTTAATAGTCTAAAAGACTATAATCATCATCTATGTCCTAGGTTAACATGTGTTTCTACTGTAACCTTTAACAGTCTGAACGACTATATGGACCATCATTCCGTACTCCAGGTGATCAGCCCTTTGTACAATGTATTGCGCAAACATTTTAATGCTATTGCGTATTTCTAAAATAATTCCCTAATAATAGGGTTGTTCATCTCAGCTTAGATTATCAGGTTCCGAACCAAATGAAGTTTGGTTGGGAATTAGCTTCCAATGAATTCTAGATCTTTAGAATGCTCATCAACCAAGTACTGGTTGAATCTGATAGAAACAAATAACTATTCAAGAGTTTGATTATAATATCTTCATGAACAAGGTATATCGTTGAATCAACAAGAGATTAGAAATAGAAAATTTGCAAAAGTATATCATGACAGTGAAAAGTAACCTTACTGAATAATAAAGTAGCAAAGGTTAGGGAACTTGCCTCGTGCGTAGGTTAAACAATCACTACTCACGTTCACCACAAGTCCTACACATACCATATGTATTGACAATACACATTAGTTACACTAATATTAGATTCATATAGCTCACTAACAACATCACATCTTTTCATGAACATCACTATTTAGCTTTTTTACAACTACTTAAGTGATCATGTCATTGCATCACATACACATTAACAACTTGATACAACATCCTATTACATGTCCAACATGTTATCATTAGGTTATACTAACACACAAAGAATTGCACTTGCATTCGTGCATCCCGACGCCCTCCCATTGCCTCCAAATACATAACAGTCCTAAAGATGACCCTTTTGACCCTTCATAACGATTTCAAATTGAAAACCTTAAAGAATAAAAATTATAGGTCTACTTGTCCTCGTTCTGGATCATCTTGAATCGCATCAATCGAAGTTCATATGAAAACGTTATGCCTATTTTAGTAAACTATGTTCTGTCAGTTTGTTTTTCCAAAATTGGCTTAGTAGACTACCACCCCCCGGTGGGGCGGGGGTTTTTTGCACTGGGGGGCCCGCAGGGGCGGGTGTCACTTCAGCGTTTTGCGATTTTATGCTCTGTAACACTACGGAAAGCCAAATTAGGCCTCCAAACTCCTTTCTAACAACCATACCAACCTATCTAAGGTATAATAGGTTTACAGAAACATAATCTAATGTTTTCTAACGCGTTTCTATCCATCTAAACAACATAAACATCCAAATTACAACTATTAATTTTCACTATTTTTGCTAAAACTTCACTTTTTGAAAGTTTCAGTGAAAATCATCATTGTGCTTTTATTTTTCAACCAAAACAGTTAATTCAACATACTATGCTTATGTTTATTCACCCTCTTTCGAATTCAATAGTCAATTTATATATTATACAACTAATTAAACCTTAATTTTACTTTAAACTAAGCCATATTCATATATGTTCATACCAATTCACTGTAATATGATTTCCTTCACAAAATACATACTTAACATGAATTCATTCACTATAATCATATATAAACTTATGTAAACAATTTTATAACAAACAATTTATCATATAAAGCTATATACAATAAACAATTCAACCTTCACAAAGTTTTTACAGAGAATTTTAGAAGAGAATATAACTACAATTTTTTGAAAAATACAAGCAAGAGGATACCTTAATTTTAGAAGATGATCACTATTCTTTTGATTATGAAGCTTTCTTTTTCCCCAATTCTTCTCTCTATACTTCTCCCAATTCTCTCTTACTTTTCTCTGTAATTTTCTTCGTCTCTTCTTTTTTCTTCTTTTGAGTCTTTCTCCCTATTCTAAACTCTAACTTACGTATTAAACCCAATATAACATATAGGTAATAATATATGTATTAAGTATATAATATAATTATAACTTTAACTGACCTCAATTTTTTTTAAACTCAAAAGCCATAAGGCTTGTTTGGCTAACTAACTAAAAATTAACCCATTAAATCTTACACCTTATTTGGTAAAACAAATTTAAATTAAAGACTTAACATTCATTAAGCCTTGTTTGGCAAAAACTGAATTAACCACCCTTAACTTTTTTTAATAACTCATTTATAATATAGTTTATGGTCACAATTTAATTAATTAAATTTTAATATTCAATTTAATTAATTCTAATAATAATTTATTAAATTAATTCACCACATAAATCAATACGACATAATTATAATTTTCTTTATAATTATAGTTTTATTTAATCAACCAAATATTAAAATATTATCTCATGTTGATCAATTTCCTTAACTCGTTAATTATTTATTCAACAAATAAATAATCAAATCAAATAAAATTAAACAAATATTTATTCTACAATAAACACATTAATTAAATATTTATATAATTTCATAAATATTTAAAATTACAATTTAAATTTTTGGATTGCTACATCCGCTCTAGGTTATACCTAACTCCTATTGGTAGAAAGTGAGCCGATTTAGTTAACTGATCTACTATTACCCAAATAGCATCGTATCTTTTTCTCTCATTGTTAGAAGTCCCACCACAAAGTCCAAGGTGATATGCTCCCATTTCCACTCCGGAATCTCTAATGGATGCAACAACCCACTCGATCTTTGGTGTTCAGCCTTAACTTTCTGACAAGTTAAGAACTTACTAACATATTATGCGATCTCCCTCTTCATGTTCTACCACCAAAAAGTTCTCGATTTAATGTCTTGATACATCTTAGTACTACTTTGATGTATCGAAAATACCTCGAACTATGGGCCTCCCACATAATCTCTTCTTTTAAATCAGAATTATTTGGAACCCAAATTCTTCTTTCAAAACGAAGTAATCCTTCATTATCAAGGTTATACTTAGTCTTCACATCATCTTTCATTATCCTTTTCATTTGCTCACATTCTTCAGTACTTATCTGTACTTCCTTAACCCGTACCACTATCGTTGGTCGAGTCTCTATTGAGAATAACATCTCCATCGTTTCACTTGGTAACTTAACTTCTAACTCCATCTTTGCCATATCTGTTATTAACTCATTTTAAGTCGTTAACATTGACAAACTTTTCCTCACTTGTGAGAACCCGATTTTTTGAATAAAGATTTAATTTTCTCGAAATATTTTTTTGAATATTATGGTGTGGATTTGAGATAGTGTTATAGTTGTGGGTAGTATTTATAAATTTTAAAAAGTATGCAAGTTGTTGTATAATATTCTATTGGTCGGGGAATATTCTTTTGTTTGGGAATATCCGTCTGCATTTAAGACAATCATTAATTGGACAACGGAAATTATCATTTGGATTGAGAAACAACAAAATATTTTTATGAAAATAACGGCGGAAGTTTTACCGTTAAAACTGTTGAACTACTCGGTAGTAAAAGTACAGTCATACGCGTGGTTGCATAGTAGTACACGGTATTGATTATTAATGCTTACGTGAGAAGTCACTTTCGGTTTTGTTCAATTATTACTACAATAATTGCGTGACAAGTATCTCACGTTATTTGATTCAATTATTGTCAATATTTTATATATTATTAAATCAATAATTGAGACGGTGAAGTTATTAATATTATTATTTACAATATTAATGATGTCTAGAAGTTCTGCCAAGGAGAGGTTTGGTCAACTAATCATGCTACCAATAGGAGAAATCTTTATTGAAAGCCCCTCTTTCCGGAATGACACCGTCGATTAATATTGTGAATTATAATAATGATGATAAATGTTGTTAAATATATTGAGGTGTCTTTTTATGAAGTCACGTAGTTTATATATATATATATATTATATATATATATATATTTTGTTTTATTAGTATTATTAATGTAATAAAAGCGAAAAAGCTTTTTATATAAAACATAATACTTTTATAAAGTTATTTGTTTTATTAGATAATAATTAGAATATATTATATTCTATTATGTATAGTATTTTGCATAGTAAAATCTTTTTATATAAAATAGAATACTTTTATAAAGTTATTTGTTTTATTAGACTATAAATATAATATATTATATTATATTATGCATAGTGTTTTGCATAGTAAAATCTTTTTCTATAAAATAAAATACTTTTATAAAGTTATTTGTTTTATTAGACATAATTAGAATATATTATATTTTATTATGCATACTGTTGCATAGTGCCTGCATAGTGTTCTGTATAGTAAATCAATATGAACCGTCCTGTTTAAAAGTAAATCAATCTGGACCGTTCATGAATTAGTTACTATTCAGTCCATTCTCCTATAAATAAAGCTCATTCCGTCATTATTTCTTACTTAATTCACTAAAACTCTAGAGAGAGAATTTTCTTCTATAATCTTGAGCGTATTTCTTTACTGCTTTAAGAAAGCTTTGAGCGTGAGTGCAAGTTTTCTTCAAGTATATCCTCACCTCTACCCGCCCAGTACTCTTCTTTATAAGGTAAGGGATATTATTTGTTGTACTCTTAAGGGGTATTATTTCTTTTGTATTCATGAAGAGAACTTCAGCTATTCCATTCTTTATTATTCTATTGAATAACTCAGATACGCCAAGCTACCCTATACTTGGTTAAATTCTTCATTATTCCATTCTTTATCATTATGTTGAATAACTTTGTCATCTAAGTACCACATACATGGTGAAATTCTTCGATTATTCCATTTTTTATAATTACATTTGGAACATCCATGCATATATTCTTGATAAGTAGGTTTTACACCTACTTATGGAGTACCAATTCATGCGAACTATGCCCATCTCAAGTACCTTTTAGTAGGTTTTAGCTGCATTTCATCTTAATTTGCATTTCGCATACTTAAAACTCCTTTTGGTGAATAAGTGCAAGAATCGGTCTATTTTGGTGGTGTTATAGGGCACGATGCTAATGGATGCCTGAGACGAGGCAAAAGATAGGATGTGCATGGCTAGGATTGAGTGGAGCATGGATAGACAAGCATAGATAAACATAGGACATTTCGATGTAGTAGCAAACAACATTGCGAGAACCAAGCTCGGGGCGGGATCGAGAAGGCAAGACAGCGCAAGCCGCCATGACAAAGCGACAAAGAGAGCTTGAGGCGCGCGCATGGCGTGAGTACCCAAACAAACCATGGAACCTCTCACGCAAGTTTCTTGGCCTGCCCATGAGCATGACAAGCCTAGGGAGCCTGGCTACCGCTTGAGAGCCCCATTGAACATCGGGACTTATTGCAAGTCTCGGCGCTGCCATGTAATAATAAGCTGGAGGAGCGGCGCGAGGCCTGAAGCTGCTGACTTGTTTTATTTTATTTCCAATTTTAAGGGTTGTAATTGATCTAAAACGATATCTGACTGGTGTCAGAGGCATCACTTGACAATTCTTCAACTTTAGTCGTATTTTTTTACATCGTAATTAGGGTTTACTCTCTGGGGGAGATTACAACCTAGAAGGAGGCCAAAACTCTACTTTTCTACTTCTTCTTGGGATTTTCTACCAGAGTGGATTATTATTATTATTATTATTATTATTATTATTTTGGAATCTTATGCGGATTTGAATATTGATCTATATTCATTGATTTAGGTTGATTGTTTCTACCTTTCATCTTTCAATTGTTTGTTTATTAATCATGTTTAGATTTGATCCCATAATGGCTTTTGGTTCGATCATGAACTAAAATCCATTATGGGATTCTAACAATTTTAATATGTAGTTTGATTGCATGCTTAAATCTTTGGATTGTTTTACATATCATATGGGATGTCTATCATGATTGTTTTGCATGTATGAATGCTTGATCACCATTCGTTTGATATTTGTATGGAATTGACAATGAACATGCAAATATGGATTATAATCATGATAGTATCGTATATAGGGCTATGTTATATGGCTTATGTATTTACGTGAACGGATAGACATATCTTTGTTTCACCGTATAAAGTTAGAATAAGGGCTTGAACTTAAAGTCAATATAGTTGCAAATTCACATAGACATATAGTGATTTTGGTTATATTGATGATTACATAGAGTCTATCATCTGTGGATGTGTGTAAGTAGGTCTTAGTGCATTGAAAAATGGCTAATACTCTTTTAGTGCTATTGGCTACTTTCCTGTGATAGGTGAACAAGTCATGCATGATAGTGGCGATTGAATGAAGTATTAAATGAAGTTAGGATCCCATTATTTCCAGATTTGATTTATTCCGTGTTATTATTATTTTAGTTGCTATTTGCAATTCGAGAACAAACCCATCTTAGTCATTAGTTTGAGCATATAAATATAGTGAATTAATTAATGCATAGCGATTTGAATTAAATAACTTTCTCTGTGGGATCGATACTTTACTTGCTCTGTATTGCTTGTTGACGCATGTATGCTTGCATGAGTTAGAGCTCTTTTGTTAAGACTAAAAAAGAGGCAACAAGTTTTTGGCGCCGTTGCCGGGGAAAGGCGTTTAATTTAGTATTATTATCATTAGTTTTAAGCTATATTGTATGACTTAGACAATTCTAGTCTTATCTTATCTCATTTCAGTTTTTGTTTTTGTTTTAGGAATTTGGATAAATTTTATGCATGACGCCATCATCCAACCCCCGATTTAACACATTAGGATAACATAAATGCAGGAGAGGTTGTAAAGCGGTGTTAAGTAGAAATTTTACAAGCACAGTTAGAAAATACGACAGTTAACATGGCAGCCGAGGCACAAGGAGAAGATCAACGAGAGGAGCATAGGGCTCTGAAGGAATATTCCATGCCCAATATAAATGGACTACAGTCTAGCATCGTCAGACCAGCGATAACAACCAATACATTCGAGATAAAAACTGGCACTATTCAAATGGTGCAGAATACAGTTCAGTTTGGGGGTGCTGCTACAGATGATCCGAATGAACACCTGTTAAGTTTCATCGAAATTTGTGATACATTCAGATACAACGGTGTGATAGAAGATGCTATTAGACTAAGGTTGTTTCCATTCTCATTGAGGGATAAAGCGGAAAGTTGGATTCATTCTTTGCCAGCAGGATCTATTACTACATGGGAGGACTTAACACATAAGTTCTTAGCTAAGTTCTTCCCAATGGCTATGACTGCAAAGATGAGGACAACTATCTCTCAGTTTGAGCAACAACAGGGCGAGTCCTTATATGAAGCAAGGGAGAGATACAAAGAAATACTGAGGAAGTGTCCACATCACGGTATGCCAGATTGGATGGTGATCAACACGTTTTATAATGGATTAAGATGGTAGTCGAGACCGATTGTAGATGCAGCTGCAGGAGGGGCATTATGGGCAAAGAACTATAAAGAAGCCTATAACCTTATCGAGACAATGGCATCCAACAATTTTCAGAATCCTACATCTCGGATGCCACAACCCAAAGTTGCGGTGTGTTGGAGGTTGATGCTATTACTCAGTTGTCAGCACAGATGGCATCCATGGCAAAGAAGATAGATACTTTGGCAGAAGGAAAAATAAAAACGGTTGCCTTTGTATATGAGATTTGTGCAGGGTCACACTCGACGGATCAATGTGCTATCAGCTCAGAATCAGTGCAATATGTGAACAACTACAAAAAAGACCAAGGTCAATTTCAGAACACATACCACCCCAACAACAGAAATCATCAAAATTTTAGTTGGTCGAATAATCAAGGGAATCAGCAGAATCAGTTTCAATCAAATAATCAGTTTCAGTCACAACCAGCGCAGCCGCAGTTTAATCCTAGACCACCTTTTCCGTCGGGATTTTCTCAACAACAACAACAACATCACACTCCAGCTGCACCTCAGCAAGAAAAGAAATTAGAAGTGGAGGAGATGATGATGAAATACATGGCAAACACAGAAGTTATGATCAAGAGCCAAGCAGTGGCTATAAAGAATCTGAAAACTCAAATGGGGCAGATGGCGAACATGCTTACTAACAGGCCCCAGGGTTCATTGCCAAGTAATACGGAGACAAATCCAAGAAGAGACGGGAAGGAACAGTGTCAAGCGATCACATTGAGATATGGGAAAGACTTGTCAGGTACTGCAAGTCGCACGCCCACGCGAGATTACTGATTTTGAGGAGAGCTTGCTGAATGCGCAAGAGAGCGAGTCGATTGCTTTCGAAGAAAATCTGGAAAAGTCTGAGGTTCAGCAGGAAGAGGCTGAGAAAACAGGTTCAGAGGAGAACCTTAAGAGTCCATTACCACCAATTCATATTCAAGTTCCGTATCCGCAGAGATTAAATAAAAAAATTGAAGATAAACAGTTCAGCAAATTCTTGGAGATATTCAAAAAGCTGCAGATCAACATACCGTTCACCGAGGCATTGGAACAAATGCCCATTCATGAAGTTTATGAAGGGTATCTTGTCGAGGAAGAGGAGACTAGATGAGTTTGAAATGGTAGCCTTGACGGAGGAATGCGATCTGATGCTTGATGATAAACTACCTCCAAAGCTGAAGGATCTGGGAAGCTTCACAATTCCATGCACCATTGGAAAGATGAAATTCAATAAGTGTTTATGTGATCTTGGGGCAAGCATAAATTTGATGCCCTTGTCAGTGTTTAACCAGTTGGGATTGCTAGATCCAAAATCAACAAATATTACATTACAGTTAGCTGACAGATCCATCACATATCCATGGGGACTTGTTGAAGATGTGTTGGTTAAGGTGGACAAGTTTATTTTTCCAACTGACTTCATCATTCTAGACTATGAGGAGGACAAAAGCATACCAATAATACTGCGGAGACCATTCTTGGCCACAGGCAGAATGTCGATAGATGTGCAAAAAGGTGAACTCACTATCCGTGTTTAGGATCAAGAGATCACCTTCAACGTCTTTAAAGCAATCAATTTACCAAAGGATGAAGAAGAGTGCTTCCTGGTTGATGTGGTGGATTGGTGCCTATAGGATGAGGTACAGAAATTGAGGAATTATGAACCATTGATGTGTGCAATGGGTAAAAATTTAGAGTTGAAGGAAGAGCCATTGACGAAAGTTGAAGTCATTAAATTTCAGGGTGCGGCGGACAAGAAGGAAGGCACCTCAATTCTATCTGTGACATGAAACTCAGAGATAGTCAAGCTAATTGACTATAACTTAGCGCTGGATGGGAGGCAACCCATTATTTCTATCTCCATTGATTTTTTTTTAGTTATTCATTTTGGGTTATTTCAGTAGTTATATCGAATTCATTTTTAATAGGATACTAGACGTTCATGCTTAAGTGTGTAGCAAGAATTACTTTGCGAATATTTGCAAGATGTTAGCATTATGAGGCCACTAAGTCAATAATTAACAAGGTGCATTAATGTCTATGCAGGAACCATCATTGGACAGCATCATTGATAGGCAGAGTGGAATTGAATTTTAGCATTGCAGATATCGAGATCGCGCGATGCGCCTATTACTAGTTAAAGCGAATCGCGCCAGCGTCAAGTCAAGTCAATCGACAACAACAATTCATTCTCGCAAGTCTCGCTACCATGCCAACCCCCAATACTGAACTCATGGCGTGCTGCCGCTATGACGGATTAAAAACAGTCTGAACATTTTAAATAGAGTTGTGGACCATTTGGACTCTCATTTGGAATAATAACGAGATTTGAAATTCTCTCACTCTCCATAACTCACGTCGCTATCTATCTATCAGTTATAAGTTTTTGCCATACATCTCTCAATCACTTAGCCACAATTTTCTAGTCATTCAAAGTCCATATCTCCTCAACTTCTCCAAATGCAATATAAAGCTAGTATTCCTAATTTGGATTGCAGAAATGAGTATTGGGGGTTATCAATTCTTCAAGCTTTTCTTCATTCTCCATCATATAATTTTTGCAATCTCTATCAAATACAAATGGGGCCTAAGCGAGCACGATCTATTGCATCGTCTTCTTCATCATCTTCGGGCAGTGAAGGGGCTGATATTGTGGATCACACCAAGTTCCTAAACTTGGAAGCTCAACAAGAATACTACCGAATTGTGGCGAAGACATTTGTCAAGGAGCGAGGATTCAAGCCGGAGGGGAAGGATGGCCAGTTGTGCGCCGTGATTCGAGAGAGAGGCTAGGGTGGACTGACGGCTACTCCAATGCCTATTCCTATGAGCATAGTCCGTGAGTTTTACGCCAACTCCAAGGTCACTATGAGCGGTATATCTCTGGTTCGTGGTATCGAGGTAGATTACAGACCCCGTGCCATCCAATTAATTTTCAAAATTAGTGATGCACCGCTTAGTGAAATTCTTAATTGGGTCACAGGTGCTCATTCGGAGACCGACATGGAGTTGGTTATTGCAGAGTTATGTGTGCCGGGTACGAAATGGACATACAAAGTTGGCATGACACAACCTCGTATATTCCCAGCTGCAGCCCTGAACCGCTATGCAAAGGCATGGAACTTGTTCATATGTGCCAAGCTCATGCGTTCCTCCCATCAGCATGAAATAAGAGTAGAGAAGGCACTTATTCTGTGGGGGTATAATCACCGGGAAGTACATTGACATTGGGCATCTCATTCATGAGAATATGTTGCGCTATCTACGGGGAGGAACCATTGGGAGCATTCCACACGCATCCGTGGTTGCCATGCTTTGTGGTAATCAGGGATGCAACTGGGGCAATGAGCAAATGCAATACCCAAGCCAGGACATTACTCATGCCACGATTGAAAAATTCGAGTACTGGTCTGGGGGTGTACCACACCCACGCGGACTAGGATTCATCCTTCAGCCCACTTTTCCAAAAACGTCACAGCAACCACCGTAGACAAACGAAGCCGACCCGTCCACGCACGCACATGCCACCCATGGTGATCGCCAGCTTTGAAGGTTGGAGCGTAAAGTCGATGCCATGCACGATAATTTGGGCACATTTGCGACGGGACTCACAAGGGCCTTTGCCGAAGCTTTTGCGCAACAAGGAACAACACTTGAATGGCCTCAGTTTGGGACCGGAACACCATATCCACCACCAGATTCACCACCCGAGGAGGGTGGCACCACCGATACTTAGGGGAGTTTTTCGTACCCTTTACCTTCATTCAATGAGACATTGAATATTTTAAGTTTGGGGGTATTGGGGAGTAGTGTAGTGCATGTAGTTTAGCATGCTTAGTTAATTTTTTTTTAGTTCTTACATATTAGTTTAAATTTTTGCATCATATAGTTCATTTTTGCATATATATTTGCACGTTCATGTTTAGGTTGCATTTTCTCACCGTTCTTACCATATAGAAATTTCTGTCTAGCCAATGATGATAGTGAATTTGTTAAATGATTTTTGAGTATTTTGGATAATTCGAGCTGAGATATAATGTTTTACATAATGAAATTCATAATGTGTTTAAATGCTTTCGGTTTGCACAAATGTGTTCACAATCGCTTGTAGGTATAAGAAGCATGTGTTGCAATGCTCGATAGAAAAATGTAGTTTTAAAAAGGGAAATATGTGAAAAGTGAGTATAAACTGTATAAAACATTAATTTTTAAACTTGGGAAAAACATGGGTATATGTGTATAAAAAAGAAAAAGAAAAGAAAAGAAGAATAATAATAACGTGGCTAGTCTTATTTGGGACCACGACTACTTGAGTAAAATGCATGGGGGATTGTCTCTACACCTAGCGCCCTAAGGTCCTTCATGGTCTGGGAGTCATTGGTTGAAAGCTCACTAAGGGGTACCAGTGTGACTAATGGAGTAAGACATTGCACAGTCATGTGAAAAAGAAAAAGAAAAGAAAAAAAATAGCAGTAAACACAGCGAGGAAGTGCGAAAGTCGCCCTCGTGAGTAGAAATAAAGCAGTTAAGCCTAGTGTTGAACCTTAGTTTATTTTTAAGATGTTGGAATAGTCTTGGTTGCATATATATATACATAAGTCTTGATTTAAGCTATAAATTTCTGTTTTGAGCAATATAACATTAGTATTCTGTGCCTAAATCAAGTTTTGGCGAACACAACACACACACACAGCATCTCTATAGCATTTTTGAATTATCTGAGTGTATGACATTATGCCTGCAGTTTGATTTAAATCTGTATTCTTGAATCTAGAAAAAAAAATTCCTTGAGGCAAATTGGACTGAATTTCTATGATAGTTGGGACAATGTGAGAATTAGTTGCATCACAATATAGTTGCATAATAATATACTTGCATTTTCATTGTTCATTAGTGTGCATTGCTTGAGGGCAAGCAACGGTTCAAGTTTGGGGGTATTTGATAAGTAGGTTTTACACCTACTTATGGAGTACCAATTTATGCGAACTATGCCCATCTCAAGTACATTTTAGTTGGTTTTAGCTGCATTTCATGTTAATTTGCATTTCGCATACTTAAAACTCCTTTTGGTGAATAAGTGCAGGAATCGGCCTATTTTGGTGGTGTTATAGGGCACGAGGCTAATGGATGCCTGAGACGAGGCAAAAGATAGGATGTGTATGTCTAGGATTGAGTGGAGCATGGATGGACAAGCATGGATAAACATAGCACATTTTAGTAGCAAGCAGACATTTGCGAAACCAAGCTCGGGAGAGCGAGATCGAAGACAACAACGCAAGCCGCATGGCATCGCCAGCGATAAAGAGAGAGCTTGAGGCGCGGCCTTGCCAGCAAGTACCAGCCAAACCATGAAACCTACTGCAAGTTGTGCGGTCGCGAGTGTGACAAGCCTAGGGAGTGCGCACCCGTGTGAGAGCCCTAACAACATCGGGACTTATTGCAAGTTTCATGCCATGAGTAATAAGTGGAGGAGGAGCGGCCATGAGGCTGAAGTTATTAACTTGTTTTATTTTATTTCCAATTTTTAAGGGTTGTAATCGATTTAAAACGATATATGACTGGTGTCAGAGGCATCACTTGACAATTATTCAACTTTAGTCATATTTTTTTACATCGTAATTAGGGTTTACTCTCTGGGGGAGATTCCAACATAGAAGGAGGCCAAAACTCTACTTTTCTACTTTTTCTTGGGATTTTCTACCAGAGTGGATTATTATTATTATTATTATTATTATTATTATTATTATTATTATTATTATTATTATTTTATTACTGGAATCTTATGAGGATTTGAATATTGATCTATATTCAGTAATTGGGTTTGATTGTTTCTACCTTTCATCTTTCAATTGTTTGTTTATTAATCATGTTTAGATTTGATCCCATAATGGTTTTGGTTCAGTCATGAACTAAACTCCATTATGGGATTCTAAGGGATTTTAATATGTAGTTTGATTGCATGCTTAAATGCTGGATTGTTTTACATATCATATGGGATGTCTATCATGATTGTTTTGCATGTATGAATGCTTGATCACCATTCGTTTCAGTATTTGTATGGAATTGACAATGAACATGCAAATATGGATTATAATCATGATAGTATACGTATATAGAGGTCATGTTATATATGGCTTATGTATTTAAGTGAACGGATAGACATATATTGTTTCACCGTATAAGTTAAAATAAGGGCTTGAACTTAAAGTCAATATAGTTGCAATTTCATATAGACATATAGTGATTTTGGTTATATTGATGATTACATAGAGTCTATCATCTGTGGATGTTGTGTAAGTAGGTCTTAGTGCATTGAAATATGGCTAATACTCTTTTAGTGCTCTTGGCTACTTTCCTGTGATAGGTGAACAAGTCATGCATGATAGTGGCGATTGAATGAAGTATTAAATGAAGTTAGGATCTCATTATTTCCAGATCTGATTTATTCCGTGTTATTATTATTTTAGTTGTTATTTGCAATTCGAGAACAAACCCATCTTGGTCATTAGTTTGAGCATATAAATATAGTGAATTAATTAATGCATAGCGATTTGAATTAAACAACTTTCTTTGTGGGATCGATACTTTACTTGCTCTGTATTGCTTGTTGACGCATGCATGCTTGCATGAGTTAGAGCTCTTTTGTTAAGACTAAAAAAGAGGCAATAGTTACGCATGACACGTTCTCGTTTATTTATTATTCATTGGAACATCCTCACATGCATTTACGCATGACCGGTTCCATTATTTATTATTCTGTTGGAATATCCCATGCATGCGTTCTGCACGACTGGTTCCGTTTATTTATTATTCTATTGGAATAACTTTTCTGCATGCGATTACAACATGCACGGTGATTTCTTTTGTTATACCATTCTTTATTATACTCAACCGGTTAAAGTTTTGACTTCTATACTCCATGAAATTAGTGGAATATCCTTGATATTTGCGCTTCATCCAATATCTTTTCATGGAAATATTCTTCTGAGAATTCTTGAATTTTTACTCCACAAAGCAGTATCATGTTGACAATTTGGACGTTATTGGTTCCTGGATAAATTAACTCTTGAACTTGTTTTATTGAATTATTATGTCATTGTCATCATCCTCATGTTTATATTATGTTGAAAGTCATATGTGGCCTGTAGTGCATAGATGGACTTGGTATGATTATGACCAGGGATTATTCGGTATAATCATGACCGTAATGTTACAAATGATGTGAAAATAAAGTCCTCATTGGCCCGTAGTGCATTGATGGACAATTTTTGGTATGATTATGGCTATGGATTCTCTTCGACCAAGGGTACAAAGATGAATTGTTTTATGGCATGATCAGGACCGCTGATGAAAACACGATTATCTTTGGCTCGTAGTGCATGAATAATTTGTGGTCGTGATACTAAAGAATATACTTGGCCTGTAGTGCAGTGATGATTTGATGATGTGGATTATTTATTAAAATCGAGTCTCGGCCGATAAAAGTGATGAAAACCTTTAAATCATTAAATATAGTAGATTTTATTCTCTACTTGACTCTTCTAATGGATTGCTTGTTCCGCTGCAGTTAAACTTGATGGTTGTTATATTGTATCAGTTTAACACTGTTGAAGGCTAACGATAATTTATTTTGCATTATCTTAGTCATAATATTTCTTACTGGGCTAGTTGAGCTCACCTTTTTTGCTTTTATTGTTCTCTTCAGGAAATGAGAACGTAGCGGGGACTAGTCGTGGAATGGAGTGATGGTCCAGATGATAGCATTAGTAGTCCTCACTATTCTATGAAATAGTGTGATTATAAATGTAATAAGATTGAATTTGAGTGTGGATATTGTCTAGATGACAATATTCGTGTTAAAACTCTCAGATTATGTTTTGTCGTATTTTAAGTTTGAATACTGTCTAGAAGATAATATTTGTATTAAAACTCACAGCACATGTTGTATAATTAAGTTTGTATTTGAATTATGTACCATGTATTTGGCGACTCAAGATGGGTGATGTATACCTATTTTGAGGGCATCACACCTACCCTTCTGACTTAACGCGTCGGCTACTACGTTCGCCTTCCCTGTATGATATAGGATATCACAGTCGTAATCTTTTATCAACTCTAACCACCTTCTCTGCCTCATATTCAACTCCTTTTGTGTGAATATATATTTTAGACTTTTATGGGCCGTGTATATCTCACACTTCTCCCTGCATAAATAATGTCTCCATATTTTTAAGGCAAAGACTACAGCTGCCAATTCTAGGTCATGAGTAGGATAGACCTTCTCATAATCCTTTAACTGGTGTGACGTATATGCAATGACCTTGCCATGCTGCATGAGCACGCAACCCAGTCCTTTATGTGAAGCATCGCTATAAACGACAAAATTCCCTGTATCATCTGGTAAGGATAATACATGTGCCTCACTTAACCTCCTTTTTAGTTCTTGAAAACTATTTTCACACTTTTCTGTCCATTCATACTTCACTGACGTTCTTGTCAGATTTGTCAACGAAGTAGCTAATTTAGAAAAGTCCTGAATGAACCTTCTATAGTATCCCGCTAACCCCAGAAAACTTCGAACCTCGGTTGGCATTTTCGGTTGCTCCCACTCATTTACTGCTTCCACCTTCGCTGGATCTACGGATATGCCATCTTTATCTATAACATGTCCTAGAAATTGCACTCGTTCAAGCCAAAATTCACACTTAGTGAACTTCGCATATAATTTCTCCCTCCGTAGTGTTTCCAACACTATTCTTAAATATTCATCATGATCTTCTGGCGTCTTAGAATAGACTAGAATATCTTCAATAAACACTACAACGAACTTGTCCAAATACTGTTTGAACACTCTGTTCATCATATCCATAAATGCGGCTGGCGCATTTGTCAACCCAAATGACATAACCAGAAACTCGTAATGCCCATAACGAGTTTTGAATGCCGTCTTAGGTACATCCTCCTTCCTTACGTTAAGTTGATGATACCCCGTATGCAAATATATTTTTGAAAAATACTTTGCCCCTTTCAACTGATCAAATAGATCATCGATCTTGGGCAACGGGTATTTATTCTTAATCGTTAAGTTATTCAACTCTCGATAGTCGATACAAAGTCGTAACGACTCATCCTTCTTATTTACAAACAATACGGGCGCTCCCCACGGAGACACACTCGGTTGAATGTACTTTTTATCGAATAGTTCTTGTAATTGAACCATTAACTCGTTCATCTCCACTGGCGCCATCCTATATGTTGCCTTTGAAACTGGTGTCGTACCCGACAGCAAATCAATTACAAATTCTACATCCCTATATGGCGAAATACCGGGTAACTCCTCCGAAAATACATTCGCGAAATCTTGAACTACTGCTATCTGTTCCAATGATGCTCCCAACCTTTGGGTATCCACAACATGGCACAGGTAACCCTTACACCCCTTCGTCAACATCTTTCTAGCTTGTGTCAAAGTTAGACAACAAGAACGTCCCGGTGCTTTATTTCCATAAAACACCACCTCAGGTTTCTTAGAAAGCCTTAGGTTTACACTCTTTCTATGACAGTCTATTATCGCTCTATGGTTAATTAACCAATCCATACCAAGAAATACATTGAATTCTCTTAACTTTATCGGTAAAAGAACTACCGATAACTTGTTGCCCTTAATATCTACGAAATAATTCCTATGAACGTTTTCAATGGAAATTATCTCTTCATTTGCTTCCTTAACGTCTAAAGGTATATCTAACTTTTCAGGGTTTAATCCCAGTTTCTTAGAAAATTCACATGCTATAAACGAACACGTACCACCCGAGTCAAATAACACAAGCATTTATTTCGTTGACTAGAATGATACCTGCTACTACATCCGCTGATGTAACCGCATCTTGGACACTCATATTAAACGTTCGGGCTGATGGTCTACCCAATGATGGTGGTTGTCCAGTAATGGCTAAATTCCCACTACCAGAACCCTTACTACTCTCCGCCCCCTTTTTCGGGTAATTTCTTGCTATGTGGTCCATAGACCCACAGACAAAACAACCATGACTTTTCTTAGGATTAGGACAGTTGGGAGATATGTGACCCTCCTGCCCATAATTATAACAACCCGTTTTCCCTTTTAGACAGACTCCCAGATGAGTTTTGCCACATGTCTTGCATACCTCCATCCTACGTTTAGTATCCCCTTGTTTCACCCCAGTATTCCCAAGGTTAAAATTCTTCCTTTTAGGCATATTGCCACTACCACTGAAAACTTCTGCCTTATTTCCTCCCTCTCCCTTACTCTTATTATTTCTTTCCTTGTGGTATTGGGTCAACGCCTCACTACCACCCTCCGCTATAATTGCTTTTTCAAGAATGGTCCCATAGGACGCACTCTGAAAAATCAAAATTCTACTATAGAGCAAGGGTTTTAGGCCCTGCTCCAACCTACATGCCTTTCTCTCCTCTGTGTCCACTTGGTGTGGAGCAAACCTTGCCAATTCATTGAATTTGGCCGCATATTGGGGAACCGTCATATCCATCCTCCCTTGCATGCTAGTAGGGAAGTAGTTCTCGAAGAATACCTTCTTGAATTGCTCCCATGTAACAAAGATCAACTCTAGCCCCACCTACAGTGAGCCTCCCACCAAGAGGTTGGCTTCCCCTTCATCATGTGGAGGTCGCAAAAGAAGTCTTTTACTACCTCCACGCGTTGTAATAACAAACACCTTCTCTATCTCCTCGACCCATGTCTGGCCTCCATTGGGTCCGTCTGTTCCTTGAACTCGTGTGGACCTACACTTTTAAATTCCTTAAAGGTAGTTGTTCTAAGCTACCCTAGGTCCTCATGTGTGCTTCTACCCCTATTTGATTAAACGCAATTAGTTAATAAATTAACAAATTCTTGCATAGGGTTATTAGGACCCCCTGATTATCGTTATGCGATTCCACCTCTTGATTACATTGTCTTCTTCTTGGCGGCATTTCTGATTAAATAAATAAAGTTCCGTTATTACTTATTTGCTTACTTAGTTACTAGTCATCTAACAACTGAACAATAACTCATACACAACAAAGCACATTAAGAGAAAAACTTCCTTATATTAATATGCTTCTTTATAGTTCAAGACTATTTACAACTTGCTTTCCATAGCCAAAACCTATTACATTTATATCACGCGATTGACTTTCACAAAAATTGGGATTTACAAAAAGACTACCCTTTTATTATATAAAAGAGGGTTTTACGTCACTACACAAAAGTATTTACCATTCTACTTCTAATATTGTCTAACATCATTCTCATGCTTCTCGTTCACTAGAATCGACACAATATCTCGACTTATAGTATGTCAAGTCTGTGACGACCCCAAAATAGGTATACAACTCCCATTCTGAGTCGTCAAAATACATGGTACAGAAACAACTACAACTTTATTAATACAATTGTCATGCAAAATACGACAACACTTAAACTGTGAGTTTAAATACAAATATTGTCATCTAGACAATATCCACACTCAAATAAGTCCTCATTACAATTATTAATACACTATTTTACAGAATAGTGAGGACTACTAGAACCACTTCTAGAACCATCATTCCACACCCCGACTAGTACTGCGCTACATTCTCGCCTCACGAGAAGAAAAATGGAACAACAAGGAAAAGGTGAGCTCAACTAGCCCAAAGAAAGAACATTATAACTAAGATAATATAAAACAAATTATCGTTAGTCTTCAACAGGAAAAATCTAATAGAATACAATAGACAATAAGTTTGAAATCAATATTACAATGAAAATAATAATTCATTAGAAGAGTTAAGTAGAGAATGAAATCTATTATCTTCTATATATGAATTTAAAAGTTCATCGTCTATCTTTTATCCCTGTAACATCAATCAATATATAACTGGAATCAAATATTCATCTTTGCACTACAGTGCCAAAGATATTCATCGATTAGTCATGTTCATCTAAACACTGCTCATCTTTTGCACTACTGGCCAAAGATATTCATCGAAAATCATTAATCTTTTTGCTACTGTGCCAAAGATATTCAATTATATCATCATTTAGGACCGAGGATGATGAAAACTATTTTAAAGAAAATGAATCCAAAGAAACAAAAGAATAAATATTAAGGATTAAGTATTTCACTATTCCATGTCCAAAAATACCTCATAAATAATCATAGTGGAGTAAAATTCAAGAATGATCAAAACATGGATACAATCAAAGCTAGTATCCATAATAGATATTTTGGACGAAAAATGAAAATTTAATTTTTCATGAATAGTGTAGTCATGAAGAATAGTGTGAATATCGTGAATAGTCTCAGTATCGTGAATAGTCTGTAATACGTGAATAGTAACTATGACACTAAAAGATAGAAATTTCACAAAAAAAAATCATCATGCTTCGTGAATAGTACTCGAGAATAGTAACTCGTGAATAGTAACTCATGAATAATAACCCCGACATGAAAAGTTCCAAATTTGATAAAAGTTCCAACCAATATTTTGGATAATGATATTGAAGAAATAATATCACTTACTGAAGAAAATAACATCCCTTACCTCGGAAGGATAGTACTTCTAATTTGGAATCTCGGAAATAGTCTTTGAAAGAACTTGCACCGTATAGCAATACTCAAAGTACTAAAATACGCTCGATATTATAGAGAGAGAAAGAGAGAGAAATCTTTAGTTTTTGGTATGATTTTCAATTCTAACCTAAGCACCCTATTTATAGGAAAATGCTTAGAACACCAAAGCAGAAAATTTTATATAATATTAATATATATATCAAAATTTCATATGCACTTCTCATTTGATCAGCCACCAAGTGCCCACCTCACCAAACTAAAAAAAACGTTTTTCTTAATTAAAATAATTAAAACTTCCAAAAATCAATTATTTCGAAATTTCAATAATTCATAATAAATAGCACTTTTGTCAGAAAAATTCGAACCACATGTCTTTTCCATAGGAAATTTCATTATCTACAACTTTGCAGAAGAAAGTTTTTCCAAATTCCAAACAGAAATTGACCGAAATCCACAAACGGGAGATTCTACAGGCTATAATCAAATTTCAGTCAAGAAATGGGCCCACAGACATGTTTAACATGTTTTAAACAATTTTTTCAACAAAAATACTCTTCCTCCTTATATACTCATATATCCCACATTCATTGTAAAAATATCATCATTATTATATTATAATAATATTATAAAATATTATTTTATCAGAAAAGATAAAATATCGATTTTCAACAATTGTCATTTTAAAAATTTTTCTCCATCTATATCCACATAAAATGAATATTTTCCTCATCATATAAATCAATAATTAATTATTCACAAATAATATTACGAGATCATAATCTTCGGCAACTAGTAGCTCCCGAGAAAGAGGGGCTTTCAATAAAGATTTCTTCTTCTTTGCGCGCAATTAGGTGACCAAACCTCTCCTTAGATGAACTTTGTAGACATTGCCAATAATGTTATCTAATAATATTATTCGGATAATATTAATTATTGCTTCGATAATGGAAAATATTGTGTAGTGAAAATTATTGAAACAACAATAATATAAAATATCAACGCAACAATTATTGAATCAATAAAATAAAATACTTGAATAAAGTAATTCTTTGTAACAATTATTGAGTAGTGCATTCTTACGTAAGAATCAATAATTAGTGCAATACTTGTGCTTCTTGTCAACAACAACGCGCATTCGTGTGTTTTAACCAATTTGGTATTCCAACAATGATAACGAGTAACAACTACTGCAGTTATTTATAAACAACTTATACTTGTCGTTTTCTTCATCCAATCGCTTTTTGTTATGGGGCCCACACAAAAAGGCGCTACTTCGCATTTAATATTCCCCGACAAGAAGAGAATATTCCACGACCAAACGAATATTCTCCGATAAAAATGAATATTTTATAACCACTTGCTTATTTGAAATATTTGTGCATTTTACCCATAACTAACCACATTAATCAATTCAACCCTTACTATTTCAAAATAATAAATAGAGGAAATTAAATTTCATTTATAAAAAATTGGGGTCTTACAACCTTCCCTTCTTATGAAATTTCGTCCTCGAAATTGACGTACGTACCTGGTGTTTCGAAAAGGTGAGGATACCTCTTTTTCATTTTTGATTCTAACTCCCAGGTCATTTCTTCAATAGCATGGTTTCTCCACAAAACCTTAACTTGTGGTATAACCTTAGTGCGTAGGACATTCTCTTTCCTATCCAAGATCTTGACAGGTACCTCCTTGTACGTTAAATCTTCGGCTATCTCGTTTGGTTCTAACTCAATAATATGGTTCGGGTCATTCACATATTTACGATGCACAGATATGTGAAAAATGTTATGAACACGAGACATGCTTGGAGGTAACGCGAGTCTATAGGCCACATTTCCTACTCGTTCAAGAATCTAAAATGGACCAATAAATCGTGGATTGAGCTTTCCTCTCTTCCCGAATCTTGTAACTCCCTTCCATGGAGCCACATGCAACAATACATGATCCCCAATACTAAATTCCACGTCTTTTCGATGAAGATCCGCATAACTCTTTTATCGATCATGTGCCGTTTGTATACGTTGTCGAATCATTTGGATCTTTTTCGTAGTCATACGTACCAACTCGGGTCCCAACAATGTTGCTTCACCCACCTCATCCTAACATATTGGAGAGCGACACTTTCGTCCATACAATGCTTCAAATGGAGCCACACCTATACTTGCCTAATAACTGTTTTTGTAGGAGAATTCCATCAATGGTAAATACTTATCCCAACTCCCTCTGAAGTCTAAGACACAGAGTCTTAATAGATCTTCAAGAGTTTGAATAGTCCTCTCTGATTGTCTGTCCGTTTGAGGATGGTATGCCGAACTAAATCGTAAATCCGTCCCCATTGCTTTTTGCAAGCTAACCCAAAATCTTGAAGTTAATCTTGGGTCACGATCCGAAACTATGGATAATGGCATGCCATGCAATCTCACAATCTCATTTACATACATATGAGCAAGACGTTCAAGGGAATAAGTCTCCCGTATTGGCGAGAAATGAGCAGACTTGGTTAATCTATCAACAATAACCCAAATAGCATTTATGCCTTAAGAAACTGTGGGAAGACCCGAACGAAATCCATGGTAATGTGTTCCCACTTCCATTTTGAAATTTCAAGTGGTTGCAATGGACCCTTAGGCACTTGATGCTCCGCCTTTACACGTTGACAAGTTAAACACCTCGAGATAAACTTTGCAATCTCTCTCTTCATATTGTTCCACCAAAATGTATGTCGAAGATCACGATACATTTTGGTACTTCCAGGATGGATTGCAAATGGTGTATTATGTGCCTCCATCATGATCTTGTACTTCAAATCAGAATCGTTAGGAACACAAAGTTTGGAGTGGACTCGAAGTATTCCTTCTTCATCGATTTTTGCTTCTGGAATAGCACCTTCTTGCACTTTCTTCTTCATACGAATCAGCTCCAGGTCTGTGGCTTGAGCAACTTTAACTTTTTTGATTAAAGTTGGTTCTATACGTATACTTGACATCATTGCATGGGTCCCCGAGTCTTGAATTCTATCTTCAACTTTTGTAAATCACATAAAATAGGCCTTTGTGTTAACAACATCGCATTCGTTCCCGCATATGAGCTTCTACTCAACGCGTTAGCTCCACGTTCGTTTTTCCAGGTTGGTATTGAATGGTGTGGTCGTAGTCTTTCAATAGCTCGAGCCAATGTCGTTGCCGCATGTTGAGTTCCTTTTGGGTGAAGAAATATTTGAGGCTTTTATGGTCTGAATATATCTCCACTTTCTCCCCATATAGATAATGCCTCCAGATCTTTAGCGCGAAAACGACTACTGCCAACTCTAGATCATGAGTAGGATAATTCCTCTCATATTCTTTAAGTTGTCGCGAGCCATAGGCTATGACTTTCCTACGTTGCATGAGAACACACCCTAACCCTTTGCCTGAAGCATCGCTTGTAGATAACAAATCCATCCGAACCAGATGGTATTGTCAAAACAGGTGCCAAAATGAGTCTCCTTTTGAGATCTTGGAAACTCTTCTCGCATTCCCCACTCCATACGAATTTTGTATCTATACAAGTCAGCTGAGTTAACGGAGTAGTGATTCGAGAAAATCCTTCCACGAATCTTCGATAATAACCAGCTAAGCCCAGAAAGCTACGTACTTGATCCACCGTCTTGATTGTTCCCAACTTTGTATTGCTTGATCTTGGCGGTCAATTGATAGACACTCCATGTTTTGACACCATGTGCCCAAGGAATGCTACTTCTTCAAGCCAAAACTCACATTTCTTCAGCTTGGCATATAGCTTGTTATCACGGAGCCTTTGCAGTACCTGCTTCAAATGGCGCTCATGATCTTCACGGCTTTTGGAATAGATGAGGATGTCATCAATAAAGACAACAACGAATCGATCCAAATATTCCTTGAATACTCGGTTCATTATATCCATGAAAGCGGCGAGGAGCATTAGTCAATCCAAAAGAGACATGACTAAGAATTCATAATGCCCGCATCGGAGTTACGAAGCGGTCTTTGGAATATCCTCAGTTTTAACCTTCAGCTGATGATATCCAGAATGAAGATTGATCTTTGAAAAGAATTGCGCTCCTTGTAACTGGTCAAATAGGTCATCAATACAAGGTAGCGGATACCTATTCTTGATGGTGACATGGTTCAATTCTCGATAGTCAATACAAAGTTGTATACTTCCGTCTTTCTTCTTTACAAATAAAATAGGAGCACCCCAAGGAGATGTACTAGGAAGAATGAAACCGATGTCCAACAACTCTTGTAGTTGAACCTTTAACTCCTGAAGTTCAATAGGAGCCATTCGATATGGGGTTTTAGAAATGGGCTTTGTACCAGGTTTAAGATCAATAAAGAATTTAACTTCACGTTTCGGGGGTAGATCGGGAAGTTCTTCAGGAAATACGTCAGGAAAGTCAATAACAACAAGAATATTATTCAAATCTGACGTGTCTTTATTCCAATCCATAACATGGGCTAAGAAAGCTTGACATCCATTTTTTAATAAACGAATGGCTTTATGGCTTGATATAACAGTGATTGATTTTAATGGTTTAGTTGCTTGAATTCGAACAACAGGTTGTTTAGGAATATGAAAACTAACAACCTTACGAAAACAATCAATTTTGGCATGATGAGTAGTTAATCAATCAATCCCTAAAATCACATCAAAAGCAAGTATCTTTAAAGAGATAAGGTCAACAGGTAATGTGATGGTGCCAACTTAGATCAAATAAGATTTATAAACAGTGGATGTGATGAAAGTTTCTCCTAACGGAGTTTCCACAGATAAGTCAAAGTATAATTTCTCCGGAGTCAAATTTAAATGTTGACTATAAGTAGGAGAGATAAATGAATGGGTAGAACCGGTATGTAATAAGGTATAAACTTCACAAGAGTTTAATGATTAGCTTACCCGTGATCAACTCGTTTGGGTTCCTTGCACTTTGACCAGTCACGACAAATGCTCTTCCAGGAACCGTTGACTTTAACTTTTCTAGGACAGCCTTTTGAGTCACCATCCCTGCTGGACTTGGTTTCGCTACAGTACAATCTCGAGCGATATGTCCTTCCTTTCCATAATTATAGCATACCTTGAACTGTTGTGAACAGTTTGGGCTGATATGTCCCTCTTTTCCACATTTATAGCATACGACCGGTGGTCGTTCTCCTCCCTTAAAACTAGTTGTTGCTGGTGCTGACGTCTTCACATTGTCATTGTTGAATCTCCTCTTTTTAAAATCTCCCCCCGACTAAACTTCTATTTTCATGGCCACGATTACCACCGGAGTGGGTTACCACTTTTAATCTCGAATGTTTTCCTCCCCATTTGGTTTTCATTGCTCGATAACTGCTGCCATACCACCATGATGACCTCAGTTGCGGTCCCTTGGTTGAACGTACTCGCTATCTCGCTCTAATAATTGAGCCCTGTTGACAACATCTGAATAAAAAAAAAATTTATGAGAGATAAGATATTGCCGAATCTCGGTTTTAAACCTCTCAGAAACATCCTCGTCATTCGTTCCTCATTCTCTACCAAATGAGATGCAAACCTAGATAACTCTGCGAACTTCGCCTCGTATTGGGACACCATCATGTTGTTTTGTTCTAGTCTAATAAACTCTACCTCCTTCATACAACGAATACTTTTAGGAAAATATTTTTCGTTGAAAAGTTTCTGAAACGTTTCCCAAGGCATGCTGAGTGCGGCAGGCTAGGTACATTTCACAGACTCCCACCAGAAGTCTGCCTCGCCACAGAATATAAAGGCGGCGAATGGAACCTTCTATTCCTCCGTGCATCCCAAGACATTGAATATCTTGGTAATTTGTTTAACCCACATCTCTACCTTGATCGAATCCGGCTTTCCAATAAATTATGGTGGTCCCAACTCTTTGAACTGCTTGCCTGTGACAAGCCGCGCGTTGCTATCATTTCCACCCGTATTCTGTACGCGAGTCTCCCTCGTCTAGTTTTGCATGAACTGCAAAAATCTCCTAAACATCACGTCGTTCATTGTCTGCTCAATGGTGTTATTTAAAGGAGGAATATTGCCTTCCTGCTGCACGTTCCCCTAGGTGGTGATTAAAGGTGTTTCCACGGTGTCATTAACTCCACCGTTAATATTCTCAGATGCCATTCTTAAATACTGCCATAAAACAATGGTTAATTAAACAATTTAACATATCACATATTAACCATATGCTTCAACTGACCAACAAATAAGCTTAGGTATGACACACTAGCGAAGGATTACTCGTCTCTCCCTTCCTAGTACTATTCCCCGATCTCCGCCAGACACCATATCCCTAAGCTCTGATACCAACTGTGATGCCCCCAAAATAGGTATACAACACCCATTCTGAGTCGTCAAAATACATGGTACAGAAACAACTACAACTTTATTAATACAATTGTCGTGCAAAATAGGAAACACTTAAACTGTGAGTTTAAAAACAAATATTGTCATCTAGACAATATCCACACTCAAATAAGTCCTCATTACAATTATTAATACACTATTTTACATAATAGTGAGGACTACTAGAACAACTTCTAGAACCATCATTCTACACCCCGACTAGTACTCGCTACATTCTCGCCTCCTGAGAAGAAAAATGGAACAACAAGGAAAAATGTGAGCTCAACTAGCCCAGTAAAGAACATTATGACTAAGATAATATAAAACAAATTATTGTTAGTCTTCAACAGGGAAAAATCTAATAGAATACAATAGACAATAAGTTTGAAATCAATATTCATAAATGAAAATAATAATTCATTAGAAGAGTTAAGTAGAGAATGAAATCTACTATCTTCTATATATGAATTTAAAAGTTCATCGTCTATCTTTTATCCCTGTAACATCAATCAATATATAAGTGGAATCAAATATTCATCTTTGCACTATAGGCCAAAAGATATTCATCAGTTGGTCATGTTCATCTAAACACCTGTTCATCTTTGCATTACAGTCCAAAGATATTCATCAGAAATCATTAATCTTTGCACTACAGGCCAACATGCCAAAGATATTCAATTATATCATCATTTAGGGCTGAGGATGATGAAAAATATTTTAAAGAAAACGAATCCAGTGAAACAAAAGAATAAATATTAGGGATTAAGTATTTGGTTTTATTTCATGTCCAAAATACCTCATAAATAATCATAGTGGAGTAAAATTCAAGAATGATCAAAACATGGATACAATCAAAGCTAGTATCCATAATAGATATTTTAGACGAAAAAAAAAAATTTAATTTTTTTGTGAATAGTGTCGTATTCGTGAATAGTGTCGTATACGTGAATAGTACCGTATACGTGAATAGTAATTCTGACACTAAAAGATAGAAATTTCACAAAAAAAAAATCATCATGCTTCGTGAATAGTACTCGTGAATAGTAACTCATGAATAGTAATCCCGACATGAAAAAGTTCCAACCAATATTTTGGCATAATGATATTGAAGAAATAATATCACTTACAAAGAAAATAACATCCCTTACCTCAAAAGGATAGTAATTCTGACTAGAATACTGGATATAGTGTTGAAAGAACTTGCACCGTATAGCAATACTCAAAGTACTAAAATACTTACAAAAATACGCTCGATATTATAGAGAGAGAAAGCGAGAGAAATCTTTAGTTTCTGGTGTGATTTTCAATTCTAAGCTAAGCACCCTATTTATAGGAAAATGCTTAGAACACCAAAGCAGAAAATTTTATATAATATTAATATATATCAAAATTTCCTACGCACTCCTCATTTGATCAGCCACCAAGTGCTCACCTCACCAAACTAAAAAAAAACGTTTTTCTTAATTAAAATAATTAAAACTTCCAAAAATCAATTATTTCGAAAATTCGGAATTTCAATAATTCATAATAAATAGCCCTTTTGTCAGAAAAATTTGAACCACATGTCTTTTCCATAGGAAATTTCATTATCTACAACTTTGCAGAAGAAAGTTTTTCCAAATTCTAAACAAAAATTGACCGAAATCCACAAACGGGCGATTCTACATGCTATAATCAAATTTCAGTCAAGAAATGGGCCCACAGACAAGTTTAACATGTTTTAAACAACTTTTGTAACAAAAATACTCTTCCTCCTCATATACTCATATATCTCACATTCATTGTAAAAATATCATCATTATTATGTTATAATAATATAATAAAATATTATTTTATCAGAAAAGATAAAATATCGATTTTCAACAATTGTCACTTTAAAAAAATTTTTCATCTATATCCACATAAAATAAATATTTTCTCATCATATAAATCAATAATTAATTATTCACAAATAATATTACGAATCATAATCATGGCAACCAGCCGTTTCCCGGAAGAGGGGGCTTTCCAATAAGGATTTCTCCTTCTTGGTATTGATTAGGTGACCAAACCTCTCCTTAGACGTAACTTTCTAGACATTGCCAATAATTTTATCTAATAATATTATTCGGATAATATGAATTATTGCTTCGATAATGGAAAATCTTGTGTAGTGACAATTATTGAAACAACGATAATATAAAATATTAACGCAACAATTATTGAATCAATAAAATAAAATCTTTGACAAGAATTATCGTAACAATTATTGAGTAGTGTCTTCTTACGTAAGAATCAATAATTAGTGCAATACCGTGTGCTACTGTGCAACAACGCGTATGATTGTGTTTTAACCACCGGGTATTCCAACAGTATTAATGGTAACAACTACGCCATTATTAATAAACAACTTATACTTGTTGTTTTCTTCATCCAATCGCTTTCTGTTATGGGGCCCACACAAGGCTGCGCTGTCATACGAATATTCCCCAATAGTAAGAATATTCCACGACCAAACGAATATTCATAGATAAAAATGAATATTTTATAACCACTTGCTTATTTGAAATATTTGTGCATTTTACCCATAACTAACCACATTAATCAATTCAACCCTTAATATTTCAAAATAATAAATAGAGAAAATTAAATTTCATTTATAAAAAGTTGGGGTCTTACAAAGTCTGACCCGACTCAATAGAATAACAAGTTATTTTAAGCTTGAAATCCTCGTGCGCACTGTCATTTATATATGACATTCGTGCTATCTTCTGGTCTTTCTCAACCAGTTTCTTACGAAGTTCTACGACCTCGTTCTTATATTCTCTGGCCTTATCTGTTATGAGTACTTTCTCATCATGCTCTATCTCAAAGTTTTACTCTGCGGACTCCTTGGCCCCATAGAGATCATTGATCTCCTCTTTTTAGTGCTGCACCATATTGTGCAGTTGCACGTTACGGTCAAGCACTGAGAGATACATTGCCCTCATCGTCTCTGTAGGTGTTAACTTAAGGTAGGTATCACCGTATTAACCGAGGTTACCTCCATATCATCCTCCACATCTATCATTATATTCAAATATGATGTCAATCCCATGGTCTCCTCCGAATAGTCCTCCTCTGAGAAATACTCCTCGGGCTCTGATTCTTCAAGAATCACTAAAGGTATCTCCGCTACAGGCATATGTACTGGCTCTACTCTGTTCACGGACTCCTCGCTTACCACATGTATATCCCTATACATTAAGCTATCGATTGACATCTACAATAACACATAACAAGTTGATTAGTACATAATACACAATAATATAAGCACAAATCACATTTAATCCATTTAGGGTTACTTTCCATCTTTTAAATCTTTCGGTACTAAGTTTCCTAAATACCTTATTAACTCATTTAACTCGAGTTAACTTTCTTCGGACCTTTCCTTTCCAAACGAGGTTAATAGCCTAAGGTTCTTCCCCCCTTAAGTTTTATAACCTAATGCTTTGATACCAACCTGTGACGCCCCCAAATCCGGGTATCTTCCAACCAGACAGATGGTGCTCCACGATACTACAATTCATACAGTCATTCCATTGAGATAACAAAAAAATGATTGTATTTACTATCTTTGTATTACAATAATACCAAATCTTATCCCAGGTTCATAAACCGAATACATTCTTTGTTCTTCATAAGTATATTACATACAAATACATTAATCTATTATAGGACGATTAACTGTCCATCTTAGCCTTGCCTTTATCTCTCTTACAACTCTCAATTCGTTCGGCTTTAGCTGCAATCATATGGTTCAAGCAAGAGTGAGCATAACTAGCTCAGCAAGTCTAACAAAGGATCATATGAATATCACATTGAGAATTATATGCTTAACTTCCATAACTGAACAATTAACTACTAAGCACTATGAAACATTTGACTAGTACTTCTCATTTCATAACAATGATTCCAAAGTATATATAATAACTTAGGAATTCTGAACCGGTCAAAAGACCATGAACATACTCTTTTCATTTTCATACTTGAAAAGGACATCTGGCACTAATGTCATCCATTCGTCTTTACTTACGAGCACTTCTAGGTGATCAGCCTATTGTACTCTATGTTGATCAACACTCTTCCATTAAACATATTTACGTTTAACATTTGGCAACCTCGTGTGCTCATCGAATAATCGATGAAAATACTTTTGTTTTTGCATAGACAAACTTACCTTTACATCCATACCAAATACTTGGCATATGATAGTGTTAACAGTTCTATATGGAAAGACTTGTAAACGAATCAATCAATTCTTCAAGACTTGTCTAGCCGAGTTAAAACATGCATCGACTCTTTCTTTAAAACCATTCATGCATCTTATAACATGAATCATAGAAAACTTGGCTAACACGGAGGTTAGACAAGCGTTAAGAAAGACTTTCCTTCAAGCGTCTTCAAATATAATATTCAATCAATTCTCAGACTTTACAGGATCTACATGATATATTCACATAGCACACTATAATTAGTTTACAAACAACTAACTTTATTATTTTAACCAACTTCTTTCTCTTCTATGTCTTACTTGAATTTATCTCGTTTAATAAAGTCAATTCGACTTACTATGCTTCGTTACGACTTGTTAACGTTCTTACGTTATTAATAGACATTTGATCATTATTGGTGAAGTACCAACATTGAACATCATTCACAGTTTACTTATTACCTTCTTTCGTTCTTCGTTTAATTCTTATTAAACCATACTAAATCTTCTAACGTAATCACTTATAAGTGATTTAAGGTTAGCCTTATTATGTACATTAAGTACTTTCATGTCTTACTATTGGATTACATTTAATTTAGAATCAAAACCTAACTTGGTCAACTTTTCTACCTCTACCGTGCCATTGCACATCACTCTCTAGGGGTTTTGCTTTAATTAAAGTATTTGCTGATGAGTCCATGCACTAATTCTCGCATTATGTGCAGAGTCTCTAGATTTTTTTGGTTTCTCTCGGCCATACCTGGCGTCGCAGAGTGACAATTTAACACTGGGTTGGCGCTGCGGTGCCGCCCCTGTGCACCAGATAATTATGGCAGTTGGTTTTTCCAACGAACTTCCTGGCTTCATAACTTATTCGTTTTATATCCGAATTGGCTCATTCGAAGCCCACAACTCACAAATTACATACTCTAGGTGTTCATATAAGAATATTACATTTTCGAATTCGTTAACTCGAAATTCACCTTTTGGTTCATTTTGAGCGTTCGTTTATCGTTTTCGAGCGTTCAATACTCGTTTTCTTCATTATAAGTCAGAATTCGACGATTCTCGATTCCACAACTCTTAAATACCCTATCTCACGCGTTGACATTGAAAATCAACGTTTTCAAGTCTCACGACAACTTTTGACCTTTAATCCGAGATTTTTATGTTTTCGACGTTGAACGTCTATTTTCGCAAAATTCGCCATAACTTCGTTACTCGTGTTCTATAAGCCAAATCAAATGGAACACTCCATTGATTCATCATCTACACCCTAACCAACCAATATGCATATACCCTAGCTATGATGGTTTCCAATTCGTCCAATCACCACTAAGTTAATGTTCATAACTTTCTACGATTTTTAACTTACGTAAACACTTACGATTTTCATTCAACCATGACCTATCAATGTTTTCATTATTAATATACATCCTTATTCTTCCTCACTAAACATGCTCCACCAATCTACGATTCTCTACGAGAAAGAAATTGAAAAAGATGAAGACTATTGTTTACGAGAATATTACCTTTGTTGTTCCTCGCGTTTTTGATAAACGTCTTATGGTTTGCTTGGAAGTAGATTGATTATATGTTTCTAGCTCTTTCTCTCTCTCAATATGTATTGGACAATGTTTGTAAATCACCAAATAGCCAACATAAGCTTTGTATTTATAAGCAATCAAAAGGAGGGAAAATGGTCAAGATGGCCACCTCCTTACTATTCCACCTCCTCAATCAACTTAGCCACCAAGTAATCACTTTACTTAGTGGCCAAGTGGCCGGCCCACCTCCTTTATGGATCATCCCATGGGTTGCCCCATGGGTTTTACCCATCCTGTGACCCGCCGGTTCGACCCGCGGTTCGGTTTCTTAGATTGGGCTTGACTTAAATTAAAATTGGGCCTTGACTTGGGCTTGCTTACTTAATTCATTGGGCTTGCAATTAATCCAAGTCCAATTGTATTACACCAAATCCTTAACTCATAATCCAATAAGAACTATTCGTATTCTACGTGTATAACTCACGTATTCCCTTCGTCAAATACTCATACAATATTCGTATTATACGTCGTACTATTCTTTCTACCATACTCGTATTCAAACAAGTATAATACTCGTATCTCATACGTATAATAACCTAAATGTTTATACGCATTACATTTCCCTTTCGAAAATTTCTTTCACTAACCCTTAGGTTTTACGTCCGCAAGCAAAAACTTCATTTTTCATAACAAAAATATTATCGGATATTCCATTATATCTTCATATTCTATCATTACGCGTTTCTCGGAATTTCGAACCTAAACTCCGAACGAAATCGGATGAATAGTGTTTTTACGGGAAAATTCTCAGAAACCATTCCTTTTCGTCTTGATAATTTAAAACAATTAATCCTAGCACATAGCCAGAATACTAACCACATCCACACATTCTAGGTAATAAAACGACCCTCAAACATCTTACTCACATAATTAATCAATTAAATTCATTTAATCCACATAATCAAATAAAAGTTTTATTAATCAAAAATCCGAAATTCTTGGGCGTTACAGTATTAATCATCACAAAATCACTAAGCATTTGCGTGATTGCCAAAACCATCACGTAAAACCTTTTATGATGGGGGTATACAAGACGACCATTGTGATGCTTAAGGCCATCACGTAAACCTTTCGTGATGATTTTCCTACTTTTTGTGATGGATTTTGGCCATCACAAATGACCATGTTTTTAGTTGTACGGGCCAAGGATATTCATTTGTATAACCAGTGGTCATGATCATAAGAGGACTTTCACCACATCATTTGTCTGTAACATTACATGTCATGATTATACCAATACACAATTCCTGGTCATAATTATACCAATCAACAGTCCATCTTTGCACTACGGGCTAAAGATGACTTTCATCACAATATAAGGATGAGGATGATAACAATAATATAAAGAATCAATCAAATGAGATCAAAGATAATTCAATTTATCCAGAGTTTTAAAATGTCCAAATTGTCAACATGATAACTATTTGTTAAGTAATATTCAAGAATAATATTCATATATCAAAAATAATTTGGACAGAAAATAAAATAAAATTTTGTTGTTAACAGTACTCATTAATAGTACCGTATGAATAGTACCCATGAATAGTACCGTATGAATAGTAATATGAAATGAAATAATATCACTTACATAATATGAAGTATGAAAGAAAATGATACCCCTCACGAGTATTATTGAAATAAAATAACATCCTTTACGAGAAAAATAATATCATTTACCTTAGTAGAAACTGGATTTGACTGGAATATCGGATATTATTCTGAAAAAATCTTGCACAAAAAGCTACACTCAAAGTATCCTTATACTCAAGAGAAATACTAAATACTATAGAATAAGAATTTTTGATATTGAAGGTGTGTTTAGGAAGGAAGGGTAACCCCCCTTTTATTGTGACGATTTGATTGTTTGAATTGTGATTCTGAGGACAAAATCCTTTTAAGGAGGGAATGATGTAACATTCCAGAATTGTAAATGTAATATTAAATATTTATTGATTTATATAAATATTTAATGGATGTGTTTATCGTTGAATAAATATTTGTTTAATTGATTTAATTTTATTTGAATAATTATTTATTAAATAAATAATCGATGAATTAAGGAAATTATTATTATATTGATATTTCAATTTAAATGATTAATTATTTGTATTGTGTTATTTGATTAAAGGATTTATTTAATTAATTATGATTTGCATTAATTAAAATAAATATGAAAGCTTGATTAAATATAGTGTGACAAATAACTATATTATAAGGAGTTATTAAAATAAATTAAAGTAGTTTAATTTAGTTTTTTAACAAATAAGGCTTAATATTTTAATTCTTTAAAATTAAATGTTTTTGCCAAACAAGCTTTATGGCTTTTGGTATTTCTAATTTAGAAAATAAATAAAATAAATAATATAAATAATATAATTAAAATAATAAATATAATATTTATATTATATACGTTAGTAACTGATTTTGCAATTAGTAGTATTAAGTTATCAGTTTTGTATTATATTATTACGCATATCAGTTTAGTTTTCTTTTACGCATAAACTAGTTTGATAAAGTTTAGAGAAGAGAGACTTTGAGAGCTTCAGAGAAGATTGAGATAGAGTACGAATTTTCACAGCAAGTTCAGTGATTAGCAAGGTTGTGCAAGCTAATTGAAGGTAATTCTCCATAATTTCCATATTATATATATATATATATATATAGATGAGTTTACGGCATGAAGTCTCAAATTCTGTGAATTCTTGTTTTCTGTAAATTGGTGTTATGTAATCTGTTGATGGTAATTAGATATAGTTATAATTAGAGATTATGTTTAAACAATAATTGCATACTAATTTCAGTTTACAGTAGAAGAAAAAGTTTTGACAGTGTATGTTTATATGTATTTTTCATGTGTTCATGAAAAGTACCATTTTAGATGGTCAATTCTTATGTTAAACTGTAAATTAACACTTGTATATGATAGTTCATTGAGATACGAGCATAACGTAAATTGAATGAAGTAATTTGGACAAGAATTGAAATCACAATGTTCAATTTTGTGAAGAAACTTGAAAATGGAGTTTTTGTATGAAAACTTGAAATTTGAGAAATTAAAATAGTTTTAGTTGTTAATAAATTGTGCTAATTGGTTGTAAATATGAGCAATCATGTTTATGATAGTTGTATATTTATTTTACGTGTTGATATTATTGTTTATTGGGTGAAATTTGTGTTTGTTGGGCTAAAGTCGGCTAAAGTTAGTATGTAGGTATCACTGCATCACGAACACTTAGGTTAAATTGCCTTGGTCCCAAGCCTTTGTATAGCGTAGCTACGCCATACCCTAGTTTGAGATGCTGACTTCTGCTAATTCTGCAGAATTGAGAAAGTGTCATAATATGATCTGAAATTGTGTTAACATGTGAAATATGTAATGTTAAGTTTAGCATACCATAGTGAATTGTAGTTAGTAAGCTCAAAGTTGCAAAAATGATTAGTAAAGCGAGAACGCGTTATGTGATAACTTAGTTTATACAATGAACGTTAGTTAAGTGTTGTGATGATTAACACTTGGGAATTCTGAAATGTAAAGGGTATCATAAAACTTGTGTTAAAATAACAAGTTTAGCTAGTAATGCGTTTAATATTGAAAAGTGAATATTAGTATGTCTAATAGATGTTGTGGTTTTAATACTATGTCTAGGTGAACGTGAGTTTTAATATTTTAGATTACGCTCGAGGCAAGTTTTCTAACTCTACACTTTCGTTGAGTTAGTTCTATTATTACATTGTGTAACTTCATTCTTTTGATTGAGAAAGTTTCTTGTATCTAGTTATTTATGATGATGCAAGTTCCAAAAATCTCATCTATTACATTGAGCATGTTTTAAATTCTGAATTACTGGAATTCTAATCATTTTAACTTACTCTAACTTGTTCATATTTAAACAAGTTTCTTTAGTTTATTAGTTTATAATAAATGTTTCTTGAACCTTAATTCCTTGTGTCGAATGGTTTAATCACTTTGTATATCTTATTACCATGTGGAGTAAGCATTGTTTCCAGCTTGCTATCAACTAATGCATGTCAATAACTAAAATTCTAATTTGACAAGATTATAGACCTAGCTTATTATTTTTCAAGCCAAGGTTTACCATTTTTTTATTTTGATCAATACTTATGCTCTCTAGTTATTTCAAGCATAAGTCTAGAATATAGTCAGTTCACCTATAATTCTCAAATGTTCTGAGTTACGTTGTTATTAATCAACTATTGTGTTATCAAGCATTGTTGATTCAACTAGTTTCCTAGTTGATGATCATTAAACTTCAATTACCCTTGAAAGCTTATCCAAACCCAACTTTCTTTGGTGCGGACTTGTACTCTAAATACTGAGATTAACAACCCTATGTTTAGGGGTTTACGCTTAGCGTTGAAATGGTTGTGCACAATACATTGTACGAAGGATTGATCCCCCTAAGTACGTGGAGTCCTTATAGTAATACGACTGTTAAAGTTAAAGTTGAAATATTACTTATAACTATGGACATGGTTCATGGTCATTTGACCCTCAATAGTATATTTAAGAATGTTAATAGAACATATCATTCAGTTTTATTGAGCCTATGAGTTGGCAAATCTTGAAATGTCAATAGAACATATCATTCAGTTCTATTGAGCCTATTATTTGGCAAATAATGTAACGATATTTATTCTTATTTCAAGTGAGCTTTGTTTGCTCATTCTTGCATATTTATACATTTATTGCAGCTATGGTTGAGAAGGTAGATAAACCTACAATTAGCAAAGGAAAGAAAAAAATGTACAAGTGATGAAGGCTTGTAATTTTGTTTTATCGTTATGGTGATAGACTTTTAATAATGATGTGATGTAATAATTTAATTTTCGCACTTGAATGATTGTATTAAAGGTTAGAGAACCTGGGAGATAATGTTTTTATTAAAGTAATCATGTATGGGCTTGTTTTTTTTATTCAATTTATAATGATTGGGTAGTTAGATATGAATGTTTTGATTACGTGAACACCAAATCTTGAGGTAATAAAATCTGCAAGATTTGGGGTGTCCCATTATAGTCTGCAACACGGATGAGTAAAACAAAGCATTACGCTTAATTCCTTCCTAACTCTCCATTTTCAATGCCTAATCTCTCACTTTCAATAGTGAGGGTCCACATCACTTTGCAGAAGAAGAAATTGCATGAGAAGTTTCCTACCAAATTGGAAAAATTTTGTTTGTAGGAATATTCTCACCAACCAAACTTAGGAAAACAACGGACAAGCTATACAATTTGCTCACTCCTTCTCTTTAATCACATGCATATATATATATATATATATATATATATATATATATATATATATATATATATATATCATATTATTATTATATATCACATTATTATAATGTAATATTATAATAATATATGTGATTAAATGTTCACCTAACCAAACTTCAATTACCCTTGAAAGCTTATCCAAACCAAACTTTCTTTGGTGCGGACTTGTACTCTAAATACTGAGATGAACAACCCTATGTTTAGGGGTTTACACTTAGCGTTGAAATGGTTGTGCACAATACATTGTATGAAGGATTGATCCCCCCAAATACGTGGAGTCCTTATAGTAATACGATTGTTAAAGTTAAAGTTGAAATATTACTTATAACTGTGGACATGGTTCATGGTCATTTGACCCTCAATAGTATATTTAAGAATGTTAATAGAACATATCATTCAGTTCTATTGAGCCTATGAGTTGGCAAATCTTGAAATGTCAATAGAACATATCATTCAGTTCTATTGAGCCTATTATTTGGCAAATAATGTAACGATATTTATTCTTATTTCAAGTGAGCTTTGTTTGCTCATTCTTGCATATTTATACATTTATTGCAGCTATGGTTGAGAAGGTAGATAAACCTACAATTAGCAAAGGAAAGAAAAAAATGTACAAGTGATGAAGGCTTGTAATTTTGTTTTATCGTTATGGTGATAGACTTTTAATAATGATGTGATGTAATAATTTAATTTTCGCACTTGAATGATTGTATTTAAGGTTAGAGAACACGGGAGATAATGTTTTATTAAAGTAATCTGTGTATGGGCTGGTTTTATTATTCAATTTATAATGATTGGGTAGTTAGATATGAATGTTTTGATTACGTGAACACCAAATCTTGAGGTAATGAAATCACGGGATTTGGGGTGTCCCATTTATAGTCTGACACGGATGAGTAAAACAAAGCATTACGCTTTAATTCCTTCCTAACTCTCCATTTTTCAATGCCTAATCTCTCACTTTCAATAGTGAGGGTCCACATCACTTTGCAGAAGAAGAAATTGCATGAGAAGTTTCCCACCAAATTGGAAAATTTTTGTTTGTAGGAATATTCTCACCAACCAAACTTAGGAAAACAACGGACAAGCTATACAATTTGCTCACTCCTTCTTTTCTTTAATCACATATATATATATATATATATATATATATATATATATATATATCACATGCATATTATTATATTATCACATTATTATAATGTAATATTATAATAATATATGTGATTAAATGTTCACCTAACCAAACTTCAATTACCCTTAAAAGCTTATCCAAACCAAACTTTCTTTGGTGCGAACTTGTACTCTAAATACTGAGATGAACAACCCTATGTTTAGGGGTTTACACTTAGCATTGAAATGGTTGTGCACAATACATTGTACGAAGGATTGATCCCCCTAAGTACGTGGAGTCCTTATAGTAATACGATTGTTAAAGTTAAAGTTGAAATATTACTTATAACTGTGGACATGGTTCATGGTCATTTGACCCTCAATAGTATATTTAAGAATGTTAATAGAGCATATCATTCAGTTCTATTAAGCCTATTATTTGGCAAATAATGTAACGATATTTATTCTTATTTCAAGTGAGCTTTGTTTGCTCATTCTTGCATATTTATACATTTATTGCAGCTATGGTTGAGAAGGTAGATAAACCTACAATTAGCAAAGGAAAGAAAAAAATGTACAAGTGATGAAGGCTTGTAATTTTGTTTTATCGTTATGGTGATAGACTTTTAATAATGATGTGATGTAATAATTTAATTTCCGCACTTGAATGATTGTATTAAAGGTTAGAGAACCTGGGAGATAATGTTTTTATTAAAGTAATCATGTTTGGGCTTGTTTTTTTTATTCAATTTATAATGATTGGGTCGTTAGATATGAATGTTTTGATTACGTGAACACCAAATCTTGAGGTAATGAAATCTTAAGGATTTGGGGTGTCCCATTATAGTCTGACACGGATGAGTAAAACAAAGCATTCTGCCTAATTCCTTCCTAACTCTCCATTTTTCAATGCCTAATCTCTCACTTTCAATAGTGAGGGTCCACATCACTTTGCAGAAGAAGAAATTGCATGAGAAGTTTCCCACCAAATTGGAAAAATTTTGTTTGTAGGAATATTCTCACCAACCAAACTTAGGAAAACAACGGACAAGCTATACAATTTGCTCACTCCTTCTCTTTAATCACATGCATATATATATATATATATATATATATATATATCACATGCATATTATTATATTATCACATTATTATAATGTAATATTATAATAATATATGTGATTAAATGTTCACCTAACCAAACTTCAATTACCCTTGAAAGCTTATCCAAACCAAACTTTCTTTGGTGTGCGGACTTGTACTCTAAATCTTGAGATGAACAACCCTATGTTTAGGGTTTACACTTAGCGTTGAAATGGTTGTGCACAATACATTGTATGAAGGATTGATCCCCCTAAATCATTGGAGTCCTTATAGTAATCTGATTGTTAAAGTTAAAGTTGAAATATTACTTATAATCATGGACATGGTTCATGGTCATTTGACCCTCAATAGTATATTTAAGAATGTTAATAGAACATATCATTCAGTTCTATTGAGCCTATGAGTTGGCAAATCTTGAAATGTCAATAGAACATATCATTCAGTTCTATTGAGCCTATTATTTGGCAAATAATGTAACGATATTTATTCTTATTTCAAGTGAGCTTTGTTTGCTCATTCTTGCATATTTATACATTTATTGCAGCTATGGTTGAGAAGGTAGATAAACCTACAATTAGCAAAGGAAAGAAAAAAATGTACAAGTGATGAAGGCTTGTAATTTTGTTTTATCGTTATGGTGATAGACTTTTAATAATGATGTGATGTAATAATTTAATTTTCGCACTTGAATGATTGTATTAAAGGTTAGAGAACCTGGGAGATAATGTTTTTATTAAAGTAATCTTGTATGGGCTGGTTTTTATTATTCAATTTATAATGATTGGGTAGTTAGATATGAATGTTTTGATTACGTGAACACCAAATCTTGAGGTAATGAAGTACCGGGATTTGGGGGTGTCCCAGTTATAGTGCAACACGGATGAGTAAAACAAAGCATTCTGCCTAATTCCTTCCTAACTCTCCATTTTTCAATGCCTAATCTCTAACTTTCAATAGTGAGGGTCCACATCACTTTGCAGAAGAAGAATTTGCATGAGAAGTTGCCCACCAAATTGGAAAAATTTTGTTTGTAGGAATATTCTCACCAACCAAACTTAGGAAAACAACGGACAAGCTATACAATTTGCTCACTCCTTCTCTTTAATCATATATATATATATATATATATATATATATATATATATATATATATATATATATATTATTATATATATATATCACATGCATATTATTATATTATCACATTATTATAATGTAATATTATAATAATATATGCGATTAAATGTTCACCTAACCAAACTTCAATTACCCTTAAAAGCTTATCCAAACCTGCCCATACAGGATTACTATAATAAAAACATTATCTCCCAGGTTCTCTAACCTTTAATACAATCATTCAAGTGAGGAAATTAAATTATTACATCACGTCATTAATAAAAGTCTATCATCATAACGATAAAGTAAAATTACAAGTCTTCATCACTTGTACATTTTTCCATTTCTGTTGATAGTTGTAGGTTTATCTACCTTCTCAACCATAGCTGCAATAAATGTATAAATATGCAAGAGTGAGCAAACAAAGCTCACTTGAAATAAGAATAAATATCTTTACATCATTTGCCAAATAATAGGCTCAATAGAACTGAATGATATGTTCTATTAACATTACAACATTTGCCAACTAATAGGCTCAATAGAACTGAATGATATGTTCTATTAACATTCTTAAATATACTACTGAGGTTCAAATGACCATGAACCATGACCACATTTATAAGTAATCTTTCAACTTTAACAATCATATGACTATAAGGACTCCACGTACTTAGAAGGATCAATCCTTCGTACAATGTATTGTGCACAACCATTTCAACGCTAAGTGAAAACCCCTAAACATAGGGTTGTTCATCTTAGTATTTAGAGTACAAGTCCGCACCAAAGAAAGTTTGGTTTGGATAAGCTTTCAAGGGTAATTGAAATTTAATGATCATCAACTAGGGAACTAGTTGAATCAACAATGCTTGATAATACAATAGTTGTTTAATAACAATATAACTTAGAACATTTGAGAATCATAAATGAACTGATTCTACATATCAAACACATGCTTGAAATAACTATCGAGCATACGCATTCAATAAAATGAATAAAATTGTTAACCTTTGCTTGAACAGTAAAATAAGCTAAGGTTCAAGTTTTATAACATTAGAAATGAAATTCCTGAACTTTAAGAAACTTTCTTAACTGCAAACAAGTTAGAATGACTCAATTAATTGAGAATTTCCAATAACATTAGAATTAGAGTTTTCCCAAATGTGTTAACCCTCACCACACTTGTTTACTATTCATTACGCTTAACAACGCACAACATGTCATTTTCATAGTTTACTATTCATTTAAAACTTTGAATCTACTAGCCACATATTACAACTATGTTGTAGCCTTATTGTTACGTGTTGGACACATTACCATAACCTTTAGCTAAGCCACAAAGAACGACCAAAGTCTGCAGAATTAGCAGACTTCGATTGTTTGAAATAGGCACCACCAGCGTCGCACAAGTTTTATACTAGGAGGTAGCTCATCCATGTGTGCAAGTAGAACTCGAAGGTTACGAGAACAAAGCTTCGACACTTTTCTTAAGCCAACTAACACGAATTTCACCCACTAAACAGTGATAATAACATGTAAAATAAATATAACAATATCATAAACATGATTGCCAACATTTTCCATCAATTAAAACAATCTAACAACACTTCTAACTATTTTAATTTCTCAAAATTCATATTTTTTACGAAAACTCCATTTTTGAGTTTCTTCACTAAAAATCATCACTGTAATCTCTATACTTGGCCAAATTGTTTCGTTCGAATTACGTTGTGCTCGTTTCTTAATAAACTAACATATACAAGACTCAATTTACAATTTAACATACAATTTAACCACTAATTTTGGTACTTACATAACATGTTCATACTTATATGTTTTTACTGTAAAAATCAATTTCCTTCGAAATTCATATAATCACCTACACGTTTCATCATACAATCATCTATATGTATGTATGTATGTATATATATATATATGCTATTACAACTTCATAATTTCATACTCAACTATCAAATATGAATTTCAGAACTTATACCATAAAACACAATGAATTTCAAGAACAACGAGACTAAGGAAATATACTATAGAACATATATGTGAAGATTATAGAACATACCTTCTAATTGCTCAGAAATCCTTGCTAAACACAGAAATTGTTGTGAAAATCCTAGGTTTCTCTCAAATTCTCTCTCAAGTCTTTGTATGTTCTTAGCAACTGGCAAAAACTCAACTGAAAACTTTAAGCATAAAACAAATATAAAATTGATATGGCCTTAATTCACCTATTAAGTATATCACTTAATACATATAACGTATATATTATAATTATATTATACTTATTATTTTATTTATTTTAAAAATCTAGAAATTCCAAAAGCCATAAGGTTTGTTTGGCAAAAACCCTTTAAATATTAAAGAATTAATATATTAAGCCTTGTTTGGCAAAAACTAAATTAAACTACTTTAATTTATTATAATAACTCCTTATAATATAGTTATTTGTCACATTATATTTAATCAATCTTTCCTATTTATTTTAATTAATCAAATCACAATTAATTAAATAAATCCTTAAATCACATAACTCAATACAAATAATTAACCATTAAATTGAAATATCAATATAATAATCATTTCCTTAATTCATCAATTATTTATTTAATAAATAATTAACTAATCAAAATTAAATCAATTGAACAAATATTTATTTAACGATAATCACATCCATTAAATATTTATATAAATCAATAAATATTTAATATTACATTTAAAATTCTGGAATGTTACAAGTAATATCCTGATGGATTTAACCATTGCCACTGGAGAGAAGGTTTCATCATAGTTAACACCTTGAAATTGTTTGAAACCTTTTGCTACCAATCGGTCTTTATAGGTTTGTACGCTACCATCCATGTAGATTTTCTTCTTAAATCCACTTGCACCCGATTGGTTTTACCCCTTCGGGTGGATCAACCAGAGTCCATACTTGCTTAGTATACATGGAGTCCATGTGATAATCCGAATTTTTATAAGTTATTAAAATAAAAATTTAATAATTAAAATTCTTATTATGAGATGTTTTGAGTTTGAGTATGTATATATACGTGCTATATATTTTGAAATATATGATGCGGTGTGAAGATATATATATATATATATATATATATATATATATATATATATATATATATATATATATATATATTGGAAAAGTGAGATTTAATAGTTAAGTTAACTATTGAAGAAATTAAATGAATTTGGTAATTATGTTAAATATTTATTGAATTAAATTAATATTTTAAATAATTTATTTATTGAGAAAAATAAATAATTTATGAAATTGTGGTATAATAATTTAGAATTACGTGTGTATGATAATTAAATTAAAGCAAAGGTAAATTTTATTCTTTGAAGATTTAATTTAATTTAATGAATTAATTAAATTAAATGAGTTGTTTAATATGAAAGAAAATAAGTATATTAAATAAAGTAATGTTTAAATCCAATTTATTAATTAAATTAGATATATAGAATTATTTATTAATTATAAGTATAATTATAATAAGATTATAATTATTATTATTATTATAAGTAATTTAACTTAACTAAAGGTGTGACACATAAAACTATATAATATAATATTATTAAAATAATTCAGTTTGGGGGAATTGGTGTGTGGCAAACAAGGTGTTGTGGCCTTTGGTTTATGTAACTGACGTCTTTTTATTTTATTTTTAATTGATAGAGTAAGTGGGAATTAAGCCATATCAGGTTATTTTTTTCTTTCGCGTCTTATTTCTCTCCTAAGGCCTAAGAGCAGAGAGTTGGGAGAGAAGAAGAAACACAGAGGGTTTAGAAAGAGGGAGAGTTTGGTGAGAAGAGAGAATTGCAGATATTGCTAAGAGAACAAGAAGGGTTTCTAACACTTTGCTAAATCAAGGTAAATTGATTCTAAGTTGCATATTTTGATTTCTTAGTGATTATCCATTGTAAATTGATAGTTGTGTTAGATTGATATATATACTTGCAAGTAGGGTTTATACTCTGTTAATCATCACATTTGAGTGTTGTTTGATGATAAAAATCCATGTAAATTAAGTTGTAGGAAGGAAAGTATATAACAGTGTTTATACATGAAAATTGGGCTTAGAAAGTACAAACCTTTATGCCCTATATGTGTTATAATATGTAAATTGAGGTTGGATTATGTTAATATGTGAAGAAACGAAAGCGACGTAGTTTAAATCATGTTAATCGGTTAAGTAACGAAACTATGGCGATCAAATTCGCTAAATGTGTTTAAAACATGAAAATAGAGTATGAACATGTGTTTTGGGTCAAATTTAGGTTGGTTAATGTTTTTATAGATTGTTAGAATTCTAGTATGTTGTATTTCTATGAATTACGAATCCATAGAATCGAAAACGGACAAATTTGGATGTGTATAACTCAAGTTATGAAGATTAGTAGGAGAAAAGGGTCAAAAATTGCAAAACACTGTAATCTGGGAGAAGACTAGCGCGCAAGCCTGCTTGCAAATATTTGCTAGATGGCGGTCTTGTGAAAAAGAAGCCATTGCCGCGCCCATGTGTCTTGATCAGGATGGTGGTTTGACCTATTTTGGTAAATGGTCATAACATTTTCATACAAACTTCGATTGAGGTGATTCAAGATGACCCGGAACAAGGACGAACAGACCTACAACTGTTATTCTTTAAGTTTTTCAATTTGAGGTCGAGAACAGGGGACAAAATGGTCATTTGTAGGACTATTATGTTTTCGGGGACAATCGGAAGGCGTCGGGCATGCACCTATGCAAGTGTAGTGCTCTTGGCGATAAAAGATGTTGTTCTAAGTTAGAGAACATGAATATTATGAAGTATAATGATGTTTAACATTAATAAATGATGTATTAGATAAGTTGTATAGAGATACTAAGCACACACAAGAGAGGCAAATTGAGCGTGTGACGAATAAACGTCAAAACGTCGTGATAAGTGATAATGAACGTAAAAAGTATTTTAATCAAATGAAATAAATATTATAAGGTATTGAATAGTGTTAATATAAAACCAATAAGTAGTCCTAGCAAGACTTAAACATTTGAATGAACTTCAAATATGAAATACAGTGAGATATAAGTTGAAAGTTAACACAATCAAATTGAACATTGTGTATTTATGATAGGAAGGGTTATGAGAAGTAGAGTAAAGTTTACATTACAACAACTATGCGTTTCTATGTGACTAATAGTTAATGTGAATGATTATATAATTGTGTAGGGCACATGAAGTGCAGATATCTTTAAGTTGTTAAACTGTTATTTGTAAACAATGATCAAGGCAAGTCTTTCAGTTCCTATTTGCTATGTGAATTTGATTGCTTTAAATCTTTATTGCAAATAGCATGATGTGTTATATATATGTTGAATGTATGAAATGTTAAAGTCAATTTATGACTACGTTGTTTGACTAAAGCATGCTGATTGAGTAAGGAACTCAGTCTTTATACTTGTTATATGAATTGTAGCATGTATGTTATGTTAGTCCGATGTTTATAAGATATATATTGAGTATGTTATCATGTGCTACGTGATGCATGAAAACTGTTAGATTTTGCTGGGCTGTCGAGCTCAACCTTGAAAATAACCACTTTTGCAGGTTTAAGATTCAAGGTAAAGTTATGTGATACTTGAAGATTTACACACTTTGGTTGTGTTATTATTATTTGAACCATGTTTAGGGTTCCGAATAATGTATTAATGATGAATTATAATATTGTTTTGCGATGTAAACTATTGTAGTATTAAAATGATTTTGAGATATTTAGATGTAAAGGTTGAAGGTTTTGGGAATGAGAATAGTTTGTAATGGAAAATTTTAATTATTCCGCAAATTTCAATAGTTGTAGTATTGTTTAATGATGTAAAATTAGAGGTTGAATGTATTATTAACAACCGAAGTCGAGAATTAAATTATATGAATTTTGGGGTCGCTACAGTTGGTATCAAAGCTGTTGGTTATAAACCTTAGGTTGGAGTACCGTAGGCTATAACCTTAGAGAAGAGATGTGAAGATAATGAAAGAATAAGCTCAGATAGAGTTTGAACAATAAGAAGTAATTTAAGAAACGTATAGAGATGGGATTAAAACATGCGTGAGAGGATTCAAAGAAGAATCTCGCAGAGTTAAGGAGTTACCCAACTCCAATAATAAGAATGTAAGGTGATAATAGATAGACAATGTCTATAAGAAGAGATTGGTAAGGAAGTTAAGAATGAAAGTTATAGTTAAGTATGGTACAGTTGTACTCTTTAGTAGTTGATGTATGGTATCCAGGCTATATGATTCCTTCATAGAGCGGAGGTATATACAAAATAGCAACTCAGAACCTAGTTTGTTGGTTATTTGTGGGAAACCACTCAGTGTACCATATTGAAACTATTAGAGACTCGATGTGTACCAAGCGGAGAAAATGGATACGTATGATGAAAATGTGGAACTCGAATGAAATGTTGAACAATTTAAATGAAGTTGGAAATTCTTAAAGCAGGAATTGTTATATAAACAAGAAGATTCAAAGAAGAATATTGAAGAGATATGTAGATAAGAAATGGGAGTTACCTAACTCCAATAGCCAAGATAACAAATAATGTCGTAAATGAAAGGAAAGAAAGGGGATCGTAAAACAAAACAATCACGAGTTAAGAAAATAATTTTAAGGGAGATGATTATAGAATAAGATCACAACGTGATCTGTTTAAGTTATAGAAGAAAGATGTTCTGTAATGTTTGAATAATTATAGCTTAATGCTATGAAGATGGTGTACTATGAAATAGTACGAGATAACTCATGAGGAGTTATAAATGATGTGATACGAGGAATTCGTATCGAGCAAAGAGCAAGTTAAGAGTAAGATAGTATGAGACCCCAAATTTTATGAATAAAGATTTTATTTTCTCGAAATATTTTTTTGAATATTATGGTGTGGATTTGATATAATGTTATAGTTGTGGGTAGTATTTATAAATTTTGCAAAGTATGCAAGTTGTCTTATTATATTCGATTGGTCGGAGAATATTTTTTTTATCAGGGAATATTCGTGCAACGACACAATCATTGGTGGACCCAACAACCGAATTATTGTCGGATTGAGAAAACGACAAAAATATTTTATGAAAATTACGGCGGAAGTTTTACCATTAACTGTTGAAACACCCGGTGTTAAAAGTACAGTAATACGCGTGGTTGAATAGTAGCACACGGTATTAATTATTAATGCTTACGTGATAAGTCACTCAGTTTTGTTGGTATTATTAATGTAATAATACATAAAAGCTTTTTATATAAAACAGAATACTTTTATAAAGTTATTCTATAAATAGAATATATTATATTCAATTATGCATAGTGTTGCATAGTGTCTGCATAATGTTTTGCATAGTAAAATCTTTTTATATAAAATAGAATACTTTTATAAAGTTATTCTATAAATAGAATATATTATATTTTATTATGCATAGTATTGCATAGTGCTTTAGTTTTTCATAGTAAAATCTTTTATATAAAATGAATACTTTTACAAAGTTATTCATTTTATTAGATTATAAATAGAATATATTATATTTAAAAGATTTTGCTTTAAATATGGACCGTCGATTAAAGTAAATCAATCTGGACTGTTCATGAGTTAGTTACTATGAAGTCCATTTTTCTATAAATAGAAGCTCATTCCTTCATTATTTTCTTACGAATTCACCTGAAACTCAGAGAGATAAACTATAGAGAGAAAGAAGAAAAGCTATTCGCTATTTCACTACTTATATATCCAATTACTCTTCTTCTTAAGGTAGGGAATATTATTTGTTGTACTCGTAAGGAGTATTATTTCTTTTGTATTCATGAGAGACTTCATTATTCCATTCTTTATTATTACGTTGGAATAACCTATATACGCTGAGCTACCCTATACTTGGTGACATTCTTCTATAATTTTGTCTTTATTATTACATTTGGAACATCCTCTGCATGCATTTTACGTCGGATCCGATTCCGTCTTTTATTATTACATTGGAATATCCCACCTGCATGCGTTTATCTTTGGGACTGATTTTGTCTTTATTATTACATTGGAATATCACATGCATGCGTTTTTACGCCGACTTCAGTTAAAATCTTTATTATTACTCTGTTGGAATATCATGTATGCATGCGTTTTCTGTGGGGGACCGATTCCGCCCTTATTAGTATTACTCGTTGGAATAACTTTATCTATCTGATACCGCATGCATAGTGATTTCTGTTGCTATTCCATTCTTTATTATTTTGTTGGAACATCCTGTCGGTGCGAATTTCGCCTGATCTGGTTCCGTTATTTAGTATTCTGTTGTAATAACCTGTCTATGCGAAGTACCACATGCATGGTGATTTCTTTTGTTATTCCATTCTTTATTATACTCAGCTGGTTAAAGTTTTGACTTCTATACTCCATGAAAATAGTGGAATATCCTTGATATTTGTGCTTCATCCAATATCTTTTCATGGAAATATTCTTCTGAGCATTCTTGAATTTTACTCTACAAATCAGTATCATGTTGACAATTTGGACATTATTAGTTCCTGGATAAATTAATTCTTGAACTTATTTTATTGAATTCTTATATCATTGTCATCATCCTCATGTTTATATTTTTTTGAAAGTCATCTGTGGCCTGTAATGCATAGATGGACTTTGTATGATTATGACCAGGGATTATTCGGTGTAATCATGATCGTAATGTTACAAATGATGTGGTAAAAGTCTTCATTGGCCCGTAGTGTATTGATGGATAGTTGTTGGCATGATCATGACCATTAATGAATACACAAATATTCTTGGTATGTAGTGTATGGATAATTGTGGTCGTGATACTAAAGAATATCCTTGGCCGTAGTGCAGGGGTGATTAGATGATGTGGATTATTTATTAAAATTTGAGTCCCAAATGATAAAAGTGATGAAAACCTTTTAAATCATAAAAAAGATAGTAGATTTTATTCTCTACTTAACTCTTTTAATGGATTGCTTGTTCAACTGCCGCAGCTTAAACTTGATGTTTGTTATATTGTATCAGTTTAACACTGTTTAAGGCTAATGATAATTTATTATGCATTATCTTAGTCATAATATTTCTTATTGGGCTAGTTGAGCTCACCCTTTCTTTCACTGTTCTCTTCAGGAAATGAGAATATAGTTGGGACGAGTCGGGGAACGGAGTGATGGTCCTAGATAGTGCATTAGTAGTCCTCACTATTCTGTGAAATAGTGTGATAATAATTGTAATGAGGACTCCTTTTGAGTTTGTATAGTCTCTAGTAGACAATATTTGTATTCAAACTCACAGTTTATGTTTTGTCGTATTGTACACGACAATTGTATTATTAAGTTGTATTTGAATTCTGTACCATGTATCTGGCGACTCAAGATGGGTGATGTATACCTAATTTTGGGGCGTCACAATTGGTATCAAAGCTTAGGGATATGATCCCTGGCTAGGATGTGAGAATATAACTAGGAGGGAAGAGATGGGGAATTCCTTCGCTAGTATGACCTACCTAAGTGTATTTGGTATTTAATTTGTCGGTCAGAATATAGGGAAAATATGTTACATGTCATTTAACCTTTGTTTTGTGGCAGTATCTGAAAATGACATCTGAGAATGTTGAGAATAGCTATGGAGCACAGGAGATTGTTGATTCTCCACTGATCAATAATCAGGACAATGTGCAACAGGATGGTGATAATCCTCCTGTAAATAACAACACTGATCAATTGATGAACGACGGTACGTTTAGGAGTTTTTTAGAATTCATGCAACATTAGGCGAAGGCGGCTCCCATTCATAATGCAGAGAGAAACAATGGCAACCCACGGTTGGTCACCGCTAAGCAATTCAAGGAGCTGGGACCACTGGAGTTTTGGGAAAGCGAAACCATTTAAAGGCGGAGGCGTGGTTAAAGCAGATCACCAAGATATTTGATGTCTTGGGATGCTCGAGGAGAAAAGGTTCCTTTGCCACCTTTATGTTGCGTGAAGAGGCGAGATCACTTTGGTGGGAATCAGAAAATGTACCCAAACTGGCCTTTTCTCAAGATGTCTTGGGAGAAGTTCCAAGAGCTGTTCAATGACAAGTACTTTCCCGAAAGCATTCGTCACATGAAGGAGGTGGAATTTATAAAGTTAGAGCAAAACAACATGACTGTGTCACAATACGAGGCTAAATTTGCGGAGTTATCCCGATTTGCGTCCCACTTGGTTGATAATAAAGAGAGAATGACGTAGATGTTTTTAAGAGGTTTGAAGCCAGAGATACGTCAATATCTTATTTCTCATAAACTGTGTTTGTATTTAGATGTTGTAAATAGGGCTCAGTTAGTGGAGCGCGATAACGAGTCAACGCAACCAAAAGAGAGCAGCCGACAAAATGATAATACCGGTGATAACAGCCATCAAAGAGGTGACAATAAGCATGGAGGGAATCAACATGCCAGAAATAGTAACCACTTCGGTGGTAATCATGGTCAAAACAATAAGAATGGACATTTCAAGAAAAGAAGGTTCAACAATGACGTGAAGACATCGGCACCACCACTCGTTTCAAAGGAAGAAGAACGACCACCTGTCGTATGTTTCAAATACGGACAGGAGGGACACATCCGTCCAAACTGTACGCAGCCATTCAAAACGTGTTTTAATTGCGAAAGAGAAGGTCACCTAGCTCGATTTTTTCGTATAGTGAAGTCAAGTCCAGCTGGGATAGTGATGCCAAAGGATGTCCCAGACAAGCTAAAGCCGGTAGTTTAAGAGAGAGCGTTTTTTTTTCGTGACAAGGAACCTGAATAAAATTATCACGGGTATGTTAGTCATAAACTCTTGCGTAGTCTATACCATGTTAGATACCGGTTCTACTTACTCTTTTATTTCACCTAGTTGTGTTCAATGTTTGAAGTTAACTCCGGAGAAGTTAGACTTTGATATATCTGTTTAAACTCAGTTGGGAGAAACCTTTGTTACCTCCACTATTTATAAATCTTGTTCAAATCAACACTTTCACGTTACGTGTCGATCTTGTCTCTTTGAAAATACTTGCCTTTGATGCGATTTTAGTAATCGATTGGTTAATTACTCGTCATGCTTTTCGTAAGGTTGTTAGCTTTCATATTCCTAACCAACTTGTTATGCGAATTCAAGAAACCAAACCACTAAAGTCAATCATTGTCATATCAAGCCATAAGTAAAGAGCCCCGGTCCTTTCGTTGTTGACTTTCTTGTGTGGAATGCATCGAAGCCAGACTTTCTGTAGGCAATGTTGTGAATGACGATGGCAAGTTAATAGGTATCAATGTGACGTACTATCCAAGTCTTGGATGAGGGTCACAGTTTGAATGATATTTCTATTGTTAATAAATTTCCTAACGTATTCTTGAAGACTTCTTAGCCTACCCCTAGAGCGTGAAATCAAATTTTGTATTGACCCCAATACAAAACCCATTTCTTAAACCCTCAAATATTTCTTCAACTAAAACGAACGTATAACGTGCCAAAGACGTTGACTCAAGCTGTTGAAGATTACGATCGTACCATTTAATACCATTGTGGGAAAGCGAATGTGGTAGCTGACGTGTTGAGTAGAAGATCGGATGCGTTTACGAGTGCGATGTTGTTAACACAAAGACTCATTCCGTATAACTTACAAGTGATGAAGATAGAGTTAAAGACTCTAGGGACCCACGTGAAGATAACGAATATACGAGTTGAATCGACTTTAATCGATAAAGTTAAAGTCGCTCAAGCTACACACCCGGAGCTGATGAATGTGAAGAAGAAGGTTCAAGAGGGCATTATTCTAGAAGCAAGAATCGACGAAGAGAGGAAATCTCAACCCTCGATTTAATTGGCCCATTTGAAATCCTCGATGAAGTAGGAACTGTGGCCTATAGACTCGTTTTACCGCCAAGTATGTTGCGTGTTCATAACGTTTTTAACGTATCGATGTTACGTAAATATGTGGACGACCTGAACCACATTATTAAAGTAGAACTAAATGATATAGCAGAAGATTTAACGTATGAGGAGATACGTGTTAAAATCTTGGATAAGAAGGATCGTATTCAACTCTCAAAGGTTATACCTCAAGAATTAGAATCTAAAATGAAGTCAAGGGATCCTCACCACTTCGGCATACCAGGTACGTACGTAAATTTCGAGGGCAAAATTTCATAAGGAGGGGAGATTGTAAAACCCCAGATTTTATGAATAAAGATTTTATTTTCTCAAAATATTTTTTTTGAATATTATGGTGTGGATTTGATATAATGTTATAGTTGTGGGTAGTATTTATAAATTTTGCAAAGTATGCAAGTTGTCTTATTATATTCGATTTGTCGGGGAATATCTGTTTTATCAGGGAATATTCGTGCAATGACACAATCATTGGTGGACCCCACAACAGAATTATTGTCGGATTGAGAAAACGACAAAAATATTTTATGAAAATAACGGCGGAAGTTTTACTGATTAATCTGTTGAAACACCCGGTGTTAAAGAAATGCGATATCTGGCGTGTTTACATAGTAGCACACGGTATTAATTATTGTTGGTTACGTGATAAGTCACTCAGTTTTGTTGGTATTATTAATATAATAATACAGAAAATCTTTTTATATAAAACAGAATACTTTTATAAAGTTATTCTATAAATAAAATATATTATATTCTATTATGCATAGTGTTGCATAATAGTATACACATAGTGTTTTGCATAGTAGTAAAATCTTTTATATAAAATAGAATACTTTTATAAAGTTATTCTATAAATAGAATATATTATATTTTATTATGCATAGTGTTGCATAGTGCCTGCATAGTGTTTTGCATAGTAAAATCTTTTTATATAAAATAGAATTTTATAAAGTTATTCATTTTATTAGATTATAAATAGAATATATTATATTTAAAAGATTTTGCTTTAAATATGGATCGTCAGATTAAAGTAAATCAATTTAGACCGTTCATGAGTTAGTTACTATGCTCTCCATTTTCTATAAATAGAAGCTCATTCCTTCATTATTTTCTTACGAATTCACTGAAACTCTAGAGAGATAAACTATAGAGAGAAAAAAAGAAAGTATTCTGCTACTACACTACTTATAAATCCAGTACTCTTCTTCTTAAGGTAGGGAATATTATTTGTTGTACTTGTAGAGAGTATTATTTCTTTTGTATTCATGAAGAGAACTTCTGTTATTCCATTCTTTATTATTACATTGGAATAACTTTTGTATATCTGAGCTACCCTATACTTGGTGACATTCTTCAATTATTAAAAGTCTTTATTAATGCTGTTCAATATCTTGTGCATGCGTTTCATGCTTGGACCGATTTAAATCTTTTATTATTCTGTTTGGAATATCACATGCATGCGTTTCACCGGACTGGTTCCGCCTCTTTATTATTATTACATTTGGAATATCCTATCTCATGCGCTTTTACTGTACAACCCGATTCCGTCCTTATTAGTATTATGTTGGAATAACCTGTCTATGCGAAGTACCGCATGCATGATGATTACTGTTGTTATTCCATTCTTTATTATTCTGTTGGAACATCCATCCGGTCGCGATTTTACTTTGATCTTGGTTTAGTTATTTAGTATTCTGTTGTAATAACCTGTCTATGCGAAGTACCACATGCATGGTGATTTCTTTTGTTATTCCATTCTTTATTATACTCAGCTGGTTAAAGTTTTGACTTCTATACTCCATGAAAATAGTGGAATATCCTTGATATTTGTGCTTCATCCAGTATCTTTTCATGGAAATATTCTTCTGAGCATTCTTGAATTTTACTCTACAAATCAGTATCATGTTGACAATTTGGACATTATTAGTTCCTGGATAAATTAATTCTTGAACTTATTTTATTGAATTCTTATATCATTGTCATCATCCTCATGTTTATATTTTTTTGAAAGTCATCTGTGGCCTGTAATGCATAGATGGACTTGGTATGATTATGACCAGGGATTATTCGGTGTAATCATGATCGTAATGTTACAAATGATGTGGTAAAAGTCTTCATTGGCCCGTAGTGCATTGATGGATAGTTGTTGGCATGATCATGACCATTAATGAATACACAAATATTCTTGGTATGTAGTGTATGGATAATTGTGGTCGTGATACTAAAGAATATCCTTGGCCGTAGTGCAGGGGTGATTAGATGATGTGGATTATTTATTAAGCTGAGTCCCAGCGATAAAAGTGATGAAAAACCTTTTAAATCATAAAAGATAGTAGATTTTATTCTCTACTTAACTCTTTTAATGGATTGCTTGTTCCGCTGCAGTTAAACTTGATGTTTGTTATATTGTATCAGTTTAACACTGTTTAAGGCTAATGATAATTTATTATGCATTATCTTAGTCATAATATTTCTTACTGGGCTAGTTGAGCTCACCCTTTCTTTCACTGTTCTCTTCAGGAAATGAGAATATAGTTGGGACGAGTCGGGGAACGGAGTGATGGTCCTAGATGGTGCATTAGTAGTTCTCACTATTCTGTGAAATAGTGTGATAATAATTGTAATGAGGACTCCTTTTGAGTTTGTATAGTCTCTAGTAGACAATATTTGTATTCAAACTCACAGTTTATGTTTTGTCGTATTGTACACGACAATTGTATTATTAAGTTGTATTTGAATTCTGTACCATGTATCTGGCGACTCAAGATGGGTGATGTATACCTAATTTTGGGGGCGTCACAGATAGAGTTAGGTGGGATTTCAATTTAGGACTCATGTGATGGCTGAGTTGTTCAAATCTTTGTATGGATGAGGGTTTTGTGCTTGCACTCAGTTTATCATATTGATAATCATTGGAATGTTGGTGTCATGCTATCAATGTATATGTGGCAAAAATGTGATTCTTTTCTCACGGGTATGTTTGACAGTTAGAAACTATTAAAATTAGTAAGATTATATTAGGATTAGGCGCGGTTCATAAAACTATTGCACATGGTAATTTCGTGACTCGTAATAATATGGTATATTTTGAACCCCTTAGCGAATGGACGCCTATGGTCTGACTAGGATAAGTTCTTAAACTCATATTATTGTGGCAAGTTCATGAACTTCCAATGTGCGATAAGTTTGATGAATTGTGGTATAATTAAGTTATGAATGATGAATTGAGAATTAAGGGAATAGATAGAATTATTAGGCAATGGATCAGTATAGAAAATGGATACATAAGTTTTTCCAAATCTTCTAGCTAATGCTAGACTTCAAAATTTTTGACATCAAACTAAATTCGCACTATTTGCCTTTTTAAAATGAATTTTTACTCTCAACGCATGGTGACAAATGTGTATGTGTGGACTTTGGGACACTGACACATCGTTACCTGTTGAGATATGATATCACTAAAACTGATTTTCAAAGATTTTTTAACTGTTTAAAGAATAGTCTATGCTAATTGTTTGGTGAGCGAAAATGATTTGAAAATATAAAATGTATTTTATATCATTAATGCATCATGGAACCTCAGTGCAAAGATGATAAAAATGATGGAGTTATCGGTCTGAGAATTTCTTAGTGTTGGATGTGATCTAAGGATCGTCAGCCCACTATGGTATGATGTAGTATGACAAAGTCACAAAATGACAGAATCCTCAAACGGACTATAAATACAGTGCGGTATCATTACGTCATAAAAAGATTTTTGAGATTTTTTTTAGATATTGGAATATATATATATATATATGTATATGTATATTTGGATTGATGTCCGAATAATTGTAGACGATTATTGAAAGATGTTCATGAAATTCAAACGTTCATTGAAAAGTTATGCCAAACCAAATTTTTTTGGTGCGGATTCAGATGTTGAAAAGCTGAGGTGAACAACCTTATAAGGGGACATGTTTTTGGGGACAATGGTTCTGAGCGTAACGCATATAGTCGTTACAAAACACTACGTTGCGGCGATCATGTTAATCGGTTAAGTAACGGGTAATATGATCATGTTAATCTCGGTTAAATAACTTGGTTGCATAAGCGATCAAATTCGCTAAATGTGTTTAAAACATAAAAATAGAGTATGAACATGTGTTTTGGGTCAGATTTTAGGATTGTTAATGTTTTTATAAATTATTAGAATTCTAGTATGTTGTATTTCTATGAATTTCAAATCTATAGAATCGAAAACGGACTAATTTGGATGTGTCTAACTCAAGTTATGAAGATTAGTAGAAGAAAAGGATCAAAAATTGCAAAACAACATAATCAAGGCGAAGCTTGGCGGGCGCGGCCACGCCCAATCTTCGCTAGATGGAGCTGGTAGCGAAAAAAAGTAAGCGTGCCGCGCCCATATGTGATGATTGACATGACTTTGACCTGTTTTGGTAAAACGATCATAACATTTTTATACGAACTTCGATTGAGGTGATTCAAGATGATCTGGAACGAGGATGAATAGACCTACAATTGTTATTCTTTAAGTTATTCAATTTGAGGTCGGGAACAGGGGTCAAAATGGTCATTTGTAGGACTATTGTGTTTTCGAGAACAATCAAAGGGCGTCGGGCATACACCTATGCAAGTGTAGTGCTCTTGACGATAAAAGATGTTCTAAGTTAGAGAACATGAATATTATGAAGTATAATGATGCTTAACATTAATAAATGATGTATTAGATAAGTTGTATACGCATACTAAGCACACACAAGAAAGACAAATTGAGCGTGTGACAAATAAACGTCGAAACGCCGTGATAAGTGATAATGAACGTAAAAAGTGTTTTAATCAAATGAAATGAATATTATAAGGTATTGAATAGTGTTAATGTAAAAACCAATAAGTAGTCCTAGCAAGACTTAAACATTTGAATGAACTTCAAATATGAAATACAGTGAGATATAAGTTGAAAGTTAACACAATCAAATTGAACATTGTGTATTTATGATAGGAAGGGTTATGAGACATAGTGTAAAGTTTACATTACAACCACTATGCGTTGCTATGTGACTAATAGTTAATGTGAATGATTATATAATTATGTAGGGCACGTGAATTGCAGATATCTATAAGTTGTTAAACTGTTATTGGTAAACAACGATCAAGGCAAGTCTTTCAGTTCCTATTTACTATGTGAATTTGATTATTTTAAATATTTATTGCAAAGAGCGTGATGTGTTATATATATGTTGAATGTATGAAATGTTAAAGTCAATTTATGACTACGTTGTTTGACTAAAGCATGTTAATTTTGTAAGGAACTCAGTCTTTATACTTGTTATATGAATTGTATCATGTATGTTATGTTAGTCTGATGTTTATAAGATATATGTTGAGCATGTTATTATGTGCTACGTGATGCATGAAAACTGTTAGATTTTGTTGGGCTGTCGAGCTCAACCTTGCAAATAACCACTTTTACAGGTTCAAGATTCAAGGTAAATTTATGTGATACTTGAAGATTTACACACTTTGGTTGTGTTATTATTATTTGAACCATGATTAGGGTTCCGAATAATGTATTAATGTTGAATTGTAATATCGTTTTGCGATGTAAACTATTATAGTATTAAAATGATTCTGAGATATTTAGATGTAAAGGTTGAAGGTTTTGGGAATGAGAATAGTTTGTAATGGAAAATTTTAATTATTCCGCAAATTTCATGGTTGTTTTATTTTTTAATGATGTAAAATTAGAGGTTGAATGTATTATTAACGATCGAAGTCGAGAATTAAATTATATAAATTTTGGGGTCATTACAGTCCATCTCAGATTTCATGGCTTCAAGCCATTTCTCAGAATCTGGTCCATTCATAGCTTCTTGGTAGGAAGCAGGCTCATCTTAATCTATGAGCATCACATCTCCATTTTGAGTCACAAGATATCCATAATATCTCTCCGGCTCTTGGCGTGTCCTACCAGATCTACGAATGCCTTGTGTAATTTGATCAGGTCCACTTTCCACAATATCTTGTGGTTCCTGCTCACGTTCCAACTCAGGTTCAATGATATTTTGTGGTTCTTGAATTTCTTCGAGTTCTACTTTCCTCCCACTGTTTCCTTTAGAGACAAATTCTCTTTCTAGAAAAATACCAGTTCGAGCAACAAACACTTTGTTCTCAAAAGGTTTTTAGAAATAATACCCTTTTGTTTCCTTTGGGTATCCCCTAAAATTACATTTGTCAGATTTGGGTCCGAGCTTGTCAGAATCCAGATGTTTTACAAATGCCTCGCAACCCTAAATCTTCATGAACGACATACTAGGACGTTTCCCAGTCCACATCTCATATGGTGTCTTCTGAACTGTCTTTGTAGGAACACGGTTAAGTGTGAATGCAGCTATCTCTAGGGCATGACCCCAGAAGCTTATTGGAAGATCTGTATGACTCATCATTGATTGTACCATGTCCAACAAGGTACGATTCCTCCTCTCAGATACACCATTCCAATGTGGTGTTCCAGGTGGAGTGAGCTATGATATACTACCACACTCCTTTAGAAGGTCATCAAAGTCTTGGCTTAAGTATTCACCTCCTCGATCGGATCGAAGGGCTTTTTTGCTTTTGCAAATTGGTTTTGAACTTCATTCTTGAATTCCTTGAACTTTTCAAAGGATTCGGATTTGTGTCTCATAAGATATACATATCAATATCTACTGAAGTCATCAGTAAATATAATGAAGTAATAAAACCTTCCTCTTGTTAACGAACTCATGAGTCCACCTACATCACTATGTATAAGTCCCAATACATAGCTAGCCCATTCACTGTGTCTAGTGAAAGGGGCTTTAGTCATCTTGCCTAATAAACAAGACTCGCATTTCTCATATGATTCAAAATCAAATGAATCCAAAACCCATCTTTATGGAGTTTGGATATGCGTTTCTCATTTATATGGCCTAAACGACAGTGCCAGAGATATGTCGGATTTGAATCATTTGATTTAAATCGTTTTGTATTTATGTTATAGATAGGCATTTTTAAATGAAGAATATAAAGACTGTTAAACAATTGTGCAACACCATAACATATATCATTTAATTAAAATGAACAACAGTTGTTCTTTATTATAAATGAAAAACCTTTCTTGTCCAAACAAGAAACATAAATAATGTTTTTGCTTATAGCAGGCACATAATAACAATCTTCTAATTCTAATACTAGCCAAGTGGGCAAAGATAAATGATAAGTTCCTACGGCCAGTGCAGCAACTTTTGCTCCATTCCCAACTCGTAGGTCAACCTCTCCTTTCGCCAAAGTCCTACTCCTTGAGTTCACAAGACATTAACACGTATGTGAGAACCACATCCAAAGATCCAATACCCATGATGTAGAAGTAGATAAGTTGACTTCTATAACATATATACCTAAATCAGAAGTCGCACTTCCTTTCCTTTTCTTCACATCTTCCGAATAAGCATGACAATTCCTCTTCCAGTGTCAGGTTTTCCATAAAAGTGACAATCACTTTCTTTAGCCACCCCACCTTTAGGTTTTAAAGCCTATTTGGTTTTGGAATTGGGTTTGACAAAAGATTTAGATCCTATCTTCTTCTTGCCTTTCCAATTTCCCTTAGCATTCCCCTTTTGCATTATCATTATTGGAGCGGGTCCTGCCCTTTTCATGTTGTTATCGACAGTTCTTAACATGCTCAACAACTCAATAAGAGGTTTCGTAATTTCATTCATGAGGTAATTCATAACAAATTGAGAGTAGCTGTTATTTAATGATTGCAAAACAAGGTCAGTTTGTGCTTCTAGAGTAATCGGAAAACCCAACCTAACAAGGTACTCAATATACCCAATCATTTTCAGCACATGTGGACCAACTGGATCATGTTCACCCATTTTGCAGTGATACAACGCATTTCTTGTATCATACCTTTCCTGTCGAGCATGCCCTTTGAACAATTTCTTAAGATGCTCGATCATCTCATAAGCATCCATCAACTCATGTTACTTCTGAAGCTTAGCGTTCATAGTTGCTAGAATGAGACAACTCACGTCCAAAGCATCATCTCAATGCTTCTTGTAAGCATTATGCTCTGCACATGGTGCAGTGTCAGCTGGTACTACAGGAATGGGCTTTTCAATGACATATAGCTTGCGCTCTTGTTTGAGGACAATCCTCAAGTTCCTATGCCAGTCAAGGAAATTAATTCCACTCAGCTTATCCTTCTCAAGGGTTGATCGTAGTGAAAGACTACTTGTGTTGTTGTTGTTTGCCATTGATATCTACAATTTATAAGTGCAAAAAATAATAAGTCAAATTGCAGAGTTTTTAATATTATGTAATTGATAATAGTACATTCAAAATATACCTCCCACTATTTTATTCAAATTAATAGCCTCACCATTAATTCGGAAAGCATTTTCTATTAAATCTTTCTAGTGAGCCAAGATCCATATTTCATTTTGCCTTAAGTTAGCTTTGGCTATTCTCTGAAAACATAATTATTTAGGTAGACAATCCCTTGTCAATTATATCATATATAACTCCTAGATAGTTTGGTAAACAACATTTATTTCTAGTCTATTTAATGGTACCTACCAAACTCCATGCCTTTAAGACCGCAATCCTATTGAGAAAACTTAGTTAAGTCGGCCCCAATGATTTTAACAATTTGGATATCACAATTATCCAATCGCATCTTACCTAGATAAATAGGGTACTTTTCTTGGGCAAACCTACATCCATTGATTAAGGTCTTGATGAGTGTTATTCATTGGAAGGCATCTGATTTAGACGTAATAATTTAATGAGGGATTTTATAAATTAATTTAGATCTCACCTGTAGCGCCCCCAAATCCGGGTATCTTCCAACCCGACAGATGGTTCTATACTGTACAACATTCATACATTCATTCAATTGAATGGTCTCAAAGAACGAACATAACTTCTATATATTTAAAGTAATATTTACATTTCCCAGGTTCTATACCCATTACAAAGGTTCTTTGTCATAATATCAGTTACATTACAACAATAGACTTATACTATTACAAGACAGCTTTGTAATCTGCCTTAGCTTTTCCTTTATGAAAGTAGTATGCACACAAGCCAATCATGTTTGATGATAAAGCATATACTTTGTAACAATCTTATTCATTTATTAATAAAAAGTATTAATTTATTAAAGGCTTTTAATTATCTACATGATGCTGTTTTATAATATGTGATAAACCCATAGTTTTAAGCAATGCTTTTAGAATAATGATGATGATCATTCTAATGAGATCTAAATTCTTTGAAAGCTTAAAACTAAAATAGTTCCCAATCGTTGGATTATTAAATTGGGGATTAGTGAATCCGGATAGATTGGTACATACGTTGCTTGCTCATTGGATGAGGATGATTGATCTCATGATCATTTGTGTGGAGACACTAAAGCAAGTATGTAGGTGCTTATTAGAGAATAAGTTCACTTTGAAGTGGCTCGCTAAGGAATACCTAATGGAGTTTTATTTGCTCGCAATAGGAATTCTCAGTAGTGATAGTAGTCTGAAGTAATCCTTGGACTTGAGATCATCATAGTATCTTGTGTATGATGAGTTATACTTTGACTTATTCCTTAAGACCCTTTAGGGTATATCAAAGGGTATGCTTGGGTATAATAAGTTGTACATGGAGATAATGTATGATCAATAAAGAATCTACCACTTCTAATAAAGAAGAGAAATGTCCTATGTGATTCGATAAATGACAACCCAGTAGTCCTTGGCCAAAGCAGAATGAAATTAGAAAGGAGTTTCTAATTTGCATTATTTGGAGTTGTGCATTTAAGGATCGAAATACATATAATTAAATAAAATAAGACTTGACAAAGAATTCCATATCTTATATTTAATTGGGACATTGTATGGTGGAAGGATTGAATTGTCGGTAACTATTTACTCAAAGGTTCTTTAATGATTAATGTTGAAATCAGTATTATCCGGAAAGTCGTTGATCGCTGTGGAGGCTTATCCCTATTGTAGAATAAATATTATTTAAATAAATTAATTATTTAATTTATTTATTTAAATAAGATTAGAATTGTTCTAATTGATTTATTCACAACCGGTTTAATATGGAGAACCTAAAGGGTCACACCATAAAAGGAAGAATAATTATTTAAGAAGTTAATGGCATAATCGTAATAATATATTTATGTATATTTAATTTAATCTATGGTGATAGAATAAATTAAATAGCTTAATATTTATTATTTAATATTTTAGAAATATTAAATATAAATTAATAAGAGGAGTCTTATTAATATTATTACAATTATTATTATTTTAATTTCTAAAAGAGTTTAGGAATTAATTTAATATAAGTATTCTCATTTATCCCTAATAAGATTAGGGAGCTTAATTAATTAAAAGAATTTAATTAATTAAATAAACCCAATTCCTTAATTGTTAAGATGGGTTGCCCACATCTATAAATAAGAGGAGTCTTATTATGGGTGGTAAGGGTTGTTGATTTTTCAACATACGTAATAATTCCAATTTGTTGTTGGAGAGACGCCTTTCTATAGAGATAGAAAACTAGGGTTTGAGCCAAAATCCATCTTCTTGAATTTTCTTCTTCCTTGTGGATCACCCTCTAGAGGCCAAATATTTGGGTGGCTAACGTTGATCAAAGGAAGGAACCAAACCCGGTGGATTCAAGATTGAACGCGAAAGGATTTGGAGGTGAACTTGTACTTGAGGAAGCTCGATCTTGAGGTATGATTTTATTCTTTATCTTTTCGTTTAATTAATAATTATGCATAAAGGGTGATCCCGGGTATATGGTTTGTAAATTTTTAAACTCTCGATTTTACACGCTTAGCACTTTTTATGCAATTTGATTGCGTTATGAATATTACAAACCTAACAGTGGCATCAGAGCCAAACCTTTATGCAAATTATTAATTGTTCAGATTTAATTTGTATATTGATATGTGTTTAAAACAATTTAATTGGGCATAATTTTATTGTATAAAATTTATTAAAAAAAAAAAAAAAAAAAAAAAAAAGCTGCTGATCATTTCCGGAAATCAAATAATGGTTATTTAATGCTGGCACGCGAATCAAGGAAACATGAAAAATCAGCAGCAGACTTAAAAAAAAAAAAAAAAAAACTGGTGAAATTTTATTTTGCAAGGCACGGATTTCAAGGCAGCGTGTTTCCCGGTTTTGTGCTGCATGAAACTATAATGCATGTGCACGGAATAACATGGCCAGCGAATTTTTATTAAAAAGGAAGTCAGGCATCACTTTTTAAAAAGGAAGTCAGGTATCCTTTTTTTAAAAAGGAAGTCAGTTAACCGTATATATATATATTATAATTATATACGGATAATATAATATATATATATATATATTATTTTATAATTAAAAAATAAAAGTTTATTTTAATTTTAAAATAAAAAGTTATTTTAATATTAAAATAAAAAGTTTTATTTTAATTTTAAAATTAAATTTCATGCTAACTAATTAGAGTTGGAATTGGATTCCATGATAACTAATTGGAGTTGAAATTGATCTTTCCTTAAATAAAGGAGTTTATTTAGATATGAAATAGGATTTCATATTATTCAAAATAAAAGAGTTTATTTGTGAATAGGAAAGAAAATCCGTGTTTCAGCTTAAATAAAGGAGTTTATTTAGATATGAAATAAGATTTCATATTATTCAAAATAAAGGAGTTTATTTGTGAATAGGAAAGAAAATCCGAATTTCCTTAAATAAAGAGTTTATTTAAATATGAAATAAGATTTCATATTATTCAAAATAAAGGAGTTTATTTGTGAATAGGAAAATAAATCCGTGTTTCCTTTAATATTTTTTTTTACATGGAATTGGATTCCATAATTAATTAAAATAAAAGAGTTTATTTTAATTAAAGATTTTTTACATGGAATTGGATTCCATAATTAATTAAAATAAAAGAGTTTATTTTGATTAAAGATTTTGATTAAAATAAAATAGTTTATTTTATTCAAAATTAGATAAATTAAAATAAAATAGTTTTATTTTGATTTAAATTTGGATTAAAATAAAGGGGTTTATTTTGATTCAAAAATAGATTTTATACTAACTAAATTTGCCCATTAAATGATATCAATATATATATTAAATGTTTATTATTCATGAGATGAATGTTATTTATTGATGTATATGGTGATGTGTATGATAATAAATGGGATTGATTATGGACTATTGAATTAATATGATTGGATTTTATTTTAGTTGGATGCATGAATGTATGGGTTTTTATTAAATGGGGTCTGCGTACCTCGTTTCTCTAATTTTTCTTAATGTAAATTCTATCTCCTCCTATGTACTTCCCTCGATCACCGATCGAGGTTTCTATTTATTTAAAAATAGTTATGTAATAGGAATAGTTAGAATTAATTTTGAAGAATTAGAGATCAAGGAGCAAGGAGCGCTTGAAGACCGCTTTGTAATGGAGCCCGGGTTTAAATGTAATAGTTATATTTAAATATTATTTCTTGCACCCCTAGGGTTTGACCTTTTGGTTCACTTGGTGGCTCTAGTGAACCAAACTAGAATAAAAGTCCATAATCAATCCGGTATATTATATAGTATTCTATATGTGCATGCTTATACTATATATATTATATATTATGCAAACATGCTTCGCATGTTCATTAATATAATGACGCGATTTTATATATATATATGTAAATGCGCGCTAAAAAAAGATGAGACAAATTAATAACAAACCCCTCAATTTTTATATTAAGTCCTAAGCGTTCAAAGATATTTGGAATATCGAACGCGCCTTCTAGCATGATAAAATTAATAGAGTATTAAATATTTAATATGAGTTTGTTGTGTCACCACAAGGCAAGTATTAAGTATTTAAGATGTTAATTTATCACATTTGATGCTTATAAAGAAAATTGAACAATATTATTTTGTTGTGTCACCACAAGGATGATATTTTTCTTTTTGAATATATGGAGTGCTAGGTCGGACTTAACTTGGATAATTTTGATTCGGATGTGCCACCACTTGATCAAAATAATCTGAGAGGCAAAATACAAGGAGTTGCATAGTTGATGTAATTGACAAAAGTTGTCTACCTATTTATTTATATATAGTTTGTTGTGTCACCACAAGGCTATATACATTTGAAATGGGATCCTTATTCTCACTAGCAAATCTTTAATTAGATTTTGCCGAACTATATAAGTGAGGGTAATATAGTTTGAAGAAAATCGTGAGAGATACCAATTTAAAACAAGACCTAAATTATTTTGGTAATTAATAAAAGAATGTATGTTAAAATGTTGTTAATTACAAATTCGTTTACAGAATTTTACAATGTCTAAAATTACTATCACTGCGAAACATATTAGATGCTAAATTAATCGAACCGAATTACTCGGATTGGTTAAGGAATTTGAGAATAGTTCTCATAATGAAAAGCTATCTTATGTCATAATACGCCTATCCTCGCAATGGTTGCGCATAATGCCTCGAGGAAGAGATTGCTACTTTTAGAAAGTGGCAAGATGATGCACGATTGGCTCGATGCATCATGCTCGTATCCATGAGTAACAAGCTTCAAATCATCGACTGAAACTATGGATACTTCTACTATACTCCCGCACGCCAAGTAGTTGATGGTGAGGAAAGTAGGACCGATAGATATCGACATCTAAGGAGCTCTTCCGATCTAGAATGGCCAATGGCACTATATAGTATGACATAAAAAGTTCTTAACATAATCAATTTGATTGATTAATTAGACAACTAGTTTTGTCATGGATGGAGAGTTGAGCGAGATTTGATCTTGCACTCACTCCCTACGACTCCTTTCACAATTGTTGTGAATTTTCATATGAACAAGCTAGATATCATCGCCTCATTGATTTGCTTAACATATTGAAAAATGTTGAGAGTCATTTTCCAACCAAGAAAGATCAAGTCTTCTTGGTAGGGGCCAAAGGATCTTCGAAAAGAAGAGCGATTCAAAGAAGGTAAATGAAAGGTGTAAACAAAGGATAATACTGAATCGAAACCGATATGGATAGCAAAGGAGTTTGCTTCCAATCGCTATAAGCCCGACATTTGGAAAAAACCGCAGCAGAAGCATCTTGCGAGGCTAACCAAAGAAGCTTAGTGAAGTTTCGGTTACAATACAGTTTTTGTTCATGATTGAAATAAATTTTTCTTTAAGTCAAGGTTCTACTTGGGTATTGGATACCGACTTTGGTTATCATAAATATAGATTTATGAAGGGACCAAATAGAAGTAGAAAGCTAAACAAATATAAGTAATCCTATGTGTGGAAAATATAGCAAAGGTTGCCATATTAGCCATAGAAACTTATAGTTTAGCAATGCCTACGGCAAATCTATTAAGTCAATAAGTTGTTATTGTATTCCGATTCTTGTTAAAAATATTATTTCCATTTTATTGTTGGACAATGAAATCTTTGGTATTATAATTAAGAACAATTGTTGTTCTATTTATAATAATAATGTTTTGTATAGAATCGAAATATTACTTAATAAATTTTGTATACTTGACTTACATGAAAATTATTTTATAAATTGAACAAACTAGTATAAGAAAAGGAGATGATCATTCAAAGAGTTGAATGTGTGTATTTGTTTGAAATACAAGTGTGAATTATTTGAAAGGTTCAAAGAATTGATGTGAAACAAATTGGCAAAAGTATTAAGATTCTTTGATTAGATCAAGGAATAAATACTTGTGCAATAAGTTTCTAGATCATCTCAAATGGTTTTCTCATAATGGACACATCCCGATCTGTGATAATTGATTGATGTATCTGAATGAAAATCGTACCTTGTTGGACATGGTGCGATCCATAATGATTTTACCGACATTCCAAAGATCCTTCAGGATAATGTCCTAGAAATGGTACGTATCTCACGAAAATGGTAACCTCAAAATCCTACCCCAAGACTCCATAAAAGTTATGGATGGGGAGGATTCCTAATCTTAAGTATGTTAAGATAAGGGGTTGTCCAACTTATGTGAAAAGGTTTCAAAGGATAAGCTTGGGACAAGATTTGACATGTATGATTTGTGGGACATCCTAAAGTAAGTTTAGGGTATATGTTCTATAATTCTACTTAGCAAAAGGTGTTTGTTGTGAAACACCACGCCTTCTAAGATAAAGGTGTTTATCATTAAAAGGGCTAGTGGGAGGATAATAGATCTTGAAGAGTTCAAGAACCACAAAATACTATAAGTCAAATAAGAGGAACACAGTAGATAGACCTATTATACCACAACCTAAATCAATAAATGCGAATAGTACCAAAGATACCTAGGAGGTATGGATTCATCATGGATGATGATGATGAGGTACACATCATAGAAGATGATGATCCGAGTTACATTCGATGAGGTAAGACTTCTAGTGTGTACAAAAGGGTCGATTGGGGCGTCGTGAAATTTCTAGTATTATATGTTGATATACTACGGATGAGGAATTACATACCAATGCTACAATCAAGAAAGATAAAGTTGTCTAAACAATCCTCCATGAATGATTTGGAAGAGTATCTTAATTGGGGATATAAATCTATATAGATAGATTTAGGAGGATGCTCGACTTAACCCAAGGAACGATATTCATTTGATGCTAAAGTCGTTTAGCATGGCAAACTCAACGAGATGTCTCATGTCGATGAGCTATGGAGTGTATCTCTTTAATAGTCCCCACAGACTCACGAAAAGAGAGGTCGCATGAGTGACTATCATGTATACAATGAAATATACGAGACCCGATGTTGATCGATCATATTCGGAGAAGTTCACTATGAGTCGCTGAAAAACATCTTAAAGTTCTTAATCGGCACTAAGGATGTAAGCATACATGGTGGGTCCGAATTAAAACTAGAGGGCTTTACGACTCAAGTTTTTCGAACAGTACCAAGACGATCGAAAAATCCACTTTAAGGTAAAGTGTTACCTTGAACAAAGGGTGCGATGAATTGGAAAGGTTCCAAACGACAAAAGAGTTCTTTGGTTTAGTGATAAAGACAAAGTATATAGCTATAAATGAAGTCGCAAGTTGATTGTTTGGATTAAAAGTTCATTACGTAACTAGGAATAGTTCCTAAGTCTCATCTTGGATCTAAACATGTGTTGTGGCACTTTCATTTGATTATTAGAATCATTGAAAGATGGGAAATCACTATAGAGATAGTGGACTCTCATGAACAACATTACATATCCATTAACTAAAGCTTATCCAACAGCCGGGATAATCGTCACTTAGAGAGAAGAGTATGAGATACCATGACGATTGGCTTTAGTGCAAGTGGGAGATTGAAAGTAGTATGCACACAAGCCAATCATGTTTGATGATAAAGCATATACTTTGTAACAATCTTATTCATTTATTAATAAAAAGTATTAATTTATTAAAGGCTTTTAATTATCTACATGATCTTTGTTTTATAATATGTGATAAACCCATAGTTTTAAGCAATGCTTTTAGAATAATGATGATGATCATTCTAATGAGATCTAAATTCTTTGAAAGCTTAAAACTAAAATAGTTCCCAATCGTTGGATTACTAAATTGGGGATTAGTGAATCCGGATAGATTGGTACATACGCCGCTTGCTCATTGGATGAGGATGATTGATCTCATGATCATTTGTGTGGAGACACTAAAGCAAGTATGTAGGTGCTTATTAGAGAATAAGTTCACTTGAAAGTGGCTCGCTAAGGAATACCTAATGGAGTTTTATTTGCTGTCAATAGGAATTCTGTAGTGATAGTAGTACAAGTAATCCTTGGACTTGAGATCATCATAGTATCTTGTGTATGATGAGTTATACTTTGACTTATTCCTTAAGACCCTTAGGGTATATCAAAGGGTATGCTTGGGTATAATAAGTTGTATATGGAGATAATGTATGATCAATAAAGAATCTACCACTTCTAATAAAAGAAGAGAATGTCTATGTGATTCGATAAATGACAACCCAAAGAGTCCTTGGCGGTTGCGAGAATGAAATTAGAAAGGAGTTTCTAATTTGCATTATTTGAGTTGTGCATTTAAGGATCGAAATACATATAATTAAATAAAATAAGACTTGATGAAGAATTCCATGTCTTATATTTAATTGGGACATTGTATGGTGGAAGGATTGAATTATACTGGTAACTATTTACTCAAAGGTTCTTTAATGATTAATGTTGAAATCAGATTATCCGAAAAGTCGTTGATCGCTTGGGGAGGCTTATCCTATTGTAGAATAAATATTATTTAAATAAATTAATTATTTAATTTATTTATTTAAATAAGATTAGAATTGTTCTAATTGATTTATTCACAACCTGGTTTAATATGGAGAACCTAAAGGGTCACACCATAAAAGGAAGAATAATTATTTAAAGTTAATGGCATAATCGTAATAATATATTATGTATATTTAATTTAATCTATGGTGATAGAATAAATTAAATAGCTTAATATTTATTATTTAATATTTTAGAAATATTAAATATAAATTAATAAGAGGAGTCTTATTAATATTATTACAATTATTATTATTTTAATTTCTAAAAGAGTTTAGGAATTAATTTAATATAAGTACTCTCATTTATCCCTAATAAGATTAGGGAGCTTAATTAATTAAAAGAATTTAATTAATTAAATAAACCCAATTCCTTAATTGTTAAGATGGGTTGCCCACATCTATAAATAAGAGGAGTCTTATTATGGGTGGTAAGGGTTGTTGATTTTTCAACATACGTAATAATTCCAATTTGTTGGGAGAGTACGCCCTTTCTATAGAGATAGAAAACTAGGGTTTGAGCCAAAACCCATCTTCTTGAATTTTCTTCTTCCTTGGTGGATCACCTCTAGAGGCCAAATATTTGGGTGGCTAACGTTGATCAAAGGAAGGAACCAAACCCGGTGGATTCAAGATTGAACGCGAAAGGATTTGGAGGTGAACTTGTACCTGAGGAAGCTCGATCTTCAAGGGTATAATTTTATTCTTTATCTTTTCGTTTAATTAATAATTATGCATAAAGGGTGATCCGGGTATATGGTTTGTAAATTTTTTAAACTCTGATTTTTACACGCTTCCGCACTTTTTATGCAATTTGATTGCGTTATGAATATTACAAACCTAACACTTTATCCTTTTTTGATCCTTCGGAACGTTTAGTCTTAGCTGCATTCATATGATTCAAGTAAGAGTGAGCATAACTAGCTCAACAAGTATAACAATTTAATAACAACATGCTTAACACATACAAATCGTATATCTTCGATAACTGAACAATAGTTATGAAGTACTATTGATAATTCGAAATAGCACTTCATCTTTTCTTCTAAAATGTTTTACAATAACAACAATATTTAGTAAAACATTCACTCCGGTCAGAGACCTCGAGTATTCATTCTTTATTGGAAAAGGACAACCTGGAAGCAAGTCCGTAAGCCCGATATTACTTATGAGCACTTCTAGGTGATCAACCTATTGTACTCTATGTTGATCAACACTACATCCATTAAACGTATACACGTTTAAACATTTGGCAACCTCACGTGCCTGTCATTTTACCGACAAAACATTTGTTTAACATTTTAGTCTTATCTTGAAAACCATATCAAGTAGTTGACAAAAGATAACAACATTTGATAGTAAATGAATAGATTGTCAATATATCAAGTCTAGCCAAAGGAATTGGCTTTAACTTCAACATACCTTAATTCATGCAAAAGAATACATAAACCTCAAAAAATTGTTCAGATTGAACTGAGACAAGAGTTAGAATACTTGCCTTTAGCGTCTGCTATGGTATATTAACTTTATGTTCAAGTCGTTCAAGTCTCTACAATACATGATCACATAATGCCTTACATTAGGTCACATTTAATCAAGTATGTATATGACTATATCATACCCTTCATTTTAATCTAATTGTGTATTAGATTCAGTTACTATTTGTTCCAGTTTATCATTTATCCTTGCATTTATATTCTACTAGGTTATCTCAACTTTTATACAACATCCTTAAGGTTTAACAAGGTTTAAACAATGTTACATTACATTCCTTAAGTTGTGTTTACTTTTAAATCAATTAGCTTTCTTTTCTTTGTACTTAGAAACCTTCATTACTATCTTTGTTCTGAGACTGGCGCTGCGGTGCCAGCTTTATACTTACATCTCACGATGTGGCGCAAGCTTATAAGATCATTTCCGGACTTTCTTGTGCAACATACAGTCCTTACCTAATGGGCGTCAGCTGCTTTTCACTCTCCGAAGATTTTTATCTTTGTACATGGCGTTTGGTGGCTCCGTATATATACTATGGTTATTGTTGCCATGACTCTTGCAATGTACTCGGACACTTTTATGCACTGCGGCGCGACTCATTTTGCCTTGGATTGGCGCCACGACGACAACTCTGTGCACCAGAAAACAAATTAAGTTTGTGAATTTTGTGAACTTCCCGGATGCATAACTTCTTTTGTTATAAGTCTGTATTGGCTCGTTCAAAAGCCTACGGTTCACAAATTACGTAATCTACATGTTCATGCAAGAATTTTATCTATTTGACTTCGTTTGCTAAAAATTCACCTATTAGTTCATTTTTAACGAAAACGATAAACGTTCGTGAACGTTCAACGCTCGTTTCTTCGTTCTAAGTCGAAATCCGGTCATTTTCGAGTCCGCAACTCTTAAATGCCAAATATGATTTGTCTCTATTTGAAAACAATGGTTTCGTGATCAAACACAAAATTTGACTTCCATTCCGAGAATTTTACGAATTCGACGTTTATCGTCCAATCGTGCAAATTTCGGTAATTCTTCATTCTTATGATTTGTTCAACATTACAATTGAAATTCATTCATCATGTGAACATCTTAACATACTTAATACAATAACTTATATTCATTGTTGGATTTTGACTTATTTTTCATGGGCTTATACTTGTCAAATTATAAACTACTTAAGATTTGATTATTCATGACTTATGACAATTAGAGTTTCTTAATCATCATACTTTACATGTTTTTCACATATAACTTTACTTATGTATACATGATACATATAATCATATAAGTTCTTAATTCACTTTTCTCATTACAAGATCATATTTTCATACTTAACATTCAAGGTTAACTTATAATAAGTTTAGAACTTTTATAAGTTCAAATGACTTATTGCCAACTTATGTGGCTTAAGTTCATTTCTTACTCATTCTTCTTACTTCTTAACATCCATGTTCCATAATTCCAACATTTCTTATCCACCTATCATGGTAGAGATAGAAGATAATAGAGAAGAAGTCTTACTTTTTGTAGTCTTGGTAAGATAGCTTTCTTCTTCTTCTTACTTATGGAAGTGACTTATTGGTAGCTTATTCTCTCTAACACTTACGCACTTTTGAAATGTTGGATTATTTGAACAAGTGTTAAATGGCTTGTAAGCCTCCTATATTTATAGAAATTGCAAAGTTAGGGTAGTTTGGTCATTAAATCATCCCACCTCTTTAAGCCACCTCCTTACTATTCATTACTTGCTAATCACTCTCTTATCCTATACTTGGCCATTACTTCAAAGTCTTGGTCATTACTCCTAAGTCTTGGTCACCACACTAACCTGGTCACCACAATAATTATATTAATATGGTTTGCCCCATGGGTCATACAACTCATGGATTCTATCTTGGGCTTACATTAAATCATCCTTTGGGCTTTGCATTAATAAACCTTAACTTGTTTAACCATTAATTGGGCCTCACCCTTTAATCTACTTGGACTTGAATATAATTGTTAACCAATCTTCCAAGTCCATTAACATTACTTAATACATATACATATAGTTTATGTATTATTTTCGTATTCTAATACATATAAAAAATATATACGATATTTCATCCTTCATACCAACTCGTATAATATTTCGTATTATACTCGTTTTCATTACTTTGCACGATACCAAGTATCATATAATTATTACTTATTCCTTATCACTTCGCCTTACTTAAAGTTTATAAATTAAGTCCACAAGTGAATTATTACATTTTTCATAACTAGATTTTTATTACATAATCCATCTTACCTTGTTATTCCATCATTACGTATTTCTCAGAAACTCAAAATTATATCCCGAAGCAAATACTGATGAATAGTGTTTTTCAAAAAATTTCTCGAAAAACTTTTATTTTCGTCTTGGAAATTCAAACACTTTAATTCATCCACGTAGCTCAAATACTACGACATTCTAACATCAATAGGTTATACAATGACACCCATCTTGATAACACATGAATATGATTTTATTATTATTTAATTTAATAAAATCATTTTACAATAAGATCCGAATTTCTCGGTCGTTACATTCTTCCCCCCTTATAAAGATTCTGTCCCCAAAATCTCGTCTTACTTTAATCAAATAGATGAGGAAAAATTTTCTTCATCTTTTCTTCTAGTTCCCACATTGCTTCTTCAGCATCGTGGTTCTTCCATAATACCTCTACTGATGGTATTACCTTGTTCATCAGAACTTGTTCCTTTCTATCAATGATCTGCATCGGCGACTCTTCATATGTTAAGTCTTTCTCGATATAAATCGGTTTATACTCGATTACATGCTTATAGTCCGGCTTATATGGACGTAATACAGATACATAAAACACGTTATGTATTCGTTCTAGGTCTGCAGGTAATGCTATCACATAAGCTACCTCTCCCACCTGTTTTAACACCTCAAAAGGTCCTATAAACGTTGGACTTAACTTTCCTTTCTTTCCAAAGCATATCTTTCCTTTCCAGGGAGATACCTTTAGAAACACATACGAGCCCCCCTCAAACTCTCGACTTAGTCTATATGAGTCCGCATACTTCTTCTGTCTATCTTGAGCTGTGACGAGACACATCTGAATTAATTTTATCACATCCGCTGTCTGCTGTACCAATTCTGGTCCTAGCATCCGGCGTTCTCCCACCTCCTCCCAACATAATGGTGTTCTGCATTTTCTTCCATACAAAGCTTTGTACGGCGGCATGCCTATGCTTGCATGATAACTGTTGTTATATGCAAACTCTACTAGTGGTAGGTGATCATCCCAACTACCCTTGAAATCCATGACGCGCGACCTCAACATGTCTTTAAGCGTCTGAATCGTTCTCTCGCTATTCCCATCGGTTTGTGGATGATAAGTTGTGCTTAACCTCAGCTGCGTTCCCAACTGTTCTTGCAAACTCTTCCAAAAGTTCGATGTGAATCGTGGATCACTATCTGACACAATCGATACTTTAAGTACTCCATATGCGAAATGATTTCCTTAACATAAAGTTTAGCTAACTGGTCTAAGTTATACTTGACCCTAATTGGCAAAAAGTGAGCTGACTTCGTCAACCGGTCCACTATTACCCAAATCGAATCGTACCCTTTATGGGTCGTCGGAAGTTCCACCACGAAGTCCATCGTGATATGCTCCCACTTCCATTCTAGAATCTCCAATGACTGTAATAAGCCACTGGGTCATTGATGTTCGGCCTTAACTTTTTGACAAGTCAAGCACCTACTCACATACTCTGCTATTTCTCTTTTCATGTTTGGCCACCAAACACTCTGTCGAAGGTCTTGATACATCTTTATGCTACCAGGATGTATTGAGTACCTCGAACTATGAGCTTCTTATAACACTTGCTCCTTTAATTCCGTCTCATTCGAAACCCAAATTCTTCCTTCAAATCTTAATAATCCCTCATTACAAAGACTATACTTAGTATCTTCCTTCTCGGATAACCGCTTCTTCATTTGGTTACACTCGTCAGTCTTGAGTTGTACCTCCTTGACTCTCTCTACGATGGTAGATTGCATCTCCGTCGTAAAGAGTATCTGCCTTGAATCACTCGGCATCTTTACTTCTATTTCCATCCTAGCCATCTCTGTTATTAACTCATTTTGAGCCGTTAACATAGACAACGTTTCCCGACCCTTTCTACTTAAGGCGTCGGCAACTACATTGGCCTTTCCAGGGTGATACAGGATTTCACAATCATAATCCTTTATCAACTCCAGCCATCTTCTCTGTCTCATATTCAACTCCTTCTGAGTGAAGATATACTTTAGACTTTTATGGTCCGTATATATCTCAAATTTTTCCCCATAAAGATAATGTCTCCATATCTTTAGGGCAAACACTCTCATGGGCCGATTCCGGATCATGAGTAGGATAAACTTTCTCATAATCCTTCAACTGCCGTGATGCATACGCAATGACTTTTCCATGCTGCATAAGCACACAACCAAGTCCTCTATGCGAAGCATCACTATGCACTATAAAATTTCCTATGTCATCTGGTAATGACAAAACAGGCGTTTCACTTAATCTTTTCTTCAGTTCTTGAAAATTGTCCTCACATTTATCCGTCCATACATATTTCACTGTCTTCCTTGTTAAATTAGTCAACGAGGTAGCTATCTTTGAAAAATGATAAATCTTCGATAGTACCCTACTAACCCTAGGAAACTCCGCACCTCAGTCGGTGTTTTCGGTTGTTCCCAATTCATTACGGCTTACACCTTCGCTGGATCCACTGAAATCCCCTCTTGGTCAATGACATAACCTAAAAACTTCACCTTTTCCAGCCAAAATTCACATTTGGTGAATTTCGCATATAACTTCTCCTCCCTTAGTGTCTCCAACACTAATTTTAAGTGTTCAGCATGATCTTCTGGCGTCTTAGAATAGACTATAATATCATCAATAAACACAACAACAAACTTGTCCAAATATGGTTTGAACACTCTGTTCATCATGTCCATAAATGCAAATTTGGTGCACTTTCGTCCTTAAATGAAATGACATCACGAAACTTCGTAATAACCATAACGAGTCCCGAATGCGATCTTTGGTACATCTTCCTTCCTAACCTTCAATTAATGATACCCCGTCCGCAAATCTATTTTAGAAAAATACTTTGCCCCTTTCAATTGATCAAAGAGATCATCGATCCTGGGCAATGGGTATTTATTCTTTATCGTTAACTTGTTCAACTCCCGATAGTTGATAAAAAGCCTTAACGATTTGTCTTTCTTCTTGACAAATAACACCGGTGCCCCCCCCCCCCCACGAAGAAACACTTAGTTGAATGTACTTTTTATTCAATAGTTCACGTGAATGAACCATTAGTTCTTTCATTTCCACAGCGCCCATACTGATGCAGATTGCCCTTGAGGGTAGTGCGCTCACCCCGCACAATGTCTATCACAAATTGATCTCCTGATTCAGATGGCTTCAGTAACTCACTTAGAAATACATCCATGAATTCATTTACTATAGGTATTTGTTCCATGATTGCTCCCACTCTCTGGGTATCAACAACATGGCATAGATAACCTACACATCCCTTCCTTAAAAGTTTTCTAGTTTGTGTCATCGTAAGGCAACACAAACGTCCCGGTGATTTATTACTGTAAAATACTACAGGAGGTTGCTTCAACGTCCTGATGCTCACACATTTCTTTTGGCAATCTATAATTGCTTCATGGTTAATCAACCAATCCATTCCGAGAATTACGTTGAATTCTCCTAACTTTATCGGTATTAAATCTACCGATAACTTACAACCACGTACATCTACGCAACAACTCCTATGAATATCTTCAATAGGAATTATCTCTTCGTTTGCTACCTTAATGTTCAAAGGTATAGGCAATTTTTTGGGAAATAATTCTAGTCGTCTAGCAAAATCACATGCTATAAACGAACAAGTAGCACCCGAATCAAATAGCACGTATGAATTTATGTTATTGATTGGAATAATACCTGCAACTACATCCCCTGATGCCACCGCATCTTGGATCGTCATATTAAAAGTGCGGGCCATTTATTTCCCTGGCTGAGCTGGACCACTAATAGCCAACTTACCGTTATTAGTTCCCTTATTTCCTTCTATCCCCTTCTTCGGGCAGTTCTTCGCTATGTGGTCAGTTGATCCACATACAAAACATCTGTGATTTTTCTTCGGATTTGGACAGTTAGGCAAAATGTGCCCTTCCTGTCCACAATTATAACATACTGCCTTTCCTTTTAGACAAACTCCTAAGTGAGTCTTCCTGCAGGTTTTACAGGCCACCATCCTCCTCTTAGAATCCCCTTGTTTTACTCTGATATTACCAAAGTTAAAGACCTTCCTCTGTTGACCGTTGCCACTTCTACTGGCTCCCTCGGCCTTGATTCCTCCATTAACCTTGCCCTTGTTTTTCTTATCCTGGTGGTACTGGCTGAGAGCCTCATTCCCACCTTCGGCAATTATTGCCTTTTCTAATATGGTTCCAAAGGAAGTACTTTGGAACACAGAAATTCGGCTATAGAGCCAAGGTTTCAGGCCCTGCTCGAATCTTCTAGCCTTTCTCACTTCAGTGTCCACTTGATGTGGAGCAAATCATGCCAGTGCATTAAACTTGGCAGCATACTGGGGAACTATCATATCCCCTTGTTTAAATTTAAGAAACCTCATTTCCATCCTCCCTTGCATACTCATGGGAAAATAGTTCTCGAAGAAAATCCCCTTGAACCTCTCCCACGTTAGGTTTCCTATATCGGCCCTAGCCTGGTTTGCCTCCCACCAGAAGTTGGTCTCTCCTTTCATCAAATAGGTTGCAAAGGCAACCTTTTGACCTTCCTCAACATTTTCTATTACAAATGCTTTCTCGATTTCTTTTACTCAAGTCTGGGCTTCTATAGGGTCCGTAGTTCCTTTGAACTCCGGCAGACCTACACTTTTGAAATCCTTAAAAGTAGTAGCTCGTACTACTCCATGAATCACGGGTACATTAGCCCCCGTTCTATTAAATGCAGCCGTTAAAAGATTAACGAACTCGTGCATTGGATTAACTGGACCACCCTCCGGTTGGTTAACATTAGCGCCCTGATTTCGTTGTCTCCTTCTTGGCGGCATTTTGTTGATAAGAAAACAACACATCATTATTAATTTATTCTTGTTGGTTTGTTATTATTTGTAATAAAACAACAACTCATACCCATTACTCATCATATTCCATAAAAAGACTTATATTGATTCATAACTTGTAGTTTTAACACTACATTGTTTACATTACCCAACCTTTAAGGCGATTACATTACTATCCATGATTACTTTCCAAAATTGGGATTTACAAAAGACTACCCTTTGTTATACAAAAGAGGGTTTTACGTCACTACTAGATACATAATATTTACATATCTATTCTACTCTAGCTATTGCTAGACTACATCTATCTTAGGGCATTCTCGAAATCTTTGCTGGCCAGACCGACAACAACATCTCTATTGATAGTGTGTCGGGTCTACCCTACTTCTATCTGATACCCAGCTACCTGCTGCTGGAAATCTACATGAGAACTCCTATGTATATAGGACATCGTCTCTAACTTCCGCTGCTTAGTCTTTAGCTCCTGCTTGAGCTCAAAGACTTCACATTTCAGCTCTCGGACCTTGTCCTTAGCTAGAACTCTATCATCATGCTCCTCTTCCCACATTCCCTCCATGCTAGCCTTATCCTCACGGACGGCTTGGAGTTCCTCTTTCAACTCCTTAACCTCTTGGCAGTACTGGACATTCCTATCCAATACCGACATAAATAATGCCCTCATCGATTCCCCCGTAGACATTTCCGCAGTAGGTGGAACCTGGTCCTCTTTAGGTGGAACCTGGTCAAAGGACATCACATCCACCTCCTCTTCTAGAATGCCAATAAATATAGACATGTAGTCTAAATCGTCCGAGTCTCCAGACTTGATTGTCACCAACTCTGGTTCTACTACTACGGGATTTGGTAGTATCTCTACCCGATTAACCGAATCCTCGCTCAATACATGTATATCTCTATACATATCATTTTCTCCTGACATCTACAATAAAACAATATAGTTTGATTAGTACACGTCAGTAAAATACTAAAAATACATAACATAATATAATGCATTTTTATAGGGCTACTTTCCATCTTTTACTTCTTTATTCTTTCTTAAGGTTATGACTTAAGGTTCTACTTTCCCCTTAAGTTTTATAACCTAGGCTTTGATACCAACTTGTAGCGCCCCCAAATTCGGGTATCTTCCAACCCGACAGATGGTGTTATACTGTACAACATTCATACATTCATTCAATTGAATGGTCTCAAAGAACGAACATAACTTCTATATATTTAAAGTAATATTTACATTTCCCAGGTTCTATACCCATTACAAAGGTTTTTTGTCATAATATCAGTTACATTACAACAATAGACCTATACTATTACAAGACAGATTAGTAATCTGCCTTAGCTTTTCCTTTATCGTTTTTCGATCCTTCGGGACGTTCAGTCTTAGCTGCATTCATATGGTTCAAGAAATAGTGAGCATAACTATCTCAGCAAGTATAACAATTTAATAACAACATGTTTGACACATACAAATCGTATATCTTCGATAACTGAACAATAGTTATGAAGTACTATTGATAATTCGAAATAGCACTTCATCTTTTCTTCTAAAATATTTTACAATAACAACAATATTTAGTAAAACATTCACTCCGATCAGAGACCTCGAGTATTCATTCTTTATTGGAAAAGGACAACCCAGAAGCAAGTCCGTAAGCCCGATATTACTTACGAGCACTTCTAGGTGATCAACCTATTGTACTCTATGTTGATCAACACTACATCCATTAAACGTATACACGTTTTACCGATAAAACATTGTTTAACATTTCAGTCTTCTCTTGAAAACCATATCAAGTAGTTGACAAAAGATAACAACATTTGATAGTAAATGAATAGATTGTCAATATATCAAGTCTAGCCAAAGGAATTGGCTTTAACTTCAACATACCTTAATTCATGCGAAAGAATACATGAACCTCAAAAACTTGTTCAGATTGAACTGAGACAAGAGTTAGAATACTTGCCTTTAGCGTCTGCTACGGTATATTAACTTTATGTTCAAGTCGTTCAAGTCTCTACAATACATGATCACATAATGCCTTACATTAGGTCACATATAATCAAGTATGTATATGACTATATCATAACCTTCATTTTAATCTAATTGTGTATTAGATTCAGTTACTATTCGTTCTGGTTTATCATTTATCCTTGCATTTATATTCGACTAGGTTATCTCAACCTTTATACAACATCCTTAAGGTTTAACAAGGTTTAAACAATGTTACATTACATTCCTTATGTTGTGTTTACTTTTAAATCAATTAGCTTTCTTTTCTTTGTACTTAGAAACCTTCATTACTATCTTTGTTCTCGAGACCCAATTGCTGCGGCTTTCAACTTTTATACTTACATCTTACGTCATGCGGTGCGAGCTTATAGGATTCTTGTTCGAACTTGGCCATGCACATGAAGTCGTTACTTAATGGGCCGCGCTGTGGCACCACTCTCTAGAAGATTTTTGTACTGTAAATGGAGCTGCGGTGCCACATATTGTACTATGGTTCGTGCTGTGATGAACTCTTGCAGTGTACTTACACACTGTTACATACTGCGACGCGACTCATTTTTCCTTGGGTTGGCGCCGCGGCGCCAACTTTGTGCTCCAGAAAAAAAATTTAGTTTGTGAATTTTGTGAACTTCCCGGACGCATAACTTCTTCGTTATAAGTCCAAATTGGCTCATTCAAAAGCCTACGGTTCAAAAATTATGCAATCTACATGTTCATGCAAGAATTTTATCTATTTAACTTTGTTTGCCAAAAAATCACCTATTGGTTCATTTTTAACGAAAACGATAAACGTTCGTGAACGTTCAACGCTCGTTTCTTCGTTCTAAGTCGGAATCCGGTCATTTTCGAGTCCACAACTCTTAAATTCCAAATATGACTTGTCTCTATTGGAAAACAATGGTTTCGTGATCAAACACAAAATTTGACTTCCATTCCGAGAATTTTACGAATTCGACGTTTATCGTCCAATCGTGCAAATTCCTGCAATTCTTCATTCTTATGATTTGTTCAACATTTCAATTGAACTTCATTCATCATGTGAACATCTTAACATACTTAATGCAACAACTTATATTCATTGTTGGATTTTGTCTTATTCTTCATGAGCTTATAACTTGTCAAATTATAAACTACTTAAGATTTGATTATTCATGACTTATGACAATTAGAGTTTCTTATTCATCATACTTTACATGTTTTTCACATATAACTTTACTTATGTATACATGATACATATAATCATATAAGTTCTTAATTCACTTTTCTCATTACAAGATCATATTTTCATACTTAACATTCAAGGTGAACTTATAATAAGTTTATAACTTTTATAAGTTCAAATGACTTATTGCCAACTTATGTGGCTTAAGTTCATTTCTTACTCATTCTTCTTACTTCTTAACATCCATGTTCCTTAATTCCAACTTTTTCTTATCTACCTATCATGGTAGAGATAGAAGATAATAGAGAAGAAGTCTTACTTTTTGTAGTCTTGGTAAAATAGCTTTCTTCTTCTTCTTACTTATGGAAGTGACTTATTGGTAGCTTATTCTCTCTAACACTTACACACTTTTGAAATGTTGGACCCATAACAGAATAATTGTCGGATGAAGAAAATGACAAGTTTGAGTTTCTATAAATAATTGGCAGTAGTTGTTTCACAGTAACACCTCGTTGGAATACCTTGGTGGTTAAAATATAGTAATACGCTGGATGCACAAATATTGATGAATTATTGATCCTTACATAAGAAGGCACTACTCAATTGAGTTCTTGTTAAATATTTTATTTTATTGATTCAATAATTGTTTGCGTTGATATTTTATATTATTATTGTTTCAATAATTGTCACTCCATGATGATTATCGGATCAATGATTCATATTATTTGAATAATATTATTAGATAGCTTATTGGCAATGTCTAGAAAGTTCAAAAGAGAAGTTTGGTCACCTAATTGGCAAGGAGAAATTCTTATTAGAAAGCCCCTCTTTCCCAGGAACAAATTAAGTTGTCATTATGTGATTCATAATTAATTATTGATTCATATGATAAGGAAATATTTATTTTATGTGGATATAAATTTGGATATATTTATTGTGGTTATTTAATGTTGATAATTTTTGTTGATTGGAGGTATTAAAATCAAACCAGCTTTTTTTCGAGATATATTGCGGAGTTATAATTTTTAATCCCACCATTGGATCCGATATGTTATACATATATAAGTTGAGTATATGTCCACAAATTTTGAACCGTTAAAAATGAGCGTATGATTTGTTATGAATTTTAAGAGGTGGTTGATTCTAAATCGTGTATAAATCATTTTGGTGGAAAATTCTAGAATTGGTGGGCCCCACTCTTGGTTGGTGAAGAAATGTGCTGAGATTTTTATTCAAATGTGGTGGGTGGGAATAGTAGCAGGTAAAGCCATTAGGTTGCAGGTTAAGTCTTCTTCGGCGTGCTAACATTTTCCTATAAATAGAGGGCTAAGTTAGAATTGAAAATCACACCAGAAACAAGTTTTCTCTCTTTCTCTCTCTAGATTATTGAGTGTATTTTGTGAGTATTTAGATACTTTGTGAGTTTCTGTTAAATTAGTACAAGTTTCCTTCACCTTTTATATAATTTATATTTAGATCGGAAATCTTGATATTTTGAGGTAAGGGATATTATCTTCTTCTTAAATGATATTTTCTTCAATATCATTATGCCGAAATATTGGTATGAACTTTTTATCAAATTTGGAACTTTTTGTGTCGGGGTTACTATTCACGTATACGGCACTATTCAATGAAAAATGAAATTTTCTTCTTTTTGTCCAAGTTGTCTATTATGGTTACTATCTTTGATTGTATCCATGTTTTGATCATTATTTTTGAATTCTGCTTCAAAATTGGTTATTTCGGAATATTATTGATCTTGGATAAACTATTATACGAATCCATACTATTTGTCCTCCTGTCTCACTGGATTCGTTTTCTTTAAAATATTTTTCATCATCCTCACTCCTAAATGATGATATTATTGAATATCTTTGGCTTGTAGTGCAAAGATGAATGATTAATCGATGAATATCTTTGGCTGTGTAGTGCGAAGATGAGCAGCAGTGTTGAGATGAACATGACCAACTGGTGATATGAATGAATATCTTTGGCTCAGTAGTGCAAAGATGAATATTTGATTCAAGATGTATATTGATTGATGTTACAGGGATAAATTATTGATGATGGACTTTTAAATCTTAGAAGATAGTAGAATTCTTTCTCTACTTGACTCTTCTAATGGATTGTTGTTTTCCTCTACAGTTGTTGATCTAAAACTTGTTGTCTATTATATTTTATCAGATTTTTCCCCGTTGAAGACTAATGATAATTTGTTATATTATCTTAGTCATAATATTCTTTACTGTGCTAGTTGAGCTCACCCTTTTGTTCCATTTTTCTTCTCAGGAGGTGAGAACATGGCGAGAAACTAGTCGGGTATGCGGAGTGATGGTTCTAGAAAGTTGTTTTAGCGATCCTCACTATTTTTTAAATAGTGTATCAATAATTATAATGAGGACTCCTTTTGAGTTTTTATACTCTCTATTTGTATTTAAACTCACGCTTTAATGAAGTTGTATTTGTTTACGTACCATGTATTTGGCGACTTAGAATGGGTGATGTATACCTATTTTGGGGCGTCACAACAGGTATCGAGCTTAGGGATATGATCCTGGTGAGATGTGAGACAAGAACTAGCAGGGGAGAGACGGGAAATTCCTTTGCTAGTATGACCTGACTAAGTTTATTTGGTATTTGTTTGGTCTGTCAGAGTATAAGGACAATATGTTGCATGACTATTAACCCTTATTTTATGGCAGTATTTAAGAATGGTAGCTGAGAACGTTAATAATGGAGTGAATCAGACCGTGGAGACACCTTTGATCACTACCCAGGGGAACGTGCAACAGGAAGGTAATAATCCTCCTGTAAACAACGTTAGCGAACAAATGATGAATGATGGGATGTTTAGAAACATTTTTCGATTCATCATGAAAACCGCATTTAGGAGACTCGTGCACAAAATATGGGTGAAAATGCTAGCGATGCCGCGACATCACGACCAAGTAGTTCAAAGAGTTGGGACCACCAGAATTTAAGGGAAAGCCGGATCCGATCATGGCAAAAACGTGGGTCAAACAAATTACCAAGATATTCGATGTCTTGGGATGCACGAAGGAACGAAGGTTCCATTCGCCACCTTTATGTTCATGGTGAGGCGACTCACCGGTGGAGTCTGTGAAGCACTACCACCAACCACATCAAGGTATGTCTTGGGAAACATTTCAGAAACTATTCAATGACAAGTACTTTCCTAAAAGTATTCGTCATATGAAGGAGGTGGAGTTTATCAGACTGGAACAAAACATCATGACGGTGTCCCAGTACGAGGCGAAGTTTGCAGAGTTATCCAGGTTTGCACCTCATTTGGTCGAAAATGAGGAGCGAATGACAAGGATGTTTCTAAGAGGTTTAAAGCTTAGATTCTACAATATCTTATATCTCATAAATTTTCTTTATATTCGGATGTTGTAAATGTGGCTCAATTATTAGAGCGAGATAATGAGTATGTGCAACCGAGGGATCACAACTAGGGTCATACTCAAGGATGGCAATCGAGCTCCGATAACCAACGAGGAGGAAAATACCAATCTCTGGTGGTCATCGTGGCCATGATAATAGGAGAGGTGAGTCAAGTGGAAATTTCGAGAAAGAGGAGATTCAACAATGATGGGAAGACATCGGTAAGAGACACCAAAGACCAACAACAAATTCTAGGGAGTAGAACGACCGCCATTAGATGTTACAAATGCGAGAAAGAGGACATATCATTAAAACCGTCTCACAACAATCCAAGGTATGTTACAACTATGGAAAGGAAGGCCACATAGCTCGGGATTGTTCTGTAGCAAAACCAAGTTCAACGGGGATGGTGACTCCAAGGGCTGTCTCGGATAAGTCGAAATCAGCGGTTCCTGGAAGAGCGTTTGTCATGACTGGCCAAAACGCGAGGAACCCGAAGGAGGTGATTACGGGTAAGATAATCTTGAACTTTTGCGAAGTTTATACCTTACTAGATACCGGTTCTACCCATTCTTTTATCTCTCCTGCTTGTGCTCAACGTTTAAACTTGACTCCGGAGAAATTATACTTTGATTTATCAGTGGAGACTTTGTTGGGTGAAACTTTCGTTACATCCATAGTTTATAAATCTTGCATGATCCAAGTTGGCACTATCACATTACCTATTGATCTTATCTCTTTAAAGATACTTGCTTTTGATGTGATTTTAGGAATTGATTGGTTAACCACTCATCATGCCAAAATTGATTGTTTTCGTAAGGTTGTTAGTTTTCATATTCCTAACCAACCTGTCATACGAATTCAAACAACTAAACCACTAAAATCAGTCACTATCATATCAAGCCATAAAGCTATTCATTTATTGAAAAACGGATGTCAAGCTTTCTTAGCCCATGTTATGAATTTGAACAAAGACAAGTCAGATTTGAATAATATTTCTGTTGTTAGAGAATTTTCTGATGTATTTCCTGAAGAACTTCCCGGTCTACCCCCAGAACGTGATGTTGAATTCTTTATTGACCTTGAGTCGGGTACAAAACCCATTTCTAAAATCCCATATCGAATGGCTCCTATTGAACTTCAGGAGTTAAAAGTCCAACTACAGGAATTGTTAGACATAGGTTTCATTCGTCCTAGTACATCTCCTTGGGGTGCTCCTGTTTTATTCGTAAAGAACAAAGACGGGAGTATACGACTTTGTATTGACTACCGAGAATTAAACCATGTCACCATCAAGAATAGGTATCCGCTACCTCGCATTAATGACCTGTTCGACCAGTTGCAAGGAGCACAATTCTTTTCAAAGATCGATCTTCGTTCCGGATATCATTAGCTGAAGATTAAAACTGAGGATATTCCAAAGATTGCCTTCAGAACTCGGTACGGGCATTATAAATTCTCAATCATGTCTTTTAGATTAACTAATGCTCCTGCTGCTTTCATGGATATGATGAACCGTGTATTCAAGGAATATTTGGATCAGTTTGTTGTTGTCTTTATTGATGATATCCTCATCAATTCCAAAAGCGGTGAAGATCATGAGCACCATTTGAAGCTGATACTTGAAAGGCTTCGTGAAAATAAGCTTTATGCCAAGCTGAAGAAATGTGAGTTCTAGCTTGAGGAAGTAGCATTCCTTGGGCACGTGGTGTCAAAACATGGAGTATCTGTTGACCCGACAAAGATTGAAGCGATCTGACAAAGTTGAGCAACCAAAGTCGGTGACCAAAGTGCGTAGCTTTAAAGGCTTAATGGTTATTATCGGAGATTCGTGGAAGGATTTTCTCGAATTGCTACTCAGTTAACTCACCGACTCGGAAAGATACAAAATTCAATATGGAGCGAGGAATGCGAGAAGAGTTTCCAAGAGCTCAAGAGGAGACTCATTTCGGACTGTTTCAGCAATACCATCCGTACGGATGGATTTGTTATATACAGCGATGCTTCAAGTAAAGGGTTAGGATGCGTTCTCATGCAACATGGGAAAGTCATAGCCTATGCCTCATGACAACTTAAAGAATATGAGAGGAATTATCCTACTCATGATCTAGAGTTAGCGATGATGTATATCTTGGCGTTGAAAATTTGGAGACACTACTTGTATGGGGAGAAAGTAGAGATTTATACGGACCATAAAAGCCTCAAATATTTCTTCACCTAAAAAGAAGTCAACATGCGGCAACGACGTTGGCTTGAACTATTGAACGATTACGATCACACTATTCAATATCATCCTGAAAAAGTGAACGTAGTAGCTGACGCATTGAGTAGAAGATCATATGCGAGTACGAGTGCGATATTGTCAATGCAAAGGCCCATTCTGTATGACTTACAAAGGATGGAGGTAGAATTAAAGACTCCAGGGACCCACATGATGATGGCAAATATACGAGTAGAATCGACTTTAATCGATAAAGTTAAAGTCGCTTTCGAGCTACGGACATGGAGTGATGTGTATGAAGAAGAAAAGTGCAAGAAGGTGCTATTCCAGTAGCAAGAATCGATGAAGAAGGAATACTTAGATTCAACTCTAGACTTTGTGTTCCTAACGATTCTGACTTGAAGCATAGAATCATGATGGAGGCAAACAACACACCGTTTGCAATCCATCCTGGGAGTACCAAAATGTATCATGATATTCGACATACATTTTGGTGGAACAATATGAAGAGAGAGATCGCGGAGTTTATCTCGAGGTGTTTAACTTGTCAACGTGTAAAGGCGGAGCATCAAGTGCCAAAGGGTCCAGTACAACCACTTGAGATTCCGAAATTGAAGTGGGAACACATTACTATGGATTTCGTTACAGGTCTTCCCAAAGTTTCTCAAGGCATAGATGTTATTTGGGTTATTGTTGATAGATTAACCAAGTCTGCCCATTTCTTGCCGATACGTGAGATTTATTCCCTTGAACGTCTTGCTAGTATGTACGTGAATGAGATTGTGAGATTGCATGGCATGCCAGTATCCATAGTTTCGGATCGTGACCCAAGATTCACTTCACGATTTTGGGTTAGCTTGCAGAAAGCTATGGGCACGAATTTACGATTCAGTTCTGCATACCATCCTCAAACGGACGGACAATCAAAGAGGACTATTCAAACCCTTGAAGATCTATTAAGACTTTGTGTCATAGATTTTAAAGGAAGTTGGGATAAGTACTTGCCACTGGTGGAATTCTTCTACAACAACAGTTATCAAGCAAGTATAGGCATGGCTCCATTTGAGGCGTTGTATGGATGAAAGTGTCATTCTGCAGTATGCTGGGACGAGGTGGGAGAAGCAACATTGTTGGGACCAGAATTAGTACGCATGACTACAGAAAAGATCCAAATGATTCGACAACGTATTCAAACCTCACAAGATCGACAAAAGAGTTATGCTGATCTTCATAGAAAGGACGTGGAGTTTAATATTGGAGATCATGTATTGTTATGTGTTGCTCCATGGAAGGGAGTTACAAGATTTGGAAAGAGAGGAAAGCTCAATCCACGATTTGTTGGTCCATTTGAGATTCTTGACCGAATAGAAAATGTGGCCTATAGACTCGCATTACCTCCAAGTATGTCTCGTGTTCATAATGTTTTTCACATATCCATGCTTCGTAAATATGTGAAAGACCCGAACCATATTATTGCGTTAGAAACAGACAAGATAGCCAAAGATTTAACGTACGAAGAAGTACTTGTTAAGATCTTGGATAGGAAAGAGCATGTCCTACGCACCAAGGTTATACCACAAGTTAAGGTTTTGTGGAGAAACCATGCTATCAAGAAATGACACAGGAGTTGGAATCGAAAATGAAAGCGAGGTATCCTCACCTTTTCAAACACTAGAATACGTATGTCAATTTCGAGGGACGAAATTTCATAAGGAGGGAGGTTGTAAGACCCCAACTTATTATAAATAAAATCAATTTCCTCTAACTATTATTGTGAATAATAAGGTATTAATTTGATATAATTCTCTGGTTATGGGTGAAATGTGCAAATTTTGCAAAATATGCAAGTGGTTATAAAATAATCATTGTTGTCGTGGAATATTCATTTGGTCGTGGAATATTCTTGTTATCGGGGAATATTAAATGCGACGGTAGCGATCATTTATGGGCCCCATAATGTAATAATTGTCGGATGAAGAAAAACGACAAGTTTGAGTTTTTATAAATAACGTGGCGTAGTTATTCTGGTTAACAACTGCTGGAATACCCGGTGGTTAAAATATACGATGTCTGCGCATGGATGCACGGTATTGATGAATTATTGATCCTTACGTAAGAAGGCACTACTCGATAATTGTTACGATGAATTCTTTAAATATTTTATTTTATTGATTCAATAATTGCTTTGTGTTGATATTTTATATTATTGTTGTTTCAATAATTGTCATTTGCTGATTTTCCCATTATCGGATCAATAATTCATATTATTTGAATAATATTATTAGATAACATTATTGACAATGTCTAGAAAGTTACGTCATGGAGAGGTTTGTCACCTAATTGCGGCGCCATGAGGAGAAATTCTTATTGAAAGCCCTTCTTTCCTGGGAACGGCCTGGTTGTCATAAATGTGATTCTGTAATATTATTTGTGAATAATTAATTATTGATTCATATGATAAGGAAATATTTATTTTATGTGGATATAAATGTTGGATATATTTATTGTGGTTAAAAATGAAGGAATTAATGTTGAGGTGTTTTATTAGTATTTTGTCGGATTGGAGGTATTAAAAATCAAACCAGTGTTTTTAGAGATATATTGTGGGAGTTATAATTTTTAATCCGACCGTTAAATCGTTGTAATTTTTGGATATGTTATACATATATAAGTTGAGTATATGTCCACAAATTTTGAACCGTTAAAAATGAGCGTATGATTTGTTATGAATTTTAAGAGGTGGCTGATTCGGAAATCAGGTTATAAATCATTTTGGTGAAAAATTCTAGAATTGGTGGGCCCCACTCTTGGTTGGTGAAGAAATGTGCTGAGATTTTTATTCAAATGTGGTGGGTGGGAATAGTAGCAGGTAAAGCCATCAGGTTGCAGGTTAAGTCTGCTTCGGCGTGCTAACATTTTCCTATAAATAGAGGGCTAAGTTAGAATTGAAAATCACACCAGAAACAAGTTTTCTCTCTTTCTCTCTCTAGATTATTGAGTGTATTTTGTGAGTATTTAAATACTTTGTGAGTTTCTGTTAAATCAGTGCAAGTTTCCTTCAGCCTTATACCGATATTCCGATCAGAAATATTGATATTTTGAGGTAAGGGATATTATCTTCTTCTTAAATGATATTTTCTTCAATATCATTATGCCAAAATATTGGTATGAACTTTTTATCAAATTTGGAACTTTTTGTGTCGGGGTTACTATTCACGTATACGGCACTATTCACGAATACGACACTATTCACTAAAAAATGAAATTTTCTTCTTTTTGTCCAAGTTGTCTATTATGGTTACTATCTTTGATTGTATCCATGTTTTGATCATTATTTTTGAATTCTGCTTCAAAATTAGTTATTTCGGAATATTATTGATCTTGGATAAACTATTATACGAATCCTTACTATTTGTCCTTCTATCTCACAGGATTTATTTTCTTTAAAATATTTTTTATCATCCTCAGACCTAAATGATGATATTACTGAATATCTTTGGCCTGTAGTGCAAAGATGAATGATTAACTGATGAATATCTTTGGCCCGTAGTGCGAAGATGAACAGGTGTTGAGATGAACATGACCAACTGGTGATACAAATGAATATCTTTGCCCTGTAGTGCAAAGATGAATATTTGATTCAAGATGTATATTTATTGATATTACAGGGATAAAATATTGATGATGGACTATTAAATCTTAGAAGATAGTAGAATTCTTTCTCTACTTGACTCTTCTAATGGATTGCTATTTTCCTCTGCAGTTGTTGATCTAAAACTTGTTGTCTATTATATTTTATCAGATTTTTCCCTGTTGAAGACTAATGATAATTTGTTGTATATTATCTTAGTCATAATATTCTTTATTGGGCTAGTTGAGCTCACCCTTTTGTTCCATTTTTCTTCTCCTGGGTGAGAGAACATAGCGAGAACTAGTCGAGTGCGGAGTGATGGTTCTAGAAAGTTGTTTTAGCGTCCTCACTATTTTTAAAATAGTGTATCAATAATTGTAATGAGGACTCCTTTTGAGTTTTTATACTCTCTATTTGTATTTAAACTCATAGTTTAATGAAGTTGTATTTGTTTCTGTACCATGTATTTGGCGACTCAGAATGGGTGATGTATACCTATTTTGGGGGTGTCACAATTACTTAATACATATACATATAGTTTATGTATTATTTTCATATTCTAATACATATAGAAAATATATACGATATTTCATCCTTCATACCAACTCGTATAATACTTCGTATTATACTCGTTTTCATTACTTTGCACGATACCAAGTATCATACAATTATTACTTATTCCTTACCACTTCGCCTTACTTAAAGTTTATAAATTAAGTCCACAAGCGAATTATTACATTTTCCATAACTAGATTTTATTACATAATCCATCTTACCTTGATATTCCATCATTACATATTTCTCGGAAACTCAAAATTATATCCCGAGTAAATATCGATTAATAGTGTTTTTCGAAAAATTTCTCGGAAAACTTTTATTTTCGTCTTGGAAATTCAAACACTTTAATTTATCCACGTAGCTCAAATACTACGACATTCTAACATCAATAGGTTATACAATGACAACCATCTTGATAACACATGAATATGATTTTATTATTATTTAATTTAATAAAATCATTTTACAATAAGATCCGAATTTCTCGGTCGTTACATCACCAATTTTAATCTTATTAAGCATGCACATTATTTATCACATCATATCGCATACAAGCGTAAATAAAGTGCAAAATTAAATGTGACACAATTATGGCTCAATCCACTGTCAATCTTTTCAAGCTAATGAAAGATTGAAGGTCAATCTAAGTTGGTAAAAGATCTTCAAAATAATAGCTTCCTTGGATCTTCTTCATGTATGTGCCTCCTCCCCATCCTCATCTTTCATCGTGTCCTTCATCTTTTCATCTACATCTTGTTATTGATTATTACATGACATAAAGAAACCTCGAGTTACATTCGAGGGGATTTAGATGAGAAGAGAATGTTACATCAGAATTTATAGAAAGGCACGACATGCAAGCCGTATTTCAAAACCCAAAACCACAAACCTATGGGTCAAAAAGCCATAACTGTGCACCATGCATATCACAATAAGCACATAACAATTTATATATAATTAAAGACAACTATATATAACATATTGGGGTCCACGATCGTATCGCTTTTCTGACGGGGGTCCAGTGGGGTCTCCCCACAGCGGTGGTCCTGATCAATTTAGAATAACAGTATTGTAGAATTTTTCCATATGAAACTTTGAAATAATTCCAGAATCATATCAAATCCGCCATAACACTCATAATAATAGTACACCCATAACATATCATATATGTCCAGTTTCGAATAATCATATTAAAATGAATCTTCATGCTTCTAATCCAATTAGAACAGAAGTTGTATTGCTATTCCACCTTCGATTATGATTAACAGAACATCATATACATGCATATATATTACATATATAAATCAAAATACCAGAATATGCATAAAGCGGAATATCATATATTCAATTTCAGATCGGTAAACATGCATCATCATATATCATATATATCGCATACAATTAAAACACGTAATCTGAATTAATGGTTTTCGTAAGTAGCTCTAATACCACTGTAGGGGTTTTCGGCATAAAAATGTAGCGGAAAATAAAAATTATAAAGCCAAATCTGAAACCCTAAAACATGATCCATGCAAAATAGACATTAATTTAGTGTTTACGAGATTATATCGATTATGATTAAGCCTCTGAAACGATTCACATCTCCAATGCAATCCCTCACGAAACTACGTCTCTATGGTATCCACACGAACGCACGCGAATCGTCACACAATTCTGCAATAAAGGGAGCTGCAGTACTAGCCACCAAAGGAACAGGATTTTCGAAAACTTTTTCTCCAGTCTCTCTTTAGGAGCGGCTAGGGTTTTTAGGTTAATGATAATCGGTATAATCTCTTAAACACTTAATTAATGTCTGTTTCGTATGGATCCTGTTTTAGGGTTTTGGATTTGGCTTAATAATTTTTATTGTCCGCTACGTTTTTATGCCGAAAACCCCTACAAGGAATATGAGTGATCTAGATGGAATTTAACACTCCTATATATTAGGGGCGATATTCATAGGCCTCTTAATTGGGTAGGACTATGAAATGCATGGTCATGCTCAAATAGTGATTTGTTTCATATATTTTACTCATTGATCAAGAAAACTCAGATTAAATGTAATGACCCAAAAATTTATACAATTCAACTATCGATTTCGGTTGTTAACAATACATTCAACCTCTAATTTTACATCATTAAACAATAATACAACCATTGAAATTTGCAGAATAATTAAATTTTCTATTACAAACTATTCTCGTTCCCAAAACTTTTAACCTTTACATCTAAATATCTTATAATCATTTTAATACTACAAGAGTTTACATCGCAAAACGATATTACAATACAACATTAATACATTTACCGAAACATTAGACATGGTTTACAAGAATAACAACTTAGCTAGGATATTAAATCTTCATGTATAACTTTTGATCCATATCAATCAAGTAGCACATAGCGTTACCTTCAATTCTTGAATCTGTAAAAATGGTTATTTGCAAGAATTTGCTCGACAGCTCAGCAAAATCTAACATTTTTCATGCATCACGTAGCACATAATAACATGCTTAACATACAAGAATAATCATAAAACAAACATAGCATACATGTTGTAGCTCACATAACAACTATAAAGATTGAGTTCCTTACTAAATCAACATGCATAGCTCAATCATCATAGTCATAGATTGACTTTCAGATTTCATACTTTTGAAATATATAATACATCATACAATAAAATTTTAAAGCAGTTCATCATCAATTTCACATAGCAAAAATGAACTGAAAGACTTGCCTTTTACCGGCATTTTACCAACACGCTAATACTTCGCCTCCTTGCACAACTTACACTGTATGTGAGATTGATAATAAACAAAATCAATACTCGATCTCATGGTTAAATTTATTCTAAGACCTTACATAATCTTATTATCCTTTATAATGTCTTTATGGACATCTAACTGTGTTTTATATGCAACTCAGTTTTATTTTCATTTTCATCACCACACATGCTAGACTATCGCACTTGTAGTTTATTGTGCGTATATCACACTTGTAAGACCCCACCTTTTTAATGAATAAAATTGAATTTTCTCTATTCATTATCTTGAAATAATAAGGTGTTAATTTGATATAATACTTTGATTATGGGTGAAATGTGCAAATTTTGCAAAATAAGAAAGTGGTTATAAAATATTCATTATTTTCGGGGAATATTCGTTTGGTCGTGGAATATTCTTGTTGTCGGGGAATATTCGTACGACGGCACAACCATTTTTGGGCCCTATAACGAAAAAAGAACGGATGAAGAAAACGACAAGTTTGAGTTTTTACAAATAACGACGTAGTTGTTACTGTTAACACTGTTAGAATACCCGGTGGTTAAAATACGATGTCTGGCGTGGTTGCCAAAGATGCACATATTGCACAATATTTTTTTGAATTATTGATTCTTACGTAAGAAGGCACTACTCGATAATTGTTACGATGAATTACTTGCTCAATATTTTATTTTATTGATTCAATAATTTCTACGTTGATATGTTATATTATTGTTGTTTCAATAATTGTCGAGTCTTGTGATTTTCCATTATCGGATCAATAATTCATATTATTTGAATAATATTATTAGATAGCATTATTGGCAATGTCTAAGAAAGTTCTGTCTAGGAAAGGGGTTTGGTCACCTAATTACGCGCTAATAAGGAGAAATCCTTATCGGAAAGCCCCCTCTTTCCTAGGAACAACCTGGTTGTCATAATTGTGATTCTGTAATATTATTTATGAATAATTAATTATTGATTTATATGATAAAGAAATATTTATTTTATGTGGATGGATAGGGAAATATTTATTTTATGTGGATATAAATGAAGGAATAAATACTGAGGTGTTTTATCAGTATTTTGTCGGAATAGAGATGTTGAAAATCGTCCGTTTGTGGATTTTGGTCATTTTTCGTTTGGAAAAACTTAAATCTACAAAGTTGTAGATAATTTAATTTCCTATGAAATGGACATAAAATTCGTATTTTTATGATAAAAGGGCTATTTATTATGAATTATTTAAGTTTCGGAAATAATGTTTTATTAAAAATATAGTGGGCCCCACTTTTGATTGGTGAGAAATGTGCAGAAATTTTATTTTAAAAGTGGTGGGTGTGAATAGTAGCAGGTAAAGCCATCAGGTAGCAGGTTAGTCTGCTATGGCATTCTAAGCATTTTCCTATAAATAAGGTGCTTAGTTAGAATTGAAAATCATACCAGAATCATAAGCTTTCATTCTCTATATTATCGAGCGTACTTTGTGAGTTGTTATTCAGTGCAAGTTTCCTTCAGCCTTATACCTGATATTTCAGCCGGAAGTACTATTTTTTTGAGGTAAGAGATGTTATTTTCTTTGTAAATGATATTATTTTCTTCAATATCATTATGCCAAAATATTGATATGAATTTTATTATGGAATTTCTACGTTTTTGTGTTAGGGTTACTATTAACGTATATGACACTATTCACGTATACGACACTATTCACGAATACGGTACTATTCATAGAAAAATGAAATTTTCTCTTTTTTGTCCAAGATGTCTATTATGGTTACTATCTTTGATTGTATCCATGTTTTGATCTTCATTTTTGAAGTTTACTCCACTATGGTGTATTTTGGAGTATTTTTGAACTTGGATAAACTAAAGTACGAATCCCTAATCTTTGATATTTTATCTCACTAGATTCGTTTCTTAAAAATATTTTTCATCATCCTCAGTCCTAAATGATGATATTACTGAATATCTTTAACATGTAGTGCAAAGATGAATTATTAACGGATGAATATCATTGGCCCGTAGTACAAAGATGAACAGGTGTTGAGATGAACATGACCAACTAGTGATTAAATGAATATCTTTGGCCTCTAGTGCAAAGATGAATATATGATTCAAGATGTATATTGATTGATGTTACAGGGATAAAATATTGATGGCGAAATTTTAAATTCATATATGATAGTAGATTTCATTCTCTACTTAACTCTTCTAATGAATATTTATTTCCGCTGCGAATATTAATCTAAAACTGGTGTCTATTATATTTTATCTGATTTGTTGAAGGCTAATGATAATTTGTTGTTCTTAATCTTAGTCATAATATTCTTTACTAGGCTAGTTGAGCTTACCCTTTTCTTTTTGTTCCATTTTTCTTCTTAGGAAGTGAGAATATAGCAGGAACTAGCCGGGGTATGGAGTGATGGTTCTAGAAAGTTGTTTTAGCAGTCCTCAATATTTTTGTAAAATAGTGTATCAATAATTGTAATGAGGACTCCTTTTGAGTTTTAATATTGTCTAATAATATTTGTATTTAAACTCACAGTATATATGTTGTCGTATTTTGCACAACAATTGTATTAATGAAGTTGTATTTGTTTCTATACCATGTATTTGACAAATCAGAATGAGTGATGTATACCTATTTTGGGACCATTTTATTATACCACATTGGTTTCAAAAATGTATATTCAACACATTGTTTACATGTTTAATTTTCCTTCAAAAATAAAAAAATTGCCCTTTTCGATTTCTTTCCATTATTATTCTTATATTATCATCTTTTCATACTCAGATGCACATAATATCCAATATTAGCCATTAGTTAGACACTATGTATACCAAAGTTTAGAAATATTATTACTCTTAGGCATTTTATCGAGCACGTTATGTGCACACATTAACTTATCTCAACTTTTGATCTTAAATGGTTAATTATGCATAGAATGTGATAACACATATCTATACTCATTACATATTGTTAACGCCATATGTTTTAGCCAAATAGCGTCCAATCACGAAATTCACGCGTTTGAACTCAAGACAAGCGATGTGATCCCACACAAAGCTTGGCGACTTGTGTGCAGTCGGGGATAGCTCCGGTGTAAGAATAAGTAAAAGCCGTTCACAAGGTTTAACAATGGAGGCTTAAGTGTTTAGTGCTCAAAGATGTATTACCAGTTAATTGTAGTTAAGCCTTGTATTTATAGTCATTCTCACTTCCTTAGAATCCCTCTCCGACTCGGATTAGGACTCCTAAATATGGTAGTTACCTATATTTGGGTCCAACACAATCTCCTTAAAAGGTGTAGGTAGAATCCACTTCCAATACTACCTTTGGAGTTAACTTATTCAAATATGATTAGGATTAGAATCCTTAACCATATAGACCCCTTATAACTCCGGACTCTGTACATGGGTTGCCGCACCGTGCAGGCCCAATCTCACCAAGCTTATATACGTTGGTCTGGGCTTCGGCCCAAGGAGCTCGAAGGTCTTGACCGAACATCAATCTTGAAATGTAACCCTTGCACGAGCTTCTACTAAAGGACTCGAAGGCCCGACCATGAACTCCATATACCAGAATAGGGTTCCGGCCCAAAGGACTCGGATACCCGAACCCGAAACTCTCCAACATCTTCGAGGGTTTAGGCCCATGGGGTTTACAAACTCCTCCTCGCATCAAGCATTCGACCCATATAGAGGTCGGTAAAACGCTCCTGAATATTCCCCCCCAGTCTCTTGTTATAATTTATTTATAATGAGAGACTTGAAAAGACGTGGACTTGAAAAGTCAAGGAAAGAAATAATGAGTTGCCTGGGGAACTTAAGCAGTTTCTCCTCGTTTCTTAAAATGCCACACGACTTCCCAGGACTGGGTCCCAATTGCCTTTAATAGCCTCCCTTGGGTTGTGTGCAGCTCCGCCTATAAAACCCCCATCCGTCCCACTCTGTCACTTTTCCCCAAATTTTCGAATTCCAAAATCCTCTTTCGAATTTTTCGGCCAAGGCGATTTCCGGCGAACACTCTATTTTCTCATTTTTCCTTCACTTCAAGCTCATTTTTGCTAGCTTTTGCTTCAATGCCTGATTCTAGTCATCCTCCTCCCCCCCCCCCCGATACCATTACCTTGACTGGTACCGCTACCCTCGCCTCCAATGATCTAATTCCGGTCGAGCTACCAACAGCTCCGATTATGTGTCTAATTCTCGAGAGTGCCGAATTCAAGATTCGCCATCTCTATGCGTCTAAAACCGATTATGTTGTTGTCAATACCAAATCATCCATCACTCCATGCCAACTGTCCGACATTCGAGCTGTGTTCAATATCCCCAAAGATTACAAGCTTCGGGTTCCGGAACCGAACGAGAGGATGTTCTGGCATCCCGAAGGTGACTGGATGGCCGTTCCCCTCTACGCTTTGAGGTACGGGGTTCGGTTCCCCCTTCATGAGTTCATCTCTTCATTTCTTTGTTTTGTTGGGATAGGGTTCGCTTGCTAGTGCCAAACTCCTATATCCAACTTATCAGCTTCATCACCCTATGCCAGGAGGCTGGTATCACTCCGGGGCTGGATTTCTTTTTTGTCCTATTTTCTGTTGGTCGATCAAAGGAATCTGGCCTTCGACACCTGAACCGTGTAACTGGCCGAGCTACCTTCATGAAGACCCCTTATAGAAATAAGGGTTGGCATTCATGGTGGTTCTTCATAAAGGGAACCAACCTTAAACTCCTGCCTAACTGGGCCGGTCCTGAGGATCCCATTGTGAAGATTACCAAATTTTTGAAGGTTCGAGCCGACGCCTTCAAAAAGTTTTACAAGCTTTTGCAGAAGACTAGGTGGGGTCTGAAGGTCGTGTCTAAGGAAGCTTGGCTCTAGAACATGGCTGTAAGTTACAAACCTCGAACCCTCGTATTTATCATTCTGATCTTCTTGTGAATTTTTCATTTACTATTTTATCTACTTTTGCAGTGACCATCTTCAAGCCCGAAGGGGCTGATGCCTCCTTGATGCCCCTGTCGATTGCTACCGAGCCCATTCGTTCCCTGGCTGTAGATGATTCCCCCGAGGGTGAAGCCATTCCCATCGCTGAACTCTTCGTTAGTTCTTCATTGGGTCCCAATCTTCCCACTTCTGAAGCTGAACCTTCTACAAAGAATGCTCTGAAGTTGGGCCAGGATGAGAAGATGGCTCTGCTAAAGGGGAAGAAAAAGAAGACTTCTTTCAGAACCGCCCCACCTAAAGTGTCAGCCTCAGTCCTTCCGAAACCTGCTCCACCCCGACACCAAACAGCTGTTGTGGCAGACTTAGAGGAAACCGAAGAGGTTCCTCTAGAACCTCGACCCAAAAAGACCCGATTGACAGAGGATCAAAATCTGGAGATCGTGGAGGTCGACCCTCCTCCCACCTCAACTCCTAACTCTAAGCCGTCCACCGAATCGAGTTATTCTCCAAGAACGCAGAAGACTTTTTGGTCGAGGAGTCCTTCAGAGGTCTTCCCATTTACCCAGCTCAAACACTTCAAACTGCCCGGGAATGACGAGCGGTTTAAGGGATATTCCTCCGAGGAGTTCTTGGTATCATATATCAAGGCACAATGTTAGGTAAACTTCGATAAACTGAACTATTTCCTTTGATGATCTCTTCTTCCTTCTAACTGACATGCTCTTGTATCTAATTACAAGCCAATGGTATCCTGGCTAGAGCCGTTCCTCCTCTGGTCCGAGCCTTTAAGAAAGAGTTTTAATTGAGGAATGAGGTGGCCCTGCTCGAAGCCGATGTTCGAGGTTTGAACTCAAATCTGCTGAAGGAAAAGGACCTTCATGCCGCGACTCGTAATAGAGCGACCAAGGCCGAACGTGAGACCGATGAGCTTAAAGTGCAATATGCCCTTCTAGAGCAGGAGTTCTTCGGTCTTGAGGTTCCTTTAGCCTTATACTTAATATTTCAGCCAGAAGTACTATTCTTTTGAGGTAAGGGATGTTATTTTCTTCGTAAATGATATTATTTTCTCCAATATCATTATACCGAAATATTGATATGAATTTTATTGTGGAATTTCTACCTTTTTGTGTCGGGGTAACTATTCGCGTATACGGCACTATTCACGTATACAACACTATTCACGAATACAGAACTATTCACAGAAAAATGAAATTTCTCTTCTTTGTCCAACATGTCTATTATGGTTACTATCTTTGATTGTATCCATGTTTTGATCTTCATTCTTGAATTTTACTCCACTGTGCTCTATTTTGGAGTATTTTTGAACTTGGATAAACTAAAGTACGAATCCCTAATCTTTGATCTTTTATCTCACTGGATTCGTTTCTTAAAAATATTTTTCATCATCCTCAACCTAAATGATGATATTAGTGAATATCTTTGGCATGTAGTGCAAAGATGAATGATTAACTGATGAATATCTTTGGCCCGTAGTGCAAAGATGAACAGATGTTGAGATGAACATGACCAACTGGTGATACAAATGAATATCTTTGGCCTGTAGTGCAAAGATGAATATTTGATTCAAGATGTATATTGATTGATGTTACAGGGATAAAATATTGATGATAGACTTTTAAATTCATAGATGATAGTAGATTTCATTCTTTACTTAACTCTAAAAATGAATTTTTATTTCCGCTGCGAATATTGATCTAAAATTGGTTGTCCATTATATTTTATCTGATTTGTTGAAGGCTAACAATAATTTGTTTTTCTTTATCTTAATCATAATATTCTTTACTGGGCTAGTTAAGCTCACCCTTTTCTTTTTTGTTCCATTTTTCTTCTCAGGAGGTGAGAATATAGCAGGAACTAGTCGGGGTATGGAGTGATGGTTCTAGAAAGTTGTTTTAGAAGTCCTCACTATTTTTTGTAAAATAGTGTATCAATAATTGTAATGAGGACTCCTTTTGAGTTTGAATACTGTCTATTAGACAATATTTGTATTTAAACTCAAAGTATATGTGTTGTCGTATTTTGCATGACAATTGTATTAATGAAGTTGTATTTGTTTCTTTACCATGTATTTGACAACTCAGAATGGGTGATGTATACCTATTTTGGGGGCGTCACAGTTGGTATCAGAGCTTAGGGATATGGTCTCTGGCGGAGATCGTGGAATAGAACTAGGAGGGGAGAGACGAGTGATCCTTCGCTAGTGTGTCATACCTAAGCTTATTTGGTTGGTCAGTCGGAGCATATTGTTTATATGTGATATGTTAATTTGTTAATTAACCCCTTGTTTTGTGGCAGTATTTAAGAATATCAGCTATAAATATTAACAAGGGAGTGAATGAGACCGTGGAGACACCTTTAATCACCACCCAGGGGAACGTGCAATAGGAAGGAAATATTCCTCTTGTAAACAACACTACCGAACAAACGATGAATGATGGAATGTTTAGAAGCTGTTTGTAGTTCATGCAAAATCAAACGAGGGAGACTCGTGTACAAAATACGAGTGAAATGATATAGCAACGCAAGGCTTGTCACAGCCAAGCAATTAAAAGAGTTGGGACCACCAGAATTTGTGGGAAAGCCAGATCCGATCAAGGAAAAAATGTGGGTTAAACAAATTTCTAAGATATTTGATGTCTTGGGATGCACGGAGGAACATAAGGTTCCATTCGCCACCTTTATGTTCCGTGGTGATGCAGATTACTGGTGGGAATCTATGAAGCGTACCCAGCCTGCTGTACTCAACATGTCTTGGGAAACATTTCAGAAACTATTCAATGACAAGTACTTTCCTGAAAGTATTCGTCATATGAAGGAGGTAGAGTTTATCAGACTGGAACAAAATAACATGACTGTGTCTCAGTACGAGGCTAAGTTCGCAGAGTTATCCAGGTTTGCACCTCATTTGGTAGAGAATGAGGAACGAATGATATGGATGTTTCTAAGAGGTCTAAAACCCGAGATTCGGCAATATCTTATCTCTCATAAATTTTTTTTATATTCAGATGATTTAAACAAGGCTCAATTATTAGAGCGAGATAATGAGTATGTTCAACTGAGGGACCACAATCAGGGTCATACCGGTGGCAGCAGTCATCCGAGCAATGACAACCAGTGGGAAGAAAAATATTTGAACAAAAGCGGTAACCACTCTTGTGGTAATCGTGGCCATGATAATAAAAGGAGCGAGTCCAGAGGAGATTTCAAAAAGAGAAGGTAAAACAATGATAACATGAAGACGTCAGCACTAACATCCACTGTTTCCAAGGAAGGAGAACGATCATCGATCGTTTGTTATAAATGCGGGAAAGAGGGACACATCAGCCCAAACTGCCCACAACAATCCAAGGTGTGTTATAACTGTGGAAAGGAAGTTCATATATCTAGAGATTGTCTTGTAGCGAAACCAAGTCCAACGGGAATGGTGACTCCAAAGGCTGTCCCGGACAAGTCAAAGTTGGTGGTTCCTGGAAGGGCATTTTTTGTGACTGCCCAAAATGCGAGGAACCTGAACGAGGTGATCACGGGTAAGCTAATCATAAACTCTTGCGAAGTTTATACCTTATTAGATACCGGTTCTACCCATTCTTTTATCTCTCCTGCTTGTGCTCAACGTTTGAACTCGACTCCGGAGAAATTAGATCTTGACTTATCTGTTGAGACTCCGTTAGGAGAAACTTTCATTACATCTACTATTTATAAATCTTGTTTGATTCAAGTTGGAACCATCACATTACCTGCCGATCTTATTTCGTTGAAAATACTTGCATTTGATGTGATTTTAGGGATTGATTGGTTAACCACTCATCATGCTAAAATTGATTATTTTTGTAAGGTTGTTAGTTTTCATATTCCTAACCAACATGTTATGCGAATTCAAGCAACCAAACCACTAAAGTCAATCACTGTCATATCAAGCCATAAAACTATGTCAAGCTTTCTTAGCCCATGTCACGGATTTGAACAAAAACACGTCAGATTTGAATAATATTTCTATTGTTAGTGAATTTCCTGAAGAACTTCCCGGTCTACCCCCAGAACGTGAAGTTGAATTCTTTATTGACCTTGAACCTAGTACAAATCCCATTTCTAAAACCCTATATTGAATGGCTCCTATTGAACTTCAGGAGTTAAAGGTCCAATTATAGGAGTTGTTGGACATCGGTTCTGTGACGCCCCCAAATCTGGGTATCTTCCAACCCGACAGATGGTGCTACACGGTGCTACAGTTCACATAAACATTCAATTAAAATGCCTCAAAAGAACGGATATGTCTTATATATATATCAAAAGAATATTTACATTCCCCGGGTTCTTTACAACCAATACATTTTCTTTGTCATAATATCAATATTATTCCTTAAAAAACCTATACTATTACATATGTAATCTACGGGTTCGCCTTCGCCTTCCCTTTATCCTTACCGGATCCATCGGTCCGTTCGGTCTTAGTTGCATTCATATGGTTCAAGCAAGAATGAGCCTAACTAGCTCAGCAAGTACAACAATTCTAGGAAAATAGCATGCTTGAAACATAGGAATCGTATATCTTCAATAACTGAACAATAGTTACAAAGTACTATCGATAATTCAAAATAGCACTTCTTTTCATTCAAAACGTTTTACAACAACAATATTCAGTAAAACATCAATTCCGTAAGCATTTCATAAGTACTTTGAAAAGGACATCCCGGAACGAAGTTCGTAAAACCGACATAGCTTACGAGCACGTCTAGGTGATCAGCCTATAGTACTCTATGTTGATTAACACTACATTCATTAAACGCGTATACGTTTAAGTTGTGGCAACCTCGCGTGCCTGTCGTTTGACGACAAAACATTTTAGCATATTCAGTCTACTTTTGAAAACCACAACAATATTAGTTTGGTAAATCCTTATCAATACTTGATAGAATAACATAGCATATGTCTAGCCGAAAGGATTGGCTTTGACTTCCTCAGATACTAACTCATGCGAAGAATACATGAATCACAAAGACTTGTCCAGATCGAACTGGAACAAGGGTTAGAGTACTTGCCTTTAGCGTCTGCTTATAGATATAACACGTGCACTTTATGTCTTTAAGGTCTTTACATTAGATAATAACATCACATAGTACATTATGTCATGAATAATAATATAGATGGTTCCTAAAGAATCTTACCCTTCTTCTCAATCTAAATACGTATTAGATTTGTTATTATTGGTTCCGGCTTTCTGTTAGGTCATTCTTACGTTCATATGTAATTGACTTAACTTAACTCTAAGTGTTCATACTTAAGGCTTAATTATATCTTAACAATGTTTTATTAAGATCCTCATTTAATTGCTTATCAAATACTCTTCATGCTTAACATGTAAACATTTCTTTATTATCTAGGTTATGAAGCTGGCGCTGCAGCGCCGGCTATTGCACTTGGTGCCGCGCTGCGGCGTCACCACTTATTGTTCAAAAACCCAGACTCGGCGCTGCGGCGCGAGTCTCTGTGTTATATATGTCGTCTTTGCGTCATGAGTTCATGGGGAGGGCCATTTTGGTGTCATGCGGCGCTTATATTGGCCTTAGGTTGGCGTCATGGCGCCATTTCATGCACCGTAAAACTTGGACAGTTTTGAAACTTTTGTGAAACTCCCAGACTCGTAACTTCTTCGTTATAAGTCCGAATTGGCACGTTCAAGAGCCTACGGGTCACAAATTATGTACTTTATGCGTTCATGCAAGAATTTTATCTATATTACTTCATTTGCTAAAATTTAACCTATTAGTCCATTTTAACGAAAACGATAAACGTTCGCGAACGTTCAATGATTGTTTCTTCGTTCTAAGTCAGAATCCGGCCATTTTCGAGTTCGCAACTCTATAATGCCAAATATGACTTTACTCCATCGAAAACCAACGTTTACGACTTCAAACACAAAATACGAGTTCCATTCCGAGAACTTCATGAATTCGACGATTATCGTCCAATCATGTAAATTCCGGCGAAACCTCATTACTAAACATTCTAGGTGGATCTTAGTCAACATATAGACATTTCAAGTTACTTATTACACCAACTTATTATCAAAGTAGGTTTTGACTTATTCTCATAAGTCAATGATTTATTTAACTTATTAACTACAAATTATCATGCTTATGACTTACTATGAACTTAAGTCCATCAATCAATGTTCTCATACTATATTGAATCTACTAACATCATATGGCAAGTTTTGTACAAAGTTATCAACTTATTTAGGTTCAAGGTACTTATTCCTCTTATTCGGCTTAAGTTCATTACTTATCCACTTCCCAAATGTTCTTAACATATATGTTCATTAGGTTACACTTCTCTTATCACCATACTATGATAGAGATGGAAGAGACAAGATAATTTACCTTTGATGAACTAGTACTTCTTCTTTGAAAACTAACAATGGAAGGTTTAAGCTTCAAAGTGCTTTTGGGCTCTAACAAATAAGTTGTTTATCTTGAGAGGAGTTGGATGAAATTTTAACAACCAACTTAAGAAATGAAGCTTGGTATTTATAGGCAACTCAAAGTGAGGGCAACTTAGTCATTTGGACATTCCACCTCCTTATTATTCATTGCTTATCAACCAAGACTACTTGCTAGCCACTTCTATTACTTGGCCATCACAACACTTGGTCATTACACAAAAATGTTTGCCCATCAAGTCTACCAATTTACACTTGGATTGCCCCATGGATCATGTCCAATTCATTGGGCTTGCTAATTAATCTAGCTAATTTCCTTGTTAGGCTTGCATTAATTAATTTGGGCTTCATTAACTAAATACTTGGGCTTGATAATAAATCCCACATAGGTTTACATATTATTCATATTGGACTTGCTCTTTATACAATATCCACCATTCAATTTCATTAGATTTTAATACATACATTCTCAATTTAAGTCCGCATGCGAATTATTGCATTTTCCATACTTAGATTATTATTAAATAATTCATCTCGCTTCGATATTCTAACGTTACGTATTTCTCGAAAGTTAAAAAATAATTCCCGAGTGTTAAACGGTGAATAGTGTTTTCGTAAACTTTCTCAGAAAATATTTATTTTCGTCTTGAAAATTCAAACACTTTAATTCATTCACGTGGTTCAAATACTTTGATATTCCGGCGTTTCTAGGTTATAGAACGACATACATCTTATTAACACATATAATAACAAATAATATTATTTTATTCATTATTTAATTCTTTCAAATATTTTACAAAGGATCCGAATTTCTCGGTCGTTACATTCTTCCCCCCTTATAAAGATTCTATCCCCAGAATCTCGCCCTACATTACTCAAACAAAAGAGGATAATTCTTCTTTATTTTCTCTTCCAATTCACATGTTGCTTCCTCGATATCGTGATTCTTCCATAACACCTTTACTGACGATATTACCTTGTTTCGCAGAACTAGCTCTTTTCTATCGATGATTTGAATCGGCATCTCTTTATATGTTAAATCCTTCTCAATTTGAATAGGCTCAAATTCTATTACGTACTTGTAATTCGGTTTGTAAGGACGTAACACTGAAACGTGAAATACATTATGTATTCGTTCTAGGTCTAGAGGTAACGCTACCCTATAAGGTACCTCACCTACCCGTTCTAATACCTCAAAAGGTCCTATAAACCTTGGGCTTAGTTTTTCCTTCTTTCCAAAGCGTATCTTTTCTTTCCAGGGAGATACCTTTAGAAATACGTACGAGCCTACCTCAAACTCTTTATTCTCTCGATGTAAGTCTGCGTATTTCTTTTGTCTGTCTTGAGCTGTTATGAGACGCATACGTATCAACTTCACGACATCCGCTGTTTGCTGCACCAATTTTGGTCCTAGCATTTGGCGTTCTCCCACTTCAGCCCAATACAATGGTGTTCGACACTTTCTCCCATATAAAGCTTCATAGGGCGGCATACCTATGCTTGCATGATAACTGTTGTTATACGCAAATTCTACTAATGGTAGATGATCATCCCAACTACCCTTGAAATCCATGACGCAAGATCTCAACATATCTTCTAACATCTGAATTGTCCTCTCGCTCTGTCCATCAGTTTGTGGATGATATGTTGTACTCAACTTCAAATATGTCCCCAACTGCTCTTGAAGACTTCTCCAAAAGTTTGATGTGAATCGTGGGTCACAATCTGACACTATCGAAATAGGTGCTCCATGTCAGGAAATTATTTCCTTAACATAGAGTGTAGCTAACTGATCTAAGTTATACTTAATTCGAATTGGCAAAAAGTGAGCCGATTTAGTCAACCGGTCAACTATTACCCAAATCGCATCATATCCCTTCTGAGTCATCGGAAGTCCCACCACAAAGTCCATCGTGATATGCTCCCACTTCCACTCCAGAATCTCCAATAACTGTAACAAGCCACTTGATCATTGATGTTCGACTTTAACTCTTTGACAAGTCAAGCACCTACTCATATAATCGGCTATTTCTCTCTTCATGTTCGGCCACCAAAAACTCTGTCGAAGGTCTTGATACATCTTAGTGCTACCAGGATGAATCGAGTACCTAGAACTATGAGCCTCTTGTAAAACTTGCTCCTTTAATTCCGTCTCATTCGGAACCCAAATTCTTCCCTCAAATCTTAATAATCCCTCATTATCAAGACTAAACTTAATATCATTTTCATTGGTCAACCACTTCTTCATCTGGTCACACTCATCGGTTTTGAGCTGCACCTCTTTGACTCTCTCTACGATGGTAGAATGAATCTCTGTCGCAAACAGTCTTTGGTCCGCCTCAATTGGGAACTTCACCTCTAACTCCATCCTAGCCATCTCCGTTATTAACTCAGTTTGAGCTGTTAACATAGACAACTTCTCCTGACCCTTTCTACTTAAGGCGTCGGCCACTACATTGGCTTTTCCAGGGTGATACAAGATTTCACAGTCGTAATCCTCTATCAACTCCAGCCACCTCCTCTATCTCATATTCAACTCCTTCTGTGTGAAGATATATTTTAGACTCTTGTGGTCCGTGTATATCTCACACTTTTCCCCATAAAGATAATGTCCCCATATCTTTAAGGCAAACACCACCGCGGCTAGTTCCAGATCATGAGTAGGGTAAACTTTCTCATAATCCTTCAACTGCCTAGATGCATACACAATAACCTTGCCATGCTGCATGAGCACGTAACCAAGTCCTCTATGCGAAGCATCGCTATAAACCACAAAATTTCATGTGTCATCGGGCAATGACAAAGCAGGCGCTTCACTCAACTTCTTCTTCAGTTCTTGAAAACTATCTTTGCATTTCTCAGTACATACATACTTCACCGTCTTCCTCGTCAAGTTAGTCAATGGAGTAGCTATCTTCGAAAAGTCCTAAATGAACCTTCGATAGTAACCCGCTAACCCTAGGAAACTCTGCACCTTAGTCGGTGTTTTCGGTTGTTCCCAATTCATCACGGCTTCCACCTTCGCTGGATCTACTGAAATCCCCTCATGGTCAATGACATGACCTAAAAAATGTACCCTCTCTAACAAAAATTCACACTTAGTGAACTTCATATAACTTTTCCTTCCTTAATGTCTCCAACACTAGTCTTAGGTGTTCAGCATGATCTTCCGGCATCTTAGAGTAGACTAGAATATCATCAATAAACACCACAACGAACTTGTCCAAATATTGTTTGAACACTCTGTTCATCATGTCCATAAATGCAGCAGGTGCATTAGTCAACCCAAATGCCATCACCAGAAACTCGTAATGACCATAACGAGTTCTGAATGATGTCTTTGGCACGTCTTCATTTCGAACCTTCAGCTGATGATACCCCGTCCTTAAATCAAATTTGGAAAAATATTTTGCCCCTTTAAATTGATCAAAAAGATAGTCGATCCTGGGCAATGGATACTTATTCTTTATCGTTAACTTGTTCAACTCTCAGTAGTCGATACAAAGTCTTGACAAACAGTACCGGTGCTCCCCACGGCTAAACACTCGGTTGAATGTACTTCCTGTCCAACAATTCCTGCAACTGTACCATCAACTCCTTCATCTCCACTGGCGCCATACGATACGTTTCCCTAGAAACTGGTGCCGCTCCTGGCACAATATCTATTACGAACTCGGTCTCTCTATCCGGCGAAAGACTCGGTAACTCACTTGGAAATACCTCCATGAACTCACTCACTATAGGTATTTGTTCCATGGTCGCTCCCACTCTCTGGGTATCAACCACATGACACAAATATCCTACACACCCCTTCCTCAATAATTTCCTAGTTTGTGTCATGGTAAGACAACACGAACGTCCCGATGATTTATTCCCGTAAAATATTACATGAGATTATTTTAATGTTTTAATATTTACACATATCTTTTGACAATCTATAATTGCCTCGTGTTTAATCAACCAATCCATTCCGAGGATTACGTCGAATTCTCCTAACTTTATCGGTATCAGATCTACCGATAATTTACAACCTCGAATGTCTACGCAACAACTCCTATGAATATCTTTAACATGAATTATCTCTTCATTGGCTACCTTAATGTTTAAAGGTATAGGCAACTTTTCGGGAAGTAATCCTAGCCGTCTAGCAAAATCACATACAATAAACGAACAAGTAGCACCCAAGTTAAACAACACGTATGCATTTAAGTCGTTGATCGGAATAATACCTGCGACTACATCCCCTGAGGCCATTGCGTCTTGGACGGTCATATTAAAGGTACGAGCCATCGGCCTACCCGGCTGCACTGGACCCCCAATAGTTAACTTACCACTATTGGTGCCCCTATTCCCGTCTGTCCCCTTCTTTGGGCAGTTCTTTGCCATGTGGTCAGTTGAACCACATATAAAGCATCCATGATTCTTCTTCAGGCTTGGACAATTTGGTGCAATATGCCCCTCATGTCCGCAGTTATAACACACGGCCTTACCTTTGAGATAGACTCCTAAATGAGTGTTCTTGCAGGTCTTGCAGGCCTCCATCCTCCTTTTTAGGTCCCCTAGTTTCACTACGGGATTCCCCGAGCTACTCACCTTCCTCTTATACCCTTCGCCACTCCCGCTGGCACCTTCAACCTTTATTCCCCCTTCCATCTTCCCCTTAATTTTCTTGTCCTTGTGGTATTGGCTCAACGCCTCGCTACCACCTTCGGCAATTATTGCCTTCTCTAAAATAATTCCAAAGGAAGTACTTTGGAACATAGAGATACGGTTATAGAGCCAGGGTTTCAAGCCCTGCTCGAACCGTCAAGCTTTCCTCACCTCGGTATTCACTTGGTGTGGAGAGAACCTTGCCAGTTCATTAAACTTGGTGGCATATTGGGGAACCGTCATGTTCCCTTGCTTCAACTCCAAAAACCGTATCTCCATCCTTCCCTGCATGCTCGTGGGAAAATAGTTCTCATAAAATATTTCTTTGAACCTCACCCACGTTATCCCATCTATTCCGGCCCTAGCCTGATTGGCCTCCCACCAAAAGTTGGCCTCTCCCTTCATCGTGTAGGTTGCAAAGACAACCTTTTGGGCCTCGTCGACATTTGCTATCACAAATGCCTTCTCGATCTCCTTCACCCACGTTTGGGGTTCGATAGGGTCCGTAGTTCCTTTGAACTCCGACGGACCCACACTCTTAAAGTCCTTGAATGTAGTAGCTCGTACTACACCAGGATTTACGAGGATATTAGCTCCAGTTTGATTAAACACTATGGTTAAAAGGTTCAAAAATTCCTGCATGAGGTTAACCGGACCTCCCTCCGATTGATTTGTGTTCGCACCTTGGTTACGTGGTACTCTTCTTGGTGGCATTTTGCTGTTACAATAAACACATATTTCGTTGTTATTCATTTCCGGCCAGTTAGTTATTATTCAATGTTAAACAATAACTTAAACATTCGTTACTCAACATTTTTTGAATAAGAAAACTTATATTAATTCATTGTAGTATAATACTACATCGGTTACATAACACAGCCTAAGCCGAATACATTACTTTCCCGCCATTGCTTTCAAAAAATTGGGATTTACAAAAGACTACCCTTGATTATACAAAAGAGGGCTTTACGTCACTACTAGATACAAAAATATGTACATCTCTAACTACTCTAATCACTACTAGATTACATTTTCCTTAAGGCATTTTCAAAATCCGCCTTGGCAAGACCGAAAATAATATCACGGCTGATAGTATGTTGCGTCTGCCCTGTCTCTACGGGGTAACCAGCTACCTACAACTGGAAATCCTCATGAGAATTCCTATGGATATAGGACATTCTCCCTATCTTCTACTTCTTTGTCTTTAGCTCCTCCCTGAGCTCAAAGACCTCCTGTTTCAACCCATGAACCTTGTCCTTGGCCAAAACCCTTTCATCATGTTCCTGCTCCCACATGGACTCCACGTCCGTCTTATCCTCTATAACAGCTTGGAGCTCAGCCTTCAGCTCCTTAACCTCATGGCAGTAATGAATGTTCCTATCTATCACTGACATGAATAATGACATCATTGACTCCCCCAGAGCCGTCTCCGCTTCTATAGCTACTGGGTTGAAGGACACTGCTTCCACTTCCTCTTCTATCATGCCATCAAATACTGACATGAGATCTAAACTTTCTGAGTCTCTAGACTCAACCACTACAATCTCGGGATCTGCCGCTATGGGACTCGGTATAATCTCTACCTGATTAACCGATTCTTCACTGACTACCTGTACGTCTCTATTTTCTCTTGACATCTACAACAACACAAAAGTTGGATTAGTACACGTTATTAGAAAAATAAAAACACATAACATATATAATGCATTTTTATAAGGTTAACTTCCATATTTTATTCTTTGACATTTCTTAAGGTTATGATGTGACACCCCCAAATTCGGTACTTCCATTTCCACAGGATTTGGTGTTCACTGTACAAACATCATCCAACTATCTACCCATAAATAAATTCAAACCATGCAATAGATAGAAATAATAATAAATCTCCCCTTATGGGGTTACATTAACTACATAATAAATGAATCCCAGGTTGCTCTAACCTTAAATCATCTATGCGGAAACATAAACAAATAAGTCTTAAGTAACATCAATTCTAATTATCATTACATAACCACATAAATATTCAATCTTCATTACTTGCTAAGCTTGCCCTTGCCTTTACTAGTGGAAGGTTCGTCTGCTCTTTCATTCTTAACTGCAATGTTACTATTACGCAAGAGTGAGCACGATTGCCCACAAGTATAACAATATAATAATGAAATAATAACATGTGAATAAATCAAAGACTTCTGAAATAAAAGCTCAACTTTTGAATCAAGAATGAATAACAAGAATCAAATGATTTCTGAGGGTCATAAGACCTTGAACTATGTCCTAGGTTATCAAGGGTTATACTTGAAACCTTTAACAGTCATAAGACTATGGACTCTTCTTCCCGTACTTAGGGGGATCAGCCCTTAATACCATATTGTGCACAATATCTAAACGCTAACGCATAAGTAAATCCCTTTGCAGGGTTGTTCATCTCAGTTTGACATTCGAGCCCGCACCAAAGGAAGTTTGGTTTGGATAATTCAATAAGGGTTCTGAAATTTAGAACGTTCATCAACTATGGACTAGTCGAATCAATAAGGTTCACTAGTCTAACAAGGTTCAACAATAATGATATTCAAATTGAATAATAATCTCAAGAAGTATACAATAGAACAAATATTGTATAACAAATTCATACTTTGAAAGGATAATAAATCTTTAATATAATAATTCGAACTTGAATAATAGTAATGAGAATTTACTCAAGGTAAATAATAAACTTGAACAATGATAACAAGTAGGGTTAGGAAACTTGCCTTGTGCGTAGATTACACTTTAATTAAACACGTTCCTTGAATATAATCCTATATACCATTTACATTCATAATACCAGTTAATTATAACTTAACTAATCATCATAAGTTCATTCTCTTTGTCTAACTTTGATTATGACTATACTTAGTCAATTTATCACATCCATTGTCACATAATTTACACCTCACAATTAACAAGCTAATTATGTAATCAATAATTCAATCCACATGTAATTATGTTATTTACATGTTAAGTGTCTATTTTAACATCTCATTATACTTATAACATAATTTTATGTTCATTACATTAAGTTAACATCACACTCATGGACTTAAACACTTAAAAATTTTCATTTCGTATTTTTTACGGATAGTTAACATGTATTTCACTTTTATACTCAGAGCTTCGTACTGCATGCATTACATAGCATACTTGACTTGAGACTTACATGTATGACATATGCATGGCATCAGACGCATGGAAAAAAAAGCGGTGAACCATGCTATGGCAATATGGCCATGACGTATCGATTGAAGAAATAGCGATTCATGGAAAATCGCAGAACGTGCCAATTTCTATCAATTTCTTAATTTCTACACGAATTTAAATATACCCACATGATATAATTCATACATAATAATTACCCATCATTTACATAATGATTTTAACCCATTAAAATACATAATTACAAAATTAAAACATGCAAATTTTCACTATTCTTTGTGTTTTTGAAGATTTTGAACAAAACATAAAATTTAACACTACGGATTCGTTATAACACTGAATCCGTTCGTTTAAGGCTTGGTCTCTTCATATCAACATGCATAATCAAATGAGAGTGGGAAGTTTATAAAAACATTTATGTTTGACATATTAAAATCACGTATAAGGCCATATGGCCATAACTCATACTCTGTAAGTTTTGATCAACATATATGACGTAATTTCATGAAATTGATGATATGGTTTACAAAGTATATATATAATTAAATACGATGTGATGTGTCATAACACATACACAACCCATAATCATTACTCCTATCCCAATTACAGAGGTTTAAACCAAAAACTTTGAAAGCCATATTCATGAAACTTAAACAACGTAAAATAGAAATTGGGTTTGAAGAGATTACCCGAAGCGTAGTGTAGATTTTAATAAGAGGTGAATTCCTTCTCAAGAATTATCAATTTCTCTCTGACTTCTCAACTCTCTAATTCTCCCCCTCTCTGTTTTGCCAGACTTAGAAATAATAATGAATGAAAAAGAATACATAATAAAGTAACTGAGTCTTTATGCGCAGAGTTGAGGTCAGTTACTCCATACGTGGTTTAACTGCCCTCAACTCCTCTTAAGGCCTCATTTGGCTAGCCTTAAAGGCTTATAACCATTTAATTTAATAAAACCTTTTATTATATAGTTTAAATCATGTCACACCCATACACAATAATTCAAGTATCTAATTTAATTTAAATTAAATAAAAATATAATATTTATCATAAATTCACATAATCATATAATTACTTTTCTCATTAATTAATTAAATTAAATTATTAAATCTTTAATTAATTATTAAATTAATTAAAATAACATTAGGCTTATTAAATATTCCTTTTTAATTAAATAAGCTCACATAAATACATACTTTGAATAATAAATATTCTCCATATTAATTTAATAAATATAACACATATAATTAAATTAATCCACCACAATTGTATCAAATAATTATTTAATCCAATAATTAAATCATCGAAAATATTTATTTAATTCAATAAATATTAAAATTAATTTACAAAATCTCGTTAATTCATCTCTTTCCCCTTAAAAAGGATTACTGTCCCCGAGAATCACGACTCAATAAATTCGACTTCGTTACATTCTCCCCCCCCCTTACAAAGATTACATCCCCGTAATTGCTTACACATAATTTAAGTAAATAAATGAGGTAATTCTTCATCATATTCTCTTCGAGTTCCCACGTAGCTTCTTCAGCGTTGTGGTTCCTCCAAATTACCTTAACAGAAGGTATTACTCTATTTCTGAGAACTTGTTCATTTTTGTCGACAATTTGAACGGGAATTTCTTCGTAAGATAAGTTTTTTTCAAAATGTAGGGGTTCGTATTCAATTACATGCTCGTAATCAGGTTTGTAGGGTCGTAAAACTGAAACATGGAAGACGTTATGGACATTCTCGAGTGCTGGAGGTAGGGCTACCTCGTGCGCAACTTCTCCGATTCTTCTCAGTACTTCAAATGGTCCAATGAATCTTGGGCTCAATTTCCCTTTCTTTCCGAACCTGATCTTTCCCTTCCAAGGAGAGACCTTCAAGAAAACATAACTACCTGATTCAAATTCGATATTTTTACGATGTGGATTAGCGTATTTCTTCTGTCTATCTTGAGCTGCTACCAGTCGTGCTCGGATCACTTTGACTATTTCTGCTGTCTGCTGTACCAATTTTGGCCCTAGCAATTACCTTTCACCAACTTCATCATAGTAAAGCGGAGTTCTGCACTTTCTGTCATATAACGCTTCATAAGGCGGCATGACAATACTAGCGTGGTAACTTTTGTTGTACCCGAACTCTAATAACGGTAGGTGATCATCCCAATTTCCTTTAAAGTCCACATCACATAGGCTCTTAGCATATCTTCTAATGTCTGAATCGTTCTTTCGCTTTGTCCGTCTATTTGAGGGTTGTATGCTATACTCATTCGCAATTGCGTACCCATGCATTCCTGAAGACATTTCCAGAAATTCGATGTAAAGCGCGGATCTCTATCAGAAATAATTAACACCGGAACTCCGTGCCTCAAAACAATCTCTTTTACGTATAACCTCGCCAACTGATCTAAGTTGAATCTGATTTTAATCGGAAGGAAGTGTGCGGATTTCGTCAGTCGGTCAACGATAACCCATACTGCGTCGTAGCCTTTTTGAGTCGTCGGAAGGCCAACCACGAAGTCCATTGTAATATGTTCCCATTTCAATTCTGGGATCTCTAACGGTTGTAGCAATCCACTTGGTCTCTGATGTTCTGCTTTCACTTTCTGACAGGTAAGACACTTGGCAACACATTCTACAACATCTCGTTTAAAATTTGGCCACCAGAAATGTTGTCAAAGATCTTGGTACATTTTGGTACTACCAGGGTGAATCGAATATCGTGAACTATGAGCCTCGCTCAAAATTTCTTCCTTAATCTCTTGTACTGGCGGAACCCAAATTCTACTTTTTAATCTTAGTATTCCTTCCTTATCCATCTTAAATCTCGGTTCAGTTCCTTCAGATATCTTCTTTGTCACCTTTTTACATTCTTCGTCCTGAAGCTGAGCCTCCTTTGCTTTATCTAGTAGAGTTGTACCAGATTGCATCTGAAATAGCTTCTCATCAATCTCCATAGGATACTTCACTTCTAACTCCAATTTCTCCATTTCTGAACTTAGCTCCTCCTGAGCAGTTAACATCATCAATTTCTTATGACCCTTTCTACTTAAGGCGTCGGCAACCACATTTGCTTTACCCGGATGGTATAAAATCTCACAGTCATAATCCTTAATTAATTCCAACCATCTTCTTTGACGCATATTCAAATCTTTCTGTGTGAAAATATATTTCAGACTTTTGTGGTCCGTATATATTTCACACTTCTCCCCGTAGAGATAGTTCCTCCAAATTTTCAAAGAAAAAACAACTGCAGCTAACTCCAAGTCATGGGTCGGATATCCCTTCTCGTAATCCTTCAATTGTCGTGATGCATACGCAATGACTTTACCATTTTGCATCAGCACACAGCCATGTCCTTTATGCGACGCATCACTATAAACAACAAAATTTCCTGTATCGTCCGGAAGAGATAACACAGGTGCCGTACCAAACCTCTTCTTCAATTCTTGAAAACTTTCCTCACACTTATCCGTCCAAACAAATTTCACAGCTTTTCGAGTTAAATTCGTTAACGGAGTTGCGATCTTGGAAAAGTCTTATATGAACCTTCTATAATATCCTGCCAATCCTAGAAAACTTCGTACTTTCGACGGTGTCCTCGGTTGATCCCAGTTAATCACGGCTTCGACTTTTGATGAATCTATCAAAATTTCGTTTTTATCGATCACGTGACCAAGAAATTGCACTCGTTCAATCCAAAATTCGCATTTCAAAAACTTGGCATACAACTTTTCCCTCCTCAATACCTCCAACGTTAATCTTAAATGCTCTTTGTGTTCTTCTTTGGTTTTTGAATATACCAAAATGTCGTCTATAAATACCACTACGAATTTGTCCAAAAACGGCTTGAACATACCATTCATTAGTCCCATAAATGCTGCAGGAGCATTCGTAAGACCAAATGACATTACTAAAAATTTGTAGTGACCATATCACGTTCTTAATGCTGTCTTCGGTACATCCTCCGGCCTCACCTTCAGTTGATGATAACCGCTTCTCAAGTCTATCTTGGAAAAATATCTCGTTCCCTTCAATTGATCAAGCAGGTCGTCGATCCTCGGTAATGGATATTTGTTCTTAATCATGACCTTATTCAGTTCTCTGTAGTCAATACAGAGCCGCATCGATCCGTCCTTCACAAATAACACCGGCGCTCCCCATGGCGATACGCTCAGTTGAATGTACTTCTAGTCCAGTAATTCTTGTAGTTGTACCATTAATTCTTTCATCTCTACTGGTGCCATTCGGTATGGTGCCTTCGATATTGGAGCGGTTCTGGGCGCCAGATCGATCACAAAATCTACCTCTCTGTCTGGTGGAAGTCCTGGCAAATCGTCTGGAAATACGTTGACGAAGTCCCTTACAATCGGTATTTCTTCTACCTTCGAATTCTCTTTTCGACTGTCGACTATGTAAGCTAAGTATCCTACACAACCTTGTTTTAATAACTTCCTGGCCTGCATCATCGTCAGACAACTCGCTTGTCTAGGCGACTTGCTACCATAAAACATAACCTTTAACGGAGTCATAAGGTTAATACGCTTCTTTTGGCAATCAATTACAGCCCCGTAATTGAATAACCAGTCCATTCCCAATATAACGTCAAATTCCCCAAGTCGAATAGGGATAAGATCTACGTTCATGATATTACCCTTAATATCTACTCTACAATTCTTATGTACGTACTTAACAAGGATTATTTCTCTATTCGCAATTTCTATGTTCATGAGGTAATCCAATTCATCCCTAGGCAAATCTAAATTCTTAGCAAAGTCATCGGATATAAAGGAACAAGTAGCACCTGAATCAAATAAAACATAAGCATTAATTTTATTGATCAGAATAATACCTGACACCACATCACGCAACTGAACTGCATCCTGTACTGTCATATTGAAAGTTCTGGCGGTCGGTCGGTTTGTTGCGGTTGGTCCGGTGATAGTTAAGGCATTTCCACTGTTGTTTCCCCGGCTCCCTCCTGGTCTTGACCCTCCCGATCCCTTCTTAGGACAGTCTCTTGCCAGATAGTCCTTTGAACCACAAGTAAAGGAAGCACCCTTCTTTTGGGTTAGGACAGTTAGGTGCTATGTGGCCTTCCTGACCACAATTGTAGCACACTCTTTTTCCTTTCATACAAACTCCCAGATGGGTTTTCCCGTAGGTCGGGCATTCTTCGATTCTTTTCTTTTGACTACCTTGCTGATTCCCCGATGATGAGTTGTCATTCCACCTTTTATTCTGATTAAAATTTCCACCTCTTGTGCCACTTCCACTAGCCTTGTTATTTACTTCACCTTCACTCTTCTTCTTCTTCTGATCTTGATTATACTTCGTCACCGCATTGTTTCCACCTTTTGTGAGGATGGCCTTTTCCAGTACTCCGCCAAATGTGTTTATCTGAAACATTGATACTTTACTATATACCCAAGGCTTTAGTCCTTGTTCGAATCTTCTGGCTTTTCTCTCGTCCGTGTGTACTTGATACGGGGCGAACCTCGCTAACTCGTTGAATCTAGCCGCATAATCAGGTACGCTCATATTTCCCTACTTCAATTCCAGAAATTGAACCTCCATCTGGTTGGGAAGTACATCTCGAAAAACATTTCTTTAAATCTCTCCCAAGTAATTACACCTTCACCTCCACGAACTTTGTTTGCTTGCCACCAATAGCTAGCTTCGGACTTCAGCATAAATGTTACAAAAGCGGTCTTCTGGTCTTCTCTAACCCTAGCAACGTCGAAAACCTTCTCCATTTCCATAACCCACGTTTGAGCCTCGATCGGGTTCATGGAACCTTTAAATTGGCAGTAAGACCACCACCTTGAAATCTTTAAACGTAGTATTTGGTGGAGCTTGAGGTTGATTATTCATTGCTCCAGTCAGTAAGTTAACCAAATGCTGCACGGGATTAGCATTGGCATTATTGTTGTTATTTGTTGACTCTTCCTGAGCTGGTTGACGTTGTTGTCTTCTTCTAGGCGACATATTTCTGTTAAGAATAATATATGCTTATTAAATCTCTATTAAATTCTCTAAATAGTTAAGACTTAACTCAACAATTTAATATAATTATTTAACGCATCATCTCAAATAACTTAATATATTTAATTCAAACTAAAAATTTTACATCAAATGATAGCATAACTGCTATTTACATCCACCATCCTGAGATAAAGAATCCACAGGATTTAAATATTAAAATATTCCTTTGTTCATAAACATATCGAATTTACAAATAAAACTAACTAAGTCTTTCACATAATTAAACAGATTATATCACTGTCTGTCAAGGCACTGAATAGCCTTGTTACGCTCCTCTTCCATGATACAAGACATCGTCCTACGATCCAGCATGTACGATGGAAGTCCTTCGAACTGGATGGGGTACCTCAAAACTCGATCCTGGGCCTCATCCATTGCATGATTAAGTGTAGAGTATGTCTCTCCAAGCTTTGCCTTCTTTGCACGACCATCCTCTTCCGCAAGATCAGCACGACGTGACTCTCTTACCCAGCCTTCCTCTGCTATGATCAATCTTTCAGAACTTTCCTTCAGTTCCTTCTTCAACTTTTCTATCTCTGCGGTCTTATCTTCGGTTTGACCCTTCTCGTGGACTAAATCCCATTCCACATTTCCCAGTCGTGAGTGAAGAGTCTAAATCTCCCTCTCCTTCTGCTCTAGGGTAATCTGCTGAATAATAGCTCGCTCAGTCAGATCCTACACCTCATCTCGTAACTCCACGTTACAATCTTATATTGTGTCGTACATCTCAGCATCGATGGAATGCTGTGGAAACTCCTCTTCTTCCTCTTCTTCGTCAAATTCTTCCTCAGGATCCTCCTCAGGATCTGTCTCAGATTCATGCTCCTGACCAACAACGGTGATTAATGGAGATGTCTCCCTCTGTACCAACTGTTCCCTAACGACATGAATGTCTCTGGGCTCCTCCTCTGTAGGTACTGTAGGTACTCGGGGTTCCTCCTCCCCTACTCGACTAGTTCCTCCAACGTCAGACATCCTGACAACAAAATTTCGAGTTTTAGTTACTAAGTCGTACTAGTGAGCACATATATTAACACATAAGCACATAAAGTCTTTTATTATCTTCAATGAATTACAAAAATTCATTTCCTAGTACTCGATAAGAGTTTTCCATCACTATGTTCTTTCTATAAGGCTACTACCTAAGGTTGTTCCCCCACCTAAGGTTCATAACCTACAGCTTTGATACCAACTTGTGACACCCCTAAATCCGGTGCTTCCATTTCCACAGGATTTGGTGTTCACTGTACAAACATCATCCAACTATCTACCCATAAATAAATGCAAACCATGCAATAGATAGAAATAATAATAAATCTCCCCTTATGGGGTTACATCAACTACATAATAAATGAATCCCAGGTGGCTCTAACCTTAAATCATCTGTGCGAAAACATGAACAAATAAGTCTTAAATAACATCAATTCTAATTATCATTATATAACCACATAAATATTCAATCTTCATTACTTGCTAAGCTTGCCCTTGCTTTTACTAGTGGAAGGTTCATCTGCTCTTTCATTCTTAACTGCAATGTTACTATTACGCAAGAGTGAGCACGATTGCCCACAAGTATAACAATATAATAATGAAATAATAACATGTGAATAAATCAAAGACTTCTGAAATAAAAGCTCAACTTTTGAATCAAGAATGAATAACAAGAATCAAATGATTTCTGAGGGTCATAAGACCTTGAACTATGTCCTAGGTTATCAAGGGTTATACTTGAAACCTTTAACAGTCATAAGACTATGGACTCTTCTTCTCGTACTTAGGGGGATCAGCCCTTAGTACCATACTGTGCACAATATCTTAACGTTAACGCATAAGTAAATCCCTTTGCAGGGTTGTTCATCTCAGTTTGACATTCGAGTCTGCACCAAAGGAATTTTGGTTTGGATAATTCAATAAGGGTTCTGAAATTTAGAACGTTCATCAACTATGGACTAGTCGAATCAATAAGGTTCACTAGTCTAACAAGGTTCAACAATAATGATATTCAAATTGAATAATAATCTCAAGAAGTATACAATAGAACAAATATTGTATAACAAATTCATACTTTGAAAGGATAATAAATCTTTAATATAACAATTCGAACTTGAATAATAGTAATGAGAATTTACTCAAGGTAAATAATAAACTTGAACAATGATAACAAGTAGGGTTAGGAAACTTGCCTTGTGTGTAGATTACACTTTAATTAAACACGTTCCTTGAATATAATCCTACATACCATTTACATTCAAAATACCAGTTAATTATAATTTAACTAATCATCATAAGTTCATTCTCTTTGTCTAACTTTGATTATGACTATACCTAGTCAATTTATCACATTCATTGTCACATAATTTACACCACACAATTAACAAGCTAATTATGTAATCAATAATTCAATCCACATGTAATTATGTTATTTACATGTTAAGTATCTATTTTAACATCTCATTATACTTATAACATAATTTTATGTTCATTACATTAAGTTAACATCACACTCATGGACTTAAATACTTTAAAATTTTTATTTACAGACTTTTTGTACTTAAGGCTTGTATTTCATATTTCTTTTTAGTACTAAGGCTTGTCATGCTGTAAGCGCCACGGGTATGCCTTCTGAGTTGAGACACAACATCTGCGACGCTGAAAAAGGCAAAAAAAGATCACCCGACCTTTGCGGCCTTGCAGCGTACCGATTACCAAAATGGCGATTCATGGAAAATCACAGAACGTGCCAATTTCTATCAATTTCTTAATTTCTACACGAATTTAAACATACCCACATGATATAATTCATACATAATCATTACCCATCATTTACATAATGATTTTAACCCATTAAAATACATAATTACAGAATTAAAACATGCAAATTTTCACTGTTCTTTGTGTTTTTGAAGATTTTGAACAAAACATAAAATTTAAAACTACGGATTCGTTATAACACCGAATCCGTTCGTTTAAGGCTTGGTCTCTTCGTATCAATATGCATAATCAAATGAGAGTGGGAATTTTATAAAAACATTTATGTTTGACATATTAAAATCACGTATAAGGCCATATGGCCATAACTCATACTCTATAAGTTTTGATCAACATATATGACGTAATTTCATGAAATTGATGATATGGTTTACAAAGTATATATATAATTAAATACGATGTGATGTGCCATAACACATACGCAACCCATAATCATTACTCCTATCCCAATTACAGAGGTTTAAACCAAAAACTTTGAAAGCCATATTCATGAAACTTAAACAACGTAAAATAGAAATTGGGTTTGAAGAAATTACCCAAAGCGTAGTGTAGATTTTAATAAGAGGTGAATTCCTTCTCAAGAATTATCAATTTCTCTCTAACTTCTCAACTCTCTAATTCTCTCCCTCTTTGTTTTGCCAAACTTAGAAATAGTAATGAATGAAGAATAATATGTAATAAATTAACTACGTCTTTATGCGCAGAGTTGAGTTCAGTTACTCCATACGTGGTTTAACTGCCCTCAACTCCTCTTAAGGCCTCATTTGGCTAGCCTTAAAGGCTTATAACCATTTAATTTAATAAAATCTTTTATTATATAGTTTAAATCATGTCACACCCATACACAATAATTTAAATATCTTATTTAATTTAAATTAAATTAAAATATAATAATTTATCATAAATTCACATAATCATATAATTACTTTTCTCATTAATTAAATTAAATTATTAAATCTTTAATTAATTATTAAATTAATTAAAATAACATTAGGCTTATTAAATATTCCTTTTTAATTCAATAAGCTCACATAAATACATACTTTGAATAATAAATATTCTCCACATTAATTTAATGAATATAACACATATAATTAAATTAATCTACCACAATTGCATCAAATAATTATTTAATCCAATAATTAAATCATCGAAAAATATTTATTTAATTCAATAAATATTAAAATTAATTTATAAAATCTCGTTCGTCACATATAACTTAAGGTTTTATTTCCCCCCTTAAGTTTTATAACCTAATGCTTTGATACCAACCTGTGACTCCCCCAAATCCGGGTATCTTCCAACCCGGTAGATGGTGCTTACTGCGGTACACATTCACATAAACATTCAATTGAAATGCCTCGAAAAGAATCGGATATGTCTTATATATATATATATATATATATATATATATATATATATATATATATTTTATATCAAAAGAATATTTACATTCCCGTGTTCTTTACAACCAATACATTGTCTTTGTCATAATATCAATATTATTCCTTATAAAACCTATACTATTACATATGTAATCTACGGGTTCGCCTTCCCTTTATCCTTGTCGGATCCATCGGTCCGTTCGGTCTTAGCTGCATTCATATGGTTCAAGCAAGAATGAGCCTAACTAGCTCAGCAAGTACAACAATTCTAGGAAAATAGCATGCTTGAAACATAAGAATTGTATATCTTCAATAACTGAACAATAGTTACGAAGTACTATCGATAATTCAAAATAGCACTTCTTTTCATTCAAAATGTTTTACAACAACAATATTCTGTAAAACATCAATTCCGGTTCAAGACCGTAAGAATTTCATAAGTACTTTGAAAAGGACATCCCAAGACGAAGTCCGTAAGTCCGACATAGCTTACGAAAGCACGCTCTGGTGATCGACCCATATAGTAATCTATGTTAATCAACACTACATTCATTAAACGTGTATACGTTTAAGTTGTGGCAACCTCACGTGCCTGTCGTTTGATGACAAAAAAATTTAGCATATTCAGTCTACTTTTGAAAACCATAACAATATTAGTTTGGTAAATCCTTATCAACACTTGATAGAATAACATAGCATATGTCTAGCCGAAAGGATTGGCTTTGACTTTCTCAGATACTAACTCATGCGAAGAATACATGAATCACAAAGACTTGTCCAGATCGAACTGGAACAAGGGTTAGAGTACTTGTCTTTAGTGTCTGCTTATAGATATAACACGTGCACTTTATGTCTTTAAGGTCTCTACATTAGATAATAACATCACATAGTACATTATGTCATGAATAATAATATAGATGGTTCCTAAAGAATCTTATCCTTCTTCTCAATCTAAATACGTATTAGATTTGTTATTATTGGTTCCGGCTTTTCGTTAGGTCATTCTTACGTTCATATGTAATTGACTTAACTTAACTCCAAGTGTTCATACTTAAGGCTTAATTATGTCTTAACAATGTTTTATTAAGATCCTCATTTAATTGCTTATCAAATACTCTTCATGCTTAACATGTAAACATTTCTTTATTATCTAGGTTATGAAATTTGGTAATGCAGTACCATTATTACACTTGGTGGTACTTGCTGCATGCAGAACCATTTATTGTTCAAAATCCGGACTTCATGATGCATGCCATGAGTCTCTGTGTTATATATCGTCGTTTGTGGCCTTGAGTTTGCAGGGGCTGAGGGCCATTTTGGCACTGTGGCGCGGGCTTATTAGGCCTTAGACTGGCGCCGCGGTGCCAGCTCTGTGCACCAGAAAACTTGGACAGTTTTAAAACTTTTGTTAAACTCTCGGACTCGTAACTTCTTTGTTATAAGTCCGAATTGGCTCGTTCAAGAGCCTACGGGTCAAAAATTACGTACTCAATGCGTTCACGTAAGAATTTTATCTATATTACTTCGTTTGCTAAAATTTAACCTATTAGTCCAATTTAACGAAAACGATAAATGTTCACGAACGTTTAACGCTTGTTTCTTCGTTCTAAGTCAGAATCCAGCCATTTTCGAGTGTGCAACTCTATAATGCCAAATATGACTTGACTCCATCGAAAACCAACCTTTACGACTTCAAACAAAAAATACGACTTCCATTCCGAGAATTTCATGAATTCGACGATTATCGTCCAATCGTGTAAATTTCGGCGAAACCTCATTACTAAACATTCTAAGAGGATTTTAGTCAACATATAGACATTTCAAGTTACTTATTACACCAACTTATTATCAAAGTAGGTTTTGACTTAGTCTCATAAGTCAATGATTTATTTAACTTATTACCTACAAATTCTCATGCTTATGACTTACTATGAACATAAGTCCATCAATCAGTGTTCTCATACTATATTGAATCTACTAACATCATATGGCAAGTTTTGTACAAAGTTATCAACTTATTTAGGTTCAAGGTACTTATTCCTCTTATTCGGCTTAAGTTCATTGCTTATCCACTTCCTAAATGTTCTTAACATATATGTTCATTAGGCTACACTTCTTTTATCACCCTATTATGATAGAGATGGAAGAGACAAGATAATTTACCTTTGATGAACTAGTACTTCTTCTTTGAAAACTAACAATGGATGGTTTAAGCTTTAAAGTGCTTTTGGGCTCTAACAAATAAGTTGTTTATCTTGAGAGGAGTTGGATGAAATTTTAACAACCAACTTAAGAAATGAAGCTTGGTATTTATAGGAAACTCAAAGTGAGGGCAACTTAGTCATTTGGACATTCCACCTCCTTATTACACCTCCTTACTATTCATTGCTTATCAACCCAGACTACTTGCTAGCCACTTCTATTACTTAGCCATCACAACACTTGGTCATTACACAAAATGTTTGCCCATCAAGTCTACCGACTTTCACTTGGATTGCTCCATAAGTTGTTTATAAATAACGGCGCAATTGTTACCGTTAATACTGTTGGAATACCCGGTGGTTAAAACACACTAATACGCCGTTGTTGCATCAAGAGTGCTTTGCAGATTGCACCAATTATTGATTCTTATGTAAGAAGGCACTACTCAATAATTGTTACTGATGAATTCTTTATTCAAGATTTTATTTTATTGATTAAATAATTATTAAGCGTTGATTTTTTATATTATCGTTATTTCAATAATTGTCACTACACAGTATTTTCCATTATCGAAGCAATAATTCATATTATCCGAATAATATTATTAGAAAACATTATTGGCAATGTCTAGAAAGTTACATCTAAGGAGAGGTTTGTTCACCTAATTGCATGCCAAAGATGGAGAGAAATTCTTATTGAAAGCCCCTCTTTCTTGGGAACTACCGTTGCGATCTTGTGATTTTGTAATATTATTTGTGAATAATTAATTATTGATTTATATGATGAGGAAAATATTGATTTTATGTGGATATAGATGGAGAAAATTTTTAAAGTGATAATTGTTAAAAATTGATATTTTATCTTTTCTCGATAAAATAATATTTTATTATATAATTATAATATAATAATGGTGATATTTTTACAAATGAATGTGGGATATATGAGTATATGAGGAGGAAGAGTATTTTTGTTGCAAAATTGTTTAAAACATGTTAAACATGTTGGTGGACCCATTTCTTGGTGAAATTTGATTATAGCACAGAAAATCGTCTCAGTATGTGGATTTCTTGGCCAATTTACGTAGAATTTGGAAAAACTTTCTTCTGAAAAGTTGTAGAAGAATTGAATTTCCTATAAAAAGTTGCAAGATTCGAATTTTCTGATAAAAGGGCTATTTATTATGAATTATTGAAGTTCCGAAGTTCAGAAATAATTGATTTTTGGAAGTTTTAATTATTTTTTATATGAAAAACATTTTTGTCATTAATTGTGGGTCTTGCAAGTGATGTAGTTGCTGAATTCATATTCAAGAAGTGGGCGTAGGAAATTTGTTTATATATAATATTTTCTGCTTTGGTGTTCTAAGCAATTTCCTATAAATAGGGTGCTTAGGTTAGAATTGAAAATCACACCAGAAACTAAAGTTTTCTCTCTCTTTCTCTCTCTATAATATCGAACGTATTTTGTGAGTATTTTAGTACTTTGAGTATTGCTATACGGTGCAAGTTCTTTCAGTACTATATCCAATATTCAAGTCAGAAGTACTATTTTTGCAAGGTAAGGGATGTTATTTTCTTCGTAAATGATATTATTTCTTCAATATCATTATGCCGAAATACTGGTTTGAACTTTTTATCAAATTTGGAACTTTTTCATATCGGGGTTACTATTCATGAGTTACTATTCATGAGTTACTATTCACGAGTTACTATTCATGAGTTACTATTCACGAGTTACTATTCACGAGTACTATTCACGAAGCATGATGATTTTTTTGTGAAATTTCTATCTTTTAGTGTCGGAGTTACTATTCACGTATACGGCACTATTCACGTATACGGCACTATTCACGAATACGACACTATTCACAGAAAAATTAAATTAAATTTTCTGTGTCCAAGATCGTCTGTTATGATTCCTATCTTGGATTGGATCTATGTTTTGGTTTTCATTCTTGAATTTTACTCCACTCTGGTTATTTATGAAGTATTTTTGAACTTGGATTGTTTAAAGTACGAATCCTTAATATTTGTTCTTTTGTTTCACTGGATTTGTTTTCTTTAAAATATTTTTCATCATCCTCAGTCCTAAATGATGATATAACTGAATATCTTTGGCTTGTAGTGCAAAGATGAATGATTTTATGATGAATATCTTTGGCCCGTAGTGCAAAGATGAACAGGTGTTTAGATGAACATGACCAACTGGAGAATATCTTTGGCCTGTAGTGCAAAGATGAATATTTGATTTATGATGTATATTGATTGATGTTACAGGGATAAAATATCGATGATGGACTTTTAAATTCATAGATGATAGTAGATTTCATTCTCTACTTAACTCTTCTAATGAATTGTTGTTTCCGCTGCAGTTGTTAATCTAAAACTTGTTGTCTATTGTATTCTATCAGATTTTTCCCTGTTGAAGACTAAAGATAATTTGTTCTATGTTATCTTAGTCATAATATTCTTTACTGGGCTAGTTGAGCTCACCTTTTTCCTTTTTGTTCCATTTTTCTTCTCAGGAAACGAGAATATAGCGGGAACTAGTCGGGGTGTGGAGTAATGGTTCAAGACAGTTGTTTTAGTAGTCCTCACTATTTTGTAAAATAGTGTATCAATAATTGTAATGAGGACTTATTTAAGTGTGGATATTGTCTAGAAGACAATATTTGTATTTAAACTCACAGTTTATGTGTTGTCGTATTTTGCACGACAATTGTATTAATGAAGTTGTAGTTGTTTCTGTACCATGTATTTGGCAACTCAAAATGGGTGATGTATACCTATTTTGGGGGCGTCACAGTTGGTATCAGAGCTTAGGGATATGATCTCTGGCGGAGATCGGGGAATAGAACTAGGAGGGGAGAGACGAGTAAATCCTTCGCTAGATTACATGGGCCGGCCACTTGGCCATCAAGTAAGGGTGGTGGCCAAGTAAACTTGGTGGCTAAGCATAGGAATAGTAAGGAGGTTAAGTGGGCGAAATGACCAATTTGCCCTAAGCCTTGGTTTTCTATAAATAGAAAGCTTAAGTTCATTATTTTGAGTTTTTGAAAATCCTACACTTCTGAGAGATAGAGAGAGAGAGTTCGGATGGAAGAAGAAGAGGAAGAGGAAGAGAAAAAGCTTGCCCGAGTGCACGCTTTGTCCGATGGAAGGAGATTAAAGAAGAACGGTAATTCGAACCCTAGTCTCTTCTAAATTTTCATTAGTTTTAATATGTTTAAAACATAACTTAATGAAGATAAGGAGTAGATGATGTTAAGAATGATTTCATATGGTTGAAATCATGAGAAAATAAAGAAATAAGAATTAGAAATTTAGTTTATAAATTTCTTAAGGAAGTATAAGATTCGTAAGGATTTTGAGCGATCCGAATGAATTATATGAATGATTAGGTGAAATAAGTCAGGAATGATGTTCTATAACATCAAATTCCAATAAAAAGTAGAATCGTAATCCAAAATATCGATTAAAATGAAGAACGAACGAAGAACGCGAAGAACACGCGAAGAACATGAAGAACGTTGTTGATAGACAAATTTAAAACCATCGTAGGATAATTGTTGTTGATGGACAAGTTTAAAACCACCATGTATAAGTTAGTTGTTTATTGCTTGGTTAGGAACGGTAGAAACGTTCATGAAGTACGGATTAAAACTTAGTTATAACGAAGTTATGGCAAAATTTTTGTAAAAGACGAACGAGAATTAGAAAGTAAGAGAATGAACCCGAACGTGTAGGGTTTCATAAGGAAGTAAGAGAACATAGAAAACGTGAGTCTTAGACTCAAGAATGAACGAGTTCCGAGTTCGGATGACCGAATTACGGACGGACGAGCGAAGAACGTTAAAAGCGTAAAAATAAACGAAGAGTAAAGATTAAGCCAATTGAATGGCACGTTAACGGATTTAGAACAAAGTTTTGTTCGAGGGGTATTGAAGTACGTAAGATAAGGAAGAGAAATGGCTTTGGAATGACCTCGTTTCGAGTTATAGCAAAGAAGTTATGAGATCGGGAAGTACGTATCTCAAACTTAATGCAACTTAGAAATTTTTCTAGGGTTTAGACTCGGTGCCGCAGCGCCAGCTAAGCTTTGAGAAGTGGCGCTATAACGCGAGCTTGGGCCTCAGGTGCTGTTAATTGGCACCGCAGCGCCAGACCAAAGGAAGATGGTGATGTAGGTCGCGCCGTAGCGCGAGAGAGAAAAAGGGGCACGGCGCCGCATCGTCGGTGTAGGGCAATGCCCAGAAATGAGATTTTTATTTCTCATTTACTGGGGGATGTGCAAGAAAGAAATATGAACAGGTAGTTCACCTAATGTAACACTTAAGCAAGTGATTTAAATCGTTAGTGAATGTTGAACGGAAAGATTTAACGTGATTAAAAGACGAAGAATGTAAACGCTAGATTACGTAACCGATATCCAAGGACCGTAGTCGTGATGAATCGAACGTATGTGATTGATATGATGGTGATTCCTTAGACGTTGAGTGACGAAGGTAATGAGTAACATTTCGATGTTATGTTGTGGTAAAGAGAGATAAGTGTAAAGCGTATAGACGTTGTGAACTCAACGTTGTTGCGATGAACGATCGGTCTTAGCATACAACGATCAGTATAGCTTCGACATTAAGAAAGAATAATGAACATGGGGTTTGAGGGTTGGATAACGAATGAAGGCAATTGAAACCTTGAGTAAAGGTTGAGTGAGAGGTTATGAGAAGAGTAAAGTAAACATCGAATACATAAACGATTCTCGTGAATCTTATTCGCGTTGGACTAACGTTCTAAGTGTACAATGATTATATGACTTAGACGTTGACGAAGGTAGTAAGTAAGATATGATTTTTCATAAAAATCCATACCGAACGGTAATAAGATTAATGAAAGTCCGAGTACGAGTCGGATAGAGAATGTTAGAATGAATGTAAGCGTTAAACACTTAAGCGAACGTGAGGGTTGAGGGTATGCGATTATTAAAAGGGCAGAACCTATACTCCGTGTATGGTTTAACCGTAAGGTAATGAAGACTAAGATTTAACCGTGAACGGTGAAGAAACTGAGTTAAAGATAATAATGTATAACGTTAAGAAGCCGAGTTAATAAGTATAACTTGGACAATGTTCTGAGTTGAATGAACCGGATGTTGTAAGATATAAATAAGTTAATATAAAATGTTTAACGCTATGACCTCATAGTATTGACATTGAATTATCGTTCCGTGTGACACCCCCAAATCCGGGTACTTCAATTCCACAGAATTTGGTGTTCACTGTACAAATATCATCTATCTATCTACCCATAATAAATGCAAACCATGCAATAGATAAAAATAAAATCTTCCCCTTAAGGGTTACAACATCCGATAATAATACAATCCCAAGTTAAACTAACCTTAAACATCTGTGCGGAAACATAAATAATAAGTCTTAAACAACATCAAGTCTTAACACATAAATTCAACATCTCATAACTACAAGTCTTTAACATTTACTAATCTTGCCCTTGCCCTTACTAGTAGAAGGCTCATCTGTTCTTTCGTTCTTAACTGCAATGTTATTATTAAGCAAGAGTGAGCATGATTGCCCACAAATAAAATAATGAAATGACAATGTATAATAACATGCGAGGGAATCAAAGACTTCTGAAATAAAAGCTCAACTTTTGAATCAAGAATGAATAACAAAAATCAAAAGATTTCTGAGGCTCATAAGACCTTGAACTATGTCCTAGGTTATCAAGGGTTATACTTAAAACCTTTAACAGTCATAAGACTATGGACCTTTCTACTCGTACTTAGGGGGATCAGCCCTTAGTACCATACTGTGCACAATATCTTAACGCTAACGCATAATTAAATCCCTTTGCAGGGTTGTTCATCTCAGTTTGACATTCGAGTCCGCACCAAAGGATGTTTGGTTTGGATAATTCAATAAGGGTTCTAAAATTTTGAACGTTCATCAACTAAGGACTAGTTGAATCAATAAAGTTCACTAGTCTAATAAGGTTCAATAATAATGATATTCGATTTGAATAATAATCTCAAGAAGTATACAATAGGACATTTATTGTATAACTGAATCATGCTTTGAAAAGATAATCAATCTTTAATATAACATTTGAACTTGAATAATAGTAATGATAATTTACTCGAGGTAAATAATAAACTTGAACAATAATGACAAGTAGGGTTAGGAAACTTACCTCGTGCGTAGATTATACTTTAACTAAGCACGTTCTTTGAATTTAATCCTACATTCCATTCACATTCACAATACCAGTTAATTATAACTTAACTAATCATCAACGATTATTCTTTTGTCTAAACTTTGGTTATGACTATACTTAGTCAAATTATCACATTTACTCTCACATAATATCACTTCATGAATAATAAGCTAATTATGTATTCAATAATTCGATCCACATGCAATTATGTTATTTACATACTAAGTATTTATTTTAACATCTCATTATACTTATAACATAATTTTATGTTCATTACATTAAGTTACTAACACATTGCTAGACTTAAACACTTTAAAATTTTTGTTTCTGAACTTTCTATAGAGTGGCGCTGCGGCGGCACTATTATACTGGTTGTGACGCCCATAAATCTGGGTACTTGAAACCCGAACTCGGTGCTTCACGATACCATTTCTATAAGCTGAATAATACTAATAATAATAACAATAATATAAAATTCAAACTTAATTTACATATATCAAAGTCTAATCCCAAGTACGTAACCTTTACTACAATACATTACATGATAGATAATAAATATCATTGTCTTAATAAACTATAACTATTACACAACATAATATGAATCTCATTGAATGACTTTCCTTTCCCCTTGTTCTTGCTTGAACCTTCTAAATGATCATACTTAACTCGAAAACATTTAAATTTAAAGCAAGAATGAGCATTGGATTGCCTGAAAGATAATAACAACAACATATATTAGGTGAAAGAATTAAATGTTTTCTTTGAAAGACACTTCTACAACGAATCAACAACATGAAGTAAAATTTGAACCAATAATAACAACATATCACTTCCACATGTAATCTTTGAAACTATGTATAGACTATAATTGGAGATCAGTCGACAGACTATGAACATTGTTTTTCATTTTTGCTAGGGTTTAGCATAACTTCATCCGCAAACCATCATAACTTACGGGCATGAGGGTGATCATCCCAATGTGCCCTGTATTGATCAATACTACATGCAAGAACGATATTATCGCTCACTCTATCCACCTTAGATGCACAAAAGTTTTCCCATATTCGGGATGTTCATACTTAGTCGGGAATCCGAACCAAAATAATCTGGTTGGATACAATAACATTCTATCTTGTTCAACAATATTTTTATGTCTAGCTGAATCAAATAGCTTAGACGGCTTTTAAATCAACGTATACATACTTGAAATCAATTAGTATGTATCAACATATGATTAAATACAATGGTTATCCAAGTGGGGACACTTGCAACCCTATATCTGAATTAAATCTAATGAATAAATATCTCAATTATACAATAATACAATGATTGGATAATGTAAGAACTTGTATGAATATAAAGATTGAATACATAATCAATAGTAACAGAGTTAATAATCTGGCACGATAATAATTGGAGTAACTTTAGGAACTTACCGAATCGCGACTTCTGAATAACGCAACTTAGATTAATCTTTTATACATTTACTATCGATAATAAGATCATTCGTTCAATTAGAATAATATATCATATCACATAGTCTTTGCTAATTGCGATTGACCACATAACCTAATCACCTTTATCGGATATGTTTAACAATTATTACATCATATACAAACACGTATCTGAGTCAAATTATATAAGTCCAAATCAATTTACGAAATATTTGATTGTCTGAAAGCGGCTTTATCGGGTAAATATCGAGTCTAAGACTCTATCCTGCAGTTCAATAGTCGTTTAGATATTTTAAATACCAGTCATATTATTTTTCATAGCCTTATAATAATTTTTAAATAATTATTATACTTTATCATGAATTTTCAAACACTAAAATCATTATTAAATGATTTAAATATTAACTAATTCTATTATCATTACTATTTAATTAATTTTAAACTATTAATGAAACCATTGCCAAAATATTAAAGTTATTTATAATAACTCAAAATATTTTAAAGTATTAATATTACCCTTAAATGATTTTTAAAATATTTAAAATTATTTTTAAATAATTACCATTATTATTAGAATATTAATTTATTATTTATCAAAATATTAAAAGTCATTAATGATAAATTAAAATATTTTAATTCATTTATTTCCTTTTAAATGATTTTTAATTCAATAAAACCATTTTAAACTATTTATTTAATATATTCTCCTCGTCCCAAATTAATTGCTTAGTTTTGAATTTTTAAAGTCAAATTGACCATTTTAAAACTAATCTTTTACTAATTTTGCTAAAATATAGGAGAAGAGATTATAACCAAAAAGAAAGTATATACAATTTATTACTAATCTTAATTTTTATAATTTTAGAAATATATTTATATATGCTTTATTATTAATTCTAAAATAATCAATTTGACTTAAAAAAAGTCAAAACTTAGCAGCTAATTTGGGACGAAGGGAGTAATTATTAAATTAACTTAATATCATAAATATTAAATTATTAATGAAATTTACCTTTAAATATCAAAAGTTATATTTTATAACTTAAAATATTTTTAAACTATTTATTTTCATTTAAATGATTTTATAATATTAAAATCATTTTTAATTTATTTATTTAATATAACTACTAAATAAATCTAATATCATTAATATTTAATAATTAATGAAACTTATCTTAAAATATTAAAAGTTATGTTTTATAACTTAAAATATTATTAAATACCTTATTATCATTTAAAATAATTTTAATACAATAAAAACATTTTCAATTAATTTATTTAATGCATTTATTAAATAATTTAAATACCAATAATATCCAAATAAATATTAATATTTATAAAAAATATGTCAAATTATTAAAAGTTAATTTTTATAACTTAAAATAATTTTTAAAACTGTTTTTATAATTTTTAGGAATTTATTTCTATTTTTAATGTATTTTTCGAAAATTATAAAACAAAATAATTAAATCCGTCATTAAAAAGGCTATAGTGGCGATTTAAGCATACATGATAGGTGTTCTTGAGGCTCAAGAACACTCATAACCAGTTATCGAGGGACTAAGTTTGACCAACTATAAATGTCAAATCTTGATGTTTCTGGGAAAGCTAATCTATGGATCTTGTATCCTTAATCAGTCTAACTACATCCCAATCGCCAGATCTAAGTCGGTCAAACCCTGTCAGAACCGTGTTCTTGATTTTCTAGAAATTCCAGAAAATGCATATCATGTTCATACTGCCTACTTTGATCTTATTCGTCATTCAGGTGATATAAAGGCTTTTATATGTAGCCCATATAACATATTATAACATGGATACAACAACACAAACAAATCACAAAACGTAAGAGAGATTGAGACTCATGAACAAACTGTCAGACCCATCTGGGTAACTTCTGGGTTACCCGAAATGAGCTTTAACGGTCAACGATTTTGGTGATTACTATCGATCCTTTGTTTTCCAAGGTTCGAGAGTGTGCTGGACTTGAAGTCCTCATGACAGAGAAGAGATCCATTACACCAAGGAAGCAAAAACAACAACAAAATAACAATCTATGACACGGTCAAACATGGTCAGAAAGTTGTTCTTCATATTTTTTGGAAATTCCCAGAAATTAAAATCGTGAACGAGGGGCCAGGTTTGACCATCCTCTAAGTTCGATCAATTGATTATTTAAAGGATCAAAAACAACCAATATAAAGTACATAAGATAGGCTATAACCTGGATACTATAACATCATCAAATGATTTACAAACTGACAGATCTAAGCCTTCCAAAACATTGTCAGACGCTGAAAAAGCTTTCTGGGTTGCCCAGAAATAGTAAAGTCATGGTCGGTCAACGACCTTTGACCATCAATAACTTTCACTTTATAACTGATCTGACTCTGAATCGAGTTCCAGATTCAAGATCTCATAGCATACTACATGTTTAAACATTTAAACCACAAAAACACATAACATACAAGGATCTATGAGGACTGACATTTAACTGTCAGACTCCAAAAATAAAATTTCCAGATTTAGAAAATCATCAAATCCGAGCCTCTAGATGTTATGGGTTTAACATCTAGCAACCCAGATCATTGATTAACACCCCATACAACATATTTAACACAAAAAAAATTACATCTAACAAAAGATCATAAGATTTTTGAATTTTTAGGGTTTGCACCTTTATGCTCCAATTCTGATTTCTATGCTTCTGATTTGATATTGGTGTTCGTGGGGCTTGATTGGGGACTGATATTAGTAATGAAATTCGGAGGTTTGGGCTTGAGAGAGAATGGCTAGGAGTGGGTTGCACAAATATGAGTAAAAATGCACTTTCTCTCACTTGAATTCTATATAAACAACATGTATGCAATGTATTGGATGATCACATGGCTGAGATTGTAGCTTGTATGTTCATAGTTAGATAGACTAGGGTGGCTAGAAGATATTGATAAGATTTGTCTAGCAATAATGCATGAATAGGACAAAAAGGGTATTTTAGTAATTTCATTTTAATCTCAAGGGTATTCTTGTCCAAGGTGCTTGAATCTAGGGTTTAATCACTAGATTTTACATCTTAAAGTTTCCCAAATAATTGCTAGGGTTTGGACAATTAAAAATTAAAGTGTAATAAAAAATTAATTTTACACCCACTAATTAAATTAGGGTTTTTAATAGAATTTAGGGTTTTTAATAGAAAATTAGGGTTTAAATAATTAGGGTTCCTTAATTATCATTAGGGTTCCTAAATTAATATTTCAATTTAGTAAAATAATAATTAGGGTTTATAATTTTAGCAATTAGGGTTCCTAATTAGCAATTAGGGTTTCTAATTTTAAATTAGGGCTTTCAAATATTAATTAGGGTTTTATCTAATTAACATTAATTCTATAATATGCACATAATTCATATAACACAATTTCTGACCGATCTTAATTTCCAGTTTTAAATTTCCAATGGTTTATGACAGTAATACTAGGGTTTGTCGTGATACACCATAATTGACTAACCATTAACAATCTACAAATATACTGTATATATTTATAACACTGAAAAATAATATTATATTTAATATAATATTATTATTCTCATTCATAGCTCAAAATCTAGAATTATGGTTTGGATTTCATATCTGATTTATCTTTCACATATAGCATTCATTATTAATTAAGTTAAAATAATTAACTTAAAACTCTAAACTAAAATTAGTATAATAAAATAGTAATTATAATAATTCCAATAATCATTTCATATATTATTTAAATAATATAAAATCATATTTTCTTAGAGAATAAATAATAAAGACATTTCTACTATAAAATTAATTATTATAAGTATATCCTTTATAATGATCAATATTTCTAAAATAAAATTATTTGAAATTATTAGTGAAATAAATAATTTTATTTATCACATATATACATACACATTACTTGACACACATTCTCATCTTTAAAATAAAAAAAAATTAATATGCAAAATTTCTTATTTATTTATATAGAAAATATTCAGGTTATTACCTTTGGTACTTTCATTTCTTTGCGGATATGGATAACTATGACAGGACTCTTAATATTTACTTATTGTAGTATGTATAATATTGTGACATATAAGCGTTGATTTGGCCCATACGCATAATGGAAACAATTCTGAAAATTGCGATTCATGAAAAATCGCAGAACATGCCAATTTCTACCAATTTCTTATTTTCTACACGAAATTAGACATACCCACATGATATAATTCATACATAATCATTACCCAATAATTATAGAATGATTTAACCCTTTAAAACATATAATAACAGAATTAAAATATGCAAATTGTACTGTTCTTGATGTTCTTGAAGGTTTTGAAAATAAAACATGAAAATTGTCACTACGGATTCGTTATAACACTGAATCCGTTTATTTAAACTTTGGTCTCTTCGTATCAACATACATAACAACATACGAGTGTAAAATTTAGGGATAATATACGATCAACGCATTAAATACCACATATAAGGCCATATGGCCAAAACCCAAACTCTGTAATTTTGTAGCAATCATATACTACGTATTTTCATGAAATTGATGACTTGGTTTACATAATATATATAATTAAATACGATTTGATACATATTAATACATACATAACCCATAAACATTACTCCTTTCTCAGTTACAGAGGCTTTACAAAAGGTTTGAAAGCTATATATATAAAACTTAAACAACGTTAAATTTAGAATTTGGGAAGAGGAGATTACCCTGTAGAGTATAAATTAGAAGATGATCAATGATGATCCTTTCACAAGTATTTGATTGATTGCACACTCACAATCTTTTCTCAATCTCAAATTTTTCTCTGTGAACTCTAGATTATGCTCTGCTTGTTTTCTAGACTTAGGAATAATAAGAAATAAAAGAAGACATCGTATTCAAATGAACTGACGCGTCGAGGTCAGTTACCCATCATGGGTAGCTGCTCTCAACTCCCTCTAAGGCCATGTTTGGCTAGTAAGAGTGGATTACAAAACTATTTAATTTAATAAAGCTTTATCATATAGTTTAATTAATGTCACACTCCTTCATAAAATAAATCAATATTTTATTTAATTTACTTTAAATAAAATATAACAAATTTTCATAATTTCACATAATCACATAACTAAATTTCTCATTAATAAATAATGTCAAATTATTAGATCTCTAATTAATAATTAAATTAATTAAAATAACATTAGGCTTATTAAATATTTCTTTTAATACAATAAGCTCACATAATGACATACTTCGATAATAAAATTTCTCCACATTAATTTAATAAATGTAACACATATAATTAAATTAATCTATCACAATTTCATCAATTAATTATTTAATCTAATAATTAAATCATTGAAAATATTTATTTACTTCAATAAATATTAAAATTAAATTACAAAAATCTCGTTAATCACATCTTTCCCCTTAAAAGGATTACATCCCCGAATCACAACTCAATAAATTTGACCTGTTACATTCTCCCCACAAAGATTCTATTCCCGAATCGCTTACACATAATTAAGTAAATAAATGAGGGTACTTCTTCATCATATTCTCTTCGAGTTCCCACGTAGCTTCTTCAGAGTTGTGGTTCCTCCAAATTACCTTAATGAAGGTATTACTTTATTTAGGAGAACTTGTTCTTTTCTATTCGACAATTTGAGCAGAATTTCTTACGTAAGATAAGTCTTTTTCAAAATGCAGGGTTAAGTATTCAATTAATTGCTTGTAATCGGCTTTGTTGGGTCGTAACTGCGAAACATGGAAGACGTTGTGGACATTCTCGAGTCTTTGAGGTAGAAAGGCTACCTCGTGCGCGACTTCTCCGATTCTACGTAATACTTGAATGGTCCAATGAATCTTGGGCTCAATTTCCCTTTCTTCCAGAACTGATCTTCCCCTTCCAGGAGAGACCTTCAAGAAAACATAACTACCGATTCAAACTCAATATTTTTACGATGTGGATCGTCAGTTTCTTCTGACGATCTTGATACCTAGTCGTGCTCTGGATAACTTTGTATTTCATTGTCATTTGTACCAATTAAGCCCTAGCGATTATCTTTCATGACTTCATCCCAATAAAGTGGAGTTCTGCACTTTTTGCCAGATAACGCTTTGTAAGGCGGCATGCCTATACTAGTGTGGTAACTGTTGTTGTAGCCGAAATCTACTAACGGTAGGTGATCATCCCAATTTCCTTTAAAGTCCATCACACAGGCTCTTAGCATATCTTCTAATGTTTGAATCGTTCTCTCGCTCTGCCCGTCTATTTGAGGGTGGTAAGCTGTGCTCATTCGCAATTGTGTACCCATGCATTCTTATAGACATTTCCAAAAGTTCGATGTAAAGCGCGGATCTCTATCAGAAATAATTGACACTGGCACTCCATGCCTCAAAACAATCTCTTTTACGTATAGTCTCGCCAACTGATCTAAGTTGAATCTGATTTTGATCGAAAGGAAGTGTGCGGATTTAAATCGCTCAACTATAACCCATACTGCGTCGTAGCCTTTCTGAGTCGTCGGAAGGCCAACCATGAAGTCCATTGTAATATGTTCCCATTTCCATTCTGGGATCTCTAACGGTTGTTGCAATCCACTCGGTCTCTGATGTTCTGCTTTCACTTTCTGATAGGTAAGACACTTGACAACACATTCTGCAACATCTCATTTTAAATTTGGCCACCAGAAATGTTATCGAAGATCTTGGTACATTTTGGTACTACCAGGGTGAATTGAATATCGTGAACTATGAGCCTCGCTCAAAATTTCTTCCTTAATCTCTTGTACTGGTGGTACCCAAATTCTACTCTCACATCTCAGTATTCCTTCCTTATCCATCTTAAATCTCAGTTCGGTTCCTTCAGATATCTTCTTTGTCACCTTTTTACATTCTTCATCCTGAAGTTGAGCCTCCTTTACTTTATCTAGTAGAGTTGTACCAGATTGCATCTGAAATAGCTTCTCATCAATCTCCATAGGATACTTCCCTTCCAACTCTAGTTTCTCCATTTCTGCAATTAGCTCCTCCTGGAGCAGTCAACTTCATCAATTTCTCACGACCCTTTCTACTTAAGGCGTCGGTAACCACATTTGCTTTACCCGGATGGTATAAAATCTCACAATCGTAATCCTTAATTAATTCCAACCATCTTCTTTGACGCATATTTAAGTCCTTATGTGTGAAAATATATTTGAGACTCTTGTGGTGCAGATATATTTCACACTTCTCCCGTAGAGATAGTGCCTCCAAATTTTCAAAGCAAAAAACAAGCTGCAGCTAACTCCAAGTCGTGGGTGGGATATCCCTTCTCGTAATCTTTCAATTGTCGTGAAAGCGTCTTGCAATGACTTTCTTGCTTTTGCATCGGACACTGACCAAGTCCTTTATGCGACGCATCACTATAGACAACAAAATTTCTTGTATCATCCGGAAGAGATAACACAGGTGCCGTACTCAACCTCTTCTTCAATTCTTAAAAGCTTTCCTCACACTTATCCGTCCAAACAAATTTCACAACTTTCTGAGTTAAATTAGTTAGCGGAGTTGCGATTTTGGAAAAGTCTTGAATGAATCTTCTATAATATCCTGCTAATCCGAGAAAACTTCTTACTTTCGACGGCGTTCTCGGCTGATCCCAGTTAATCACGGCTTAAACTTTGGATGGATCTACCGAAATTCCATTTTTATCAATCACGTGACCAAGAAATTGTACTCGCTCGATCCAAAATTCACATTTCGAAAACTTAGCATACAACTTCTCCCTTCTCAATACCTCCAACGTTTATCTCAAATGCTCTTTGTGTTCTTCTTTGGTTTTCAAATATACCAAAATGTAATCTATAAATACTACTACGAACTTGTCCAAAAACGGCTTGAACACACCATTCATTAGTCCCATAAATGCTGCAGGAGCATTCGTAAAACCAAACGACATTACTAAAAATTCATAGTGACCATATCGCGTCCTGAATGCTATCTTCGGTACATCCTCTGGTCTCACCTTCAATTGATGATAACCGCTTCTCAAGTCTATCTTGGAAAAGTATCTCGCTCCCTTCAATTGATCAAACAGGTCGTCGATCCTTGGTAATGGATATATGTTCTTAATCGTAACCTTATTCAGTTCTTTGTAGTCAATGCAGAGTCGCATCGATCCATCCTTCTTTTCACAAAACAACACCGCGCCTCCCACACGTGATACGCTTCGGTTGATTTGTACTTCTTGTCCAACAATTCTTGTAGTTGTACCATTAATTCCTTCAACTCTAATGGTTCCATTCGGTATGGTGCCTTCGATATTGGAAGCGATTCGGGCGCCAAATCGATCACGAAATCTACCTCTCTATCCGGTGGAAGTCCCGGTAAATCGTCGATGAAATCGTCGTTGAAGTCCCTCACAATCGAATTTCATCTACCTTCGAATTCTCTTTTCGCATTGTCGACTATGCTAAGCTAAATATCCTACACGGACCTTGTCTTAACAACTTCCCGCTGCGCATCATCGTCGATAACTTTCGCTTGTCTAGGCGACTTGCTACCATAAAACACAATCTTTGGCGAGTCATAAGGTTATCTCGCTTCTTTTGGCAATCAATTCATCCTTGGAAAATCTAAATTATTGGCCGTGGTGAATAACGATCCATTCCCAAAATAACATCAAATTCCCCAACTCGAATAGGGATAAGATCTACGTTCATGATATTACCCTTAATATCATGAACGTAGACCCTCCCGATCCCTTCTTGGGACAGTCTCTTGCCAGATGGTCCTTCGAACCACAAGTAAAACAAGCACCCTTCTTTGGGTTTGGACAGTTTGGTGCTATGTGGCCTTCCTGACCACAATTGTAGCACACTCTTTTTCCTTTCATACAAACTCCCAGATGGACTTTCTTTCAAGTCGGGCATGCTTTGTTTCTTTTCTTTTGATTACCTTGCTGATTTCCCGATGATGAGATGTCGTTCCACCTTTTCTTTTGATTGAAATTTCCACCTCCTGTGCCACTTCCACTGACCTTGTTATTAATTTCACCTTCACTCTTCTTCTTCTTTGATCTTGATTGTACTTGGTCACCGCATCGCTTCCACCTTCAAATGAGGATGGCCTTTTCGATACTCCAAAGAAACGTGTTTAAATTGAAACATTGAAACTTTACTGTACACCCAAGGCTTTAGTCCTTGTTCGAATCTTCTGGTTTTTCTCTCGTCAGTGTTTACTTGATACGGGGCGAACCTTGCCAACTCGTTGAATTTAGCCGCATAGTCAAGTACGCTCATATTTTCCTGCTTCAACTCTAGAAATTGAACCTCCATTTGGTTCTGTGAACTGGTCGGGAAATACATTTCGAAGAACATCTCTTTAAATCTCTCCCACGTAATTACACCTTCACCTCCTCACACTTTGTTTGTTTGCCACCAGTAGCTAGCCTCAGACTTCAGCATAAACGTTGCAAAAGTGGTCTTCTGGTCTTCTCTAACCCTAGCAACGTCGAAAACCTTCTCCATTTCCATAACCCACGTTTGAGCCTTGATTGGGTTCATGGAACCTTTGAACTCTGGTGGTCCCACCGCCTTGAAATCTTTAAATGTTGTGTTTGGTGGAGCTTGAGGTTGATTATTCATGGCTCCAGTCAGTAAGTTCACCAACTGCTAAACGGGATTAGCATTGGCGTTATTGTTATTATTGGTAGACTCTTCTTGAGCCGGTTGACGCTGTTGTCTTCTCCTTGGCGGCATTTTTCTGTTAAATAAATGCTTATTAGAAATTTATTTATTTCTCTAAGTAGTTAAGGCATTACTTAACAATTTAACATACTTATTTAACACATCGTCTCAAACAACTTGATATATTTACATTCAAATCAAAGTTTTAACATTAAACTATAGCATCACTGCTATTTACATCAACTATCCTGGAATAAAGAATCCACAGGATTTAAAGCATTTAAAATATTTCTACGTTCATAACATATCGGAATTTACATATAAAATTAACTAAGTCTTCACATAATTAAGCAAATCATATCACCGCTTTGTAGGTTAAGGTCTTTGAATAGCCTTTTCTACGCTCCTCTTCTAAGATGCGATACATCGTCCTGCGATCCATCATGTACAATGGTAGCCCTTCGAATGGATTGGGTACCTCAAAACTTCGATCTTGGGTCTCATTCATTGCCTTGTTAAGTGTAGAATATGTCTCCCCAATCTTCGCCTTCTTTGCACGACCATCATCTTCTGCACGATTAGCTCGACGTGATTCTCTTACCCAGCCTTCCTCTGCTATTTTTAGTCTTTTGGAGGTTTCCTTCAGTTCCTTCTTCAGTTTCTCTATCTCCTCGGTCTTATCTTCGGCTTGACCCTTCTCATGGACCAAATCCCATTCTACATTTCCCAGTCGTAAATGAAGAGTCGAAATCTCCCTCTCCTTCTCCTCTAGAGTAATCTGCTGAATCACCGCTCTCTCAGTCAAATCCTGGACCTCGTCTCGTAACTCTACGTTACAGTCGTATAACATGTCATACATCTCAGCATCAACGGTGTACCGTGGTAACTCCTCTTCTTCCTCTTCCTCTTCATCTTCCTCAACAAATTCCTCCTCTAGATCCTCCTCAGGATCAGTCTACGATTCATGCTCTTGACCCACCATAGTGATCAATGGAGATGACTCCCTATGTACCGACTGTTCCCTAACGACATGAATGTCTCTGGGCTCCTCCTCTGTCGGTACTATAGGTACTCGGGGTTTCTCCTCCCCTGCTCGACTAGATCCTCCAATGTCAGACATCCTGACAACAAAATTTCAAGTTTTAGTTACTAAGTCGTACTAGTGAGCACATAATTTAACACATAAGCACATAAAGTCTTTTATTATGTTCAATAAATTACAAAAATTCATTTCTTAGAACTCGATAAGAGTTTTCCATCACTATGTTCTTTCTATAAGGCTACTACCTAAGGTTGTTCCCCCACCTAAGGTTCATAACCTCTGACTTTGATACCAACTTGTGACACCCCCAAATCGGTACTTCAATTCCACGAATTTGGTGTTCATTTGTCTAAATATCATCTATCTATCTACCCATAATAAATGCAAACCATGCAATAGATAGAAATAAAATCTTCCCCTTAAGGCTTACAACATCCGAATAATAATACAATCCCAGGTTAAACTAACCTTAAACATCTCTGTGAAAACATAAATAATAAGTCTTAAACAACATCAAGTCTTAACACATAAATTCAACATCTCATAACTACAAGTCTTCAACATTTGCTAATCTTGCCCTTACCCTTACTAGTAGAAGGCTCATCGGTTCTTTCGTTCTTAACTGCAATGTTATTATTAAGAAAGAGTGAGCATGATTGTCCACAAATAAAATAATGAAATGACAATGTATAATAACATGCGAGGGAATCAAAGACTTCTGAAATAAAAGCTCAACTTTTGAATCAAGAATGAATAACAAAAATCAAAAGATTTCTTAGGGTTATAAGACCTTGAACTATGTCCTAGGTTATCAAGGGTTATACTTTAAACCTTTAACAGTCATAAGACTATGGACCTTTCTACTTTCGTGCTTAGGGATCGACCCTTAGTACCATCATCATGCACAATATCTTAACGCTAATGCATAAGTAAATCCCTTTGCAGGGTTGTTCATCTCAGTTTGACATTCGAGTCCGCACCAAATGAAGTTTGGTTTGAATAATTCAATAAGGGTTCTGAAATTTAGAACGTTCATCAACTAAGGACTAGTTGAATCAATAAAGTTCACTAGTCTAATAAGGTTCAACAATAATGATATTCGATTTGAATAATAATCTTAAGAAGTATACAATAGGACAATTATTGTATAACTGAATCATGCTTTGAAAAGATAATCAATGTTTAATATAACATTTGAACTTGAATAATAGTAATGATAATTTACTCGATGAAAATAATAAACTTGAACAATAATGACAAGTAGGGTTAGGAAACTTGCCTCGTGCGTAGATTACACTTTAACTAAGCACGTTCTTTGAATTTAATCCTACATACCATTCACATTCACAATACTAGTTAATTATAACTTAACTAATCATCAACGATTAATCTTTTGTCTAAACTTTGGTTATGACTATAATTAGTCAAATTATCACATTTACTGTCACATAATATCACTTCATGAATAATAAGCTAATTATGTATTCAATAATTCGATCCACGTGCAATTATGTTATTTACATGCTAAGTATTTATTTTAACATCTCATTATACTTATAACATAATTTTATGTTCATTACATTAAGTTACTAACACATTGCTAAACTTAAACACTTTAAAATTTTCGTTTCTGAACTTTCTGGAGAGTGGTGCGCTGCGAGCCATCATATCTTTGGTACTGCCTATGACAACTCTAAGTCTGTGCTGGCGGCAAGTGGCCTTCTTGATTCCGTGGCACTACTATTGCGCATGAACCTTAAGGCATTGAATCACGTCATGTGTGAAACCGATTATAAAATTGCGATTCATGCGAAAAATCGCAGAACATGCCAATTTCTACCAAATTCTTATTTTCTACACGAAATTAGACATACCCACATGATATAATTCATACATAATCATTACTCAATAATTATAGAATGATTTTAACCCTTTAAAACATATAATAACAGAATTAAAATATGCAAATTATACTGTTCTTGATGTTCTTGAAGGTTTTGAAAATAAAACATGAAATTGTCACTACAGTTTCGTTATAACACCAAATTCGTTTATTTAAACTTTGGTCTCTTCCTATCAACATGCATAACAACATACGAGTGTAAAATTTAGGGATAATATACGATCAATGCATTAAATACCACGTATAAGGTCCATATGGCCAAAACCCAAACTCTGTAATTTTGTAGCAATCATATACTACGTATTTTCATGAAACTGATGACATGGTTTACATAATATATATAATTAAATACGATTTGATACATATTAATACATACATAACCCATAAACATTACTCCTTTCTCAGTTACAGAGGCTTTACAAAAGGTTTGAAAGCTATATATATAAAACTTAAACAACGTGAAATTTAGAATTTGGGAAGAGGAGATTACCCTGTAGAGTATAAATTAGAAGATGATCAATGATGATCCTTTCACAAGTATTTGATTGATTGCACACTCACAATCTTTTCTCAATCTCAAATTTTTCTCTGTGAACTCTAGATTATGCTCTGCTTGTTTTCTAGACTTAGGAATAATAAGAAATAAAAGAAGACGTCGTATTCAAATGAACTGACGCGTTGAGGTCAGTTACCCATCATGGGTAACTACTCTCAACTCCCTCTAAGGCCATGTTTGGCTAGTAAGAGTGGATTACAAAACTATTTAATTTAATAAAGCTTTATCATATAGTTTAATTAATGTCGCACTCCTTTAGAAAATAAATCAATATTTTATTTAATTTACTTTAAATAAAATATAATAAATTCTCATAATTTCACATAATCACATAACTAAATTTCTCATTAATAAATAATGTCAAATTATTAGATCTCTAATTAATAATTAAATTAATTAAAATAACATTAGGCTTATTAAATATTTCTTTTAATACAATAAGCTCACATAATGACATACTTCGATAATAAAATTCTCCACAATAATTTAATAAATGTAACTCATATAATTAAATTAATCTACCACAATTTCATCAATTAATTATTTAATCTAATAATTAAATCATTGAAAATATTTGTTTACTTCAATAAATATTAAAATTAAATTACAAAAATCTCATTCGTCACATTCCGAGTATACAAAAGACTGTATGACTTAGACGATAAAGAATGAATCCCGAGGTATGGCATTTAGTTGCCAGAAAGCCGTAAGGAATAAGAAGTTGACTTAACGAACATTAAAGTTTAATAGTTCGAATAAGTTAAGATGAGTTTAGGTTATTGTACAATCGTAACCTTTGATTGTTGATATATGGGAGCTGGGCTAAACAATTCCTTCAGAGAGAGAAGGTATATATAAAACTTACAACCGATCTAACTCACTGTGTGGGCAGTGTAGATGAGACGGGAACTTGTTTGTTGGTTGTTTGTGGGAAACCACTCAGAGTACCATATGGACTACTAACAGAGAAGCGATGTACGCTGAGTCCTAGAAAAGTTATAAGAAGAAGATAAGAATGCAAATCATCCAAGATCATGAACGTTTTGAGTAAGACATCTTTGTAGGTCATGAAGCCGTAAACCGGTAATGAAAGTTAGTCGCGTAAACTTATATTGCAAGAACGCGAATCCTAAGAAGTAAATTTAAGTAAACCAATGTGTAAGTTAAGTATATGACTAATTGGTTTACGTGTTATTTCCTTATGTGTCATATAGGGATTTGGAATGAGCAGTTCAGCGTAAGTTGTAGCTGTGCGTAAGGCAAGTTTCTTAACTTCATTCATACTACATGAATGTTAGTTTCTTAAACTTCTCAGATGTTGAACTTGAGAAGTTTTGTCTATGTGTGAATGTGTGATATTTGTACAAGGTGGTAGAATGTATGAGGCCGTGTGCCACAATGTGAGCACTTTGGTGTTTCTATGAGATGAAATATTCTATGATTGAGCTGTTCAATACAAGTATGTTCTGTTTATACATGAACCGTTATTGTTAGGTATGTGCTAATGATTCTAGCCAGACAGAAAGTGTATGCAAAAAGTAGAAGAATGAAATAATCACTACAAAAAAATGGGCCTTTAGCAACGATTTTTCGGGCAACGACTTTATAAGTCGTTGCTAAAAGTATATGTTTAGCAACGAAATTTGTCCTTCGTTGCAGATTGTGTCACGCTTTCACTTTTTGCAACGAAATTCATAAGTCGTTGCAAAATTTCCTTGCTAATTCATTGGCGGGAAAAAATTTCGTTAAAAATTTGTTGCAAAATTTTTGGCCACTTGATTTCCCGTCATCGTGGGCAACGAAAGTTTTTTTGTTGCTAAAAATAGGGCTTTAGCAACGATTTTTCAAGCAACAGCTTTATAAGTCATTGCTAAAAGTGTATGTTTGGCAACGAAACTTGTCCTTCGTTGCAGATTGTGTCAGGCTTTCACTTTTTGCAACGAAATTCATAAGTCGTTGCAAAATTTGAAAACAAAATTCGTTGCAAAATTTCTAACCACTTAATTTCTCCTCATCGTTGGCAACGAAAAAAAATTTGTTCCTATATTTCGTTGCCTAATATAGACCACATTCATTGGCAACAATTTTTATTTTCGTTGCATATCTTATACAACTTTTTGCAACGACTATTAAAATGTTGCCTTAAATTAAGATAATTGTGACGCCCCAAAAATAGGTCCATTCCATCCAACCCAATCTGAGTCGCCAAATACATGGTACAGAAACAACTACAACTTTATTATTACAACATATAAACTGTGAGTTTAAATACAGATATTGCCATCTAGACAATATCCACACGCAAATAAATCCCCATCATAATTATTGATACATTATTTTACAAAAATGGTGAGGACTACTAAACAACTCTCTCTAGAACCTTCATTCCATACCTAGACTAGTACTCACTACATTCTCGCCTCCTGAGAAGAAAAATGGAACAAAAGGAAAAGGGTGAGCTCAACTAGTCCAAGAAGAATATTATGACTAAGATAATATACAACAAATTATCGTTAGTCTCCAACAGGAAAAATCTAATAGAATACAATAGACAACCAGCTTTAAATCAATCTTCACAATGAAATAATAATTCATTAGAAGAGTTAAGTAGAGAATGCAAACTACTATCTTCTATATATGAATTTAAAAGTTCATCGTCGATATTTTATCCCCTCAGAACATCAATCAATATATATCCGAATCAAATATTCATCTTTGCACTACAGCCAAAGATATTCATCACCGGTCATGTTCATCTAAACACTGCTCATCTTTGCACTACGAGCCAAAGATATTAATCATCAATCATGTTCATCTCAACACCGCTCATCTTTGCATTATGGGCCAAAGATATTCATCAAGAAATCATTCATTTTTGCACTACAAAGCCAAAGATATTCAAAAATATCATCATTTAGGACCGAGGATGATGAAAAATATTTTAAAGGAAACGAATCCAAAGAAACAAAAGAACAATTATTAAGGATTCGTATTTTAAACAATCCAAGTTCAAAAATACTTCATAAGTAATCGAGTGGAGTAAAATTCAAGAATGATCAAAACATGGATACAATCAAAGCTAGTATCCATAATAGATATTTTGGAGAAAAGAAGAAATTTCATTTTCATGAATAGTCGTATTCGTGAATAAGTCAGATATCGTGAATAGTGTCGATACGTGAATAGTAACTCCGACACCAAAAGATAGAAATTTCACAAAAAAACATCTTCACGCTTGAATAGTACTTCGTGAATAGTACTTTCGTGAATAAGAACTCGTGAATAGTAACTCATGAATAGTAACTCGTGAATAGTAACTCATGAATAGTAACCCCGACATGAAAAGGTTCCAAATTTGATAAAAAATTCCAACCAATATTTCAGCATAATGATATTGAAGAAATAATATCATTTGAGAAGAAAATAACATCCCTTACTTCGAAAGACAATACTTTTAGTTGAAACACCGGATATAGGCTATGACTTGAACTTGCACCGTATAACAATACTCAAAGTATACTCAAAATACTCACAAGAATACGCTCGATAATATAGAGAGAGAAAACTTCAGTTTCTGGTGTGATTTTCAATTCTAACCTAAGCACCCTATTTATAGGAAAATGCTTAAAACACCAAAGTAGAAAATTTAATAAATTAATATTATAATTTTTCCACAACTTCATACGCACACTAACAATCTGAATTCAGCCTCCTAATCACATGTTAAATGAGTTTCAAAAATGAAAAAAAACGTTTTTCTAATTTAAAATAATTTAAACTTCCAAAAATCAATTATTTCGGAGCTTCGGAACTTCAATAATTCATAATAAATAGCCCTTTTATCAGAAAATTCGAATCACGCGACTTTTTATAGGAAATTCAATTCTCTACAACTTTGCGTAAGAAAGTTTTTCCAAATTCCAAATGAAATTGACCAAAATCCACAAACCAAGCGATTTTACAAAGTATAATCAAATTTCTAATAATAATTGTGTCCACCAACACACAAAATATGTGTTAAACATTTAATGCCACAAAAATACTCTTCCTCCTCATATACTCATATATCCCACATTCATTATAAAATATCACCATTAATATATTATTAAAATAATATATTTAAATGAATTATTTTATCGTAAAAGATAAAATATTAATTTTCAACAATTGTCACTATAAAAATTTTCTCCATCTATATCCACATAAAATCAATATTTTCCTCATCATATAAATCAATAATTAATTATTCACAAATAATATTACAGAATCACAAGATCGGGCAACTGTGTCGCTCCTGTGAAAGAGAGGGCTTTTTCAATAAGGATCTCTCCTTATCGGCGCCAATTAATTAGGTGACCAAACCTCTCCTTAGATGTAACTTTCTAGACATTGCCAATAATGTTATCCAATAATATTATTCAGATAATATGAATTATTGTCGATAATGGAAAATACCGTAATGACAATTTATCAAACAACAAGAATATAAAATATCAATGCAAAGAATTATTGAATCAATAAAATAAAATATCGAATAAAGAATTACTATAACAATTATTGAGTAGTGCCTTCACGTAAGAATCAATAATTGGTGCAATACCGTGCTACCGCTTCAACAACGCCAGATATTAGTGTGTTTTAACCACCGGGTATTCCAACAAGATAATCTGTAAATAACTATGCCGTTATTTATAAACAACTTATATTTGTCGCTTTTTCATCCAATCGCTTTCCAGTTATGGGGCCCAAAAAAGATCAAGCTACCGTCATTTAATATTCTTTCCCGACAAAGATTTAATATTCCACGACCAAACGAATATTCCCGGCAATAATGAATATTTTATAACCACTTGCTTATTCAAATATTTGCGTGATTTTACCCATAACTATCCACATTAATCAAATCAACCCTTACTATTTCAAAATAATAAATAGAGGAAAATAAATTTCATTTATTAATAATTTGGGGTCTTACAACCTCCCTCCTTATGAAATTTCGTCCTCGAAATTGACGACGACGATTCGGTGTGTTTTTCAAAAGATGAGAATACCTCGCTTTCATTTCCATTTCCAACTCCCCGTGTCATTTCCTCAATTGCATGGTTTCTCCACAAAACTTTAACTTGTGGTATAACCTCAGACATAGGGACATGTTCTTTCCTATCCAAGATCTTGATAGTACCTCCTCGACGTTAAGTCTTCTGGCTATCTCGTCCGGTTCTAACTCAATGACGTGGTTCGGGTCATCCACATATTTACGTAACATCGATACGTGAAAAACGCATGAACACGCCATTATACTTGGCGGTAAACGAGTCTATAGGCCACGCCCTATTCGATCGAGAATTTCAAATGGATTAATAAATCGAAGGTTTGAGCTTTCCTCACCTCACCGATTCTCACTTTTGAAATAACAACTTCGCACCTCCTTCTTCAAATTCATCACCTCGGTGTAGCTTGAATAACTTTTTAACTTTATCGATTAAAGTCGATTATACTCAGATATCATCACGCAAGTACCTAGAGTTTTCATCTCCATCTCTATTATTTGTAAATTATACTGAAATTAGTCTTTGACAATATCGTACTCAGATTTGTATATACGACCTTCTACTCAACACGCCGCTACCACGCTCGCTTTTCCGGATGGCACGGTCGTAACATGTGCCGAAATGAGTCTCCTCTTGAGTTCTTCAAGCTCTTCCCACATTCCTCGCTTCATTCAAATTTTGTATCTCTACGAGTCACCAAGTTAATGGAATAGCGATTCGAGAATATCCTTCAACGAATCTCCGATAATAACCAACTAAACCTGAAAGCTACGTATTTCGATTACCGATTTAGGTTGTTCTCAATCGTGACTCATATCCCAACCTTGATAAGACGTTACAATGACACCTATCGGTTTACTATCGCATTTAATATGGTGTCCCCTACGGAGAGTCCGCTTCTGCATTCCACAAAGGAAGTCACCAAATAAAGGCTCAGTACCAAATTTATAGTTGAATTTTGAACTCCTCGAAGTTCAATAGAGCCGATTCGATATGAGATTTTAGAAATGAGTTTTGTACCGGGTTCAAAGTCGATACAAAATTTAATATCGTGCTTTGGGAGTAAGCCAAGAAATTCTTCAGAAATACGTTAGGAAAAATTAATAAACAACAGAATATTATTCAAATCGACGTGTCTTTATTCAAATCCATAACACGGACTAAGAAAACGTGACATCCGTAATAAACGAATGACTTCATGGCTTGATATGAAAATGTTTGACTACAATGGTTTGATTGCTTGAATTCGAATAACAAAGTTGCTTAGGAATATGAAAACTAACAACCTTACGAAAGTAATCAATTTTGGCATGATGAGTAGTTAACCTTAAAATCACATCAAAAGCAAATATCTCTATAGAAATAAGGTTAACAGTAATGTGATAGTGCCAACTCTGAATCAAGCAAGATTTCTAAACAACGGATGTAATGAAAGTTTCTCCCAACGGAGTCTCCATAAATAGGTCAAAATCTAATTTCTCCGTAGTCAAGTTCAAACATTGAGCGCAAGCAAGAGAGATAAAAGAATGGGTAGAACCGAGATCTAGTAAGGTATAAACTTCGCAAGAATTTATAATTAACTAACTCGTGCTAACTTCGTCGTTTTCCTCGCGATTTTGACCGGCCACGACAAACGCTCTTCCGTGAATCGCTGACTTTGACTTTTCTCGATATCCTTTTGACTCACCATTCCCATTGGACTGGTTTCGATATCGCATAATCTCGAAAGCGATATGTCCTTGTTTTCCACAATTATAGCATACCTTAAACTGCTGTGGGCGCAATGATATGTCCCTCTTTCCGCATTTGTAACATACGAACCGTGGTCTTTTTCCTCCTTAGAACCAGCTTGTCAGCTGTGTTGACGCCTTCACATGGTCGTTGTTGAATCTCCTATTTTGAAAATCTCCTCCCGACTCGCTTCTTCTATTTTCATGGCCACGATTACCACCAGAGTGGTTACCGCCTTTGTCCGTATTCTTCTTTCTCCGCCGGTTATCGTTATTCGATGATCGCTATCTTCTTCTGATAATCCTCGATTATGGTCTCTCATTGAACGTATTGCGTTATCTCGCTTCTAACAATCGAGCCCCGCTGACAACATCCTGAATAGAGAGAAAATTTATGAGAAATGAGATCTTGACGATGCCGGTTTCAAACCTCTCGTAAACATCCGCGCCATACGCTCCTCATTCTCCACCAAATGAGGTGCAAACTCGATAACTCCGCGAACTTCGCCTCGTCATCGACACCGCCATGTTATTCTCGCCCGGTCTAATAAACTCCACTTCCTTCATATGACGAATACTTTCGTGGAAGTACTTGTCATTGAACTGCTTCAAACGTCTCCCACGACATGCCGAAAGTGCAATGGATGGGTACGCTTCACGTATTCCCACCAAGAATCCGCCTCATTACGAAACATAAAAGTAGCGAATGGAACTTTCGTTCCTCCGCGCATCCCAAGACATCAAATATCTTGGTAATTTGTTTGACCCACGCCTCCGCCTTTAATCGGATCCGCTTTCCCTGCACTCGTGGTCCCAACTCTTTGAATCGCTTGCATGTGACCACCCGTGAATTGCTATCATTTTCTCCTCAGATTTTGAACACGAGTCTCCTCGTCGATTTTTTTCATATGAATCGCAAAAAGCTTCTAAACATCCCCTCGCTCATCATCTCGCCAAAGGTGTTGTTTCAGAGGTACATTGCCAAATTTGTTGCACGCTCTCCTCGCTGGTAAAGACAGCATCTCCCACGATCTCATTTACTCCACTCATAATATTTTCACGACATTCTCAAATATCGCCATAAAACAAGGGTTAATTAAGGAAATCAATATATCACATAATATCCCTATATACTGACCAACTAACTAACAAATAAGCTTAGGTAGACACACTAGCGAAGGATTTACTCGCCTCTCCCTCCTAGTTCTATTCCCCGATCTCTTCCGCCAGATCATATCCCTAAGCTCGATACCAACCGTGATGCCCCAAAATAGGTCCATTCCATCCAACCCATTCTCGAGTCGCCAAATACATGGTATGTAAATAACGACAACTTTATTATTACAACATATAAATCATGAGTTTAAATACGATATATGCCATCTGCATAATATCCACACGCAAATAAATCTCCATCATAATTATTGATACATTATTTTACAAAATGGTGAGGACTACTAAACAACTCTCTCTAAACCTTCATTCCATACCCCCCGACTAAGTACTGCTACATTCTCTCCTCCCGAGAAGAAAAAATGGAACAAAAAGGAAAAGGGTGAGCTCAACTAGCCCAAGAAAGAATATTATGACTAAGATAATATACAACAAATTATCGTTAGTCTCAAACAGGAAAAAATCTAATAAAATACAATAAACAACCGCTTTAAATCAATCTTCGCAATGAAATAATAATTCATTAGAAGAGTTAAGTAGAGAATGCAAACTACTATCTTCTATATATGAATTTAAAAGTTCATCGTCGATATTTTATCCCCGTCCTGAACATCAATCAATATTTATCCGAATCAAATATTCATCTTTGCACTACAGTGCCAAAGATATTCATCACCGGTCATGTTCATCTAAACACTGCTCATCTTTGCACTACGGGCCAAAGATATTAATCAATTGTCCATGTTCATCTCAAAACCTATTCATCTTTGCACTACGGCCAAAGATATTCATCAAGAAATCATTCATCTTTGCACTTACGACAGCCAAAGATATTCAAGAATATCATCATTTAGGACCGAGGATGATGAAAAATATTTTAAAGGAAACGAATCCAAAGAAAACAAAAGAACAATTATTAAGGATTCGTATTTTAAACAATCCAAGTTCAAAAATACTTCATAAGTAATCGAGTGGAGTAAAATTCAAGAATGATCAAAACATGGATACAATCAAAGCTAGTATCCATAATAGATATTTTGACAAAAAAAAAAAATTTCATTTTTCTATGAATAGTGTCGTATTCGTGAATAGTGCCGATATCGTGAATAAAGTCAGATACGTGAATAGTAACTCTCACACCAAAAAGATAGAAATTTTACAAAAAAACATCTTCACGCTTCGTGAATAGTACTAAGTGAATAGTAATTCATGAATAAGAACTCGTGAATAAGAATAAGAACTCTCATGAATAGTAACCCCATACATGAAAAGGTTCCAAATTTGATAAAAAATTCCAACCAATATTTCAAAGATAATGATATTGAAGAAATAATATCATTTGATAAGAAAATAACATCCCTTACTTCGAAAAGACAATACTTTTAGTTGAAACACCTGATATAAAGCTATGACTTGAACTTGCACCGATATAGCAATACTCAAAGTATACTCAAAATACTCACAAGAATACGCCGATAATATAGAGAGAGAAAACTTCAGCTTAAAGTGATTTTCAATTCTAACCTAAGCACCCTATTTATAGAAAAATACTTAGAACACCAAAGTAGAAAATTTAATAAATTAATATTATAATTTTTCCACAACTTCATACGCGACACTAACAATCTGAATTCAATTTCCTAATCACATGTTAAATGAGTTTCAAAAAATGAAAAAACGTTTTTCTAATTTAAAATAATTTAAACTTCCAAAAATCAATTATTACGGAGCTTCAGAACTTCAATAATTCATAATAAATAGCCCTTTTATCAGAAAATTTGAATCACGCAAATTTTTATAAGAAATTCAATTCTCACAACTTTGCAGAAGAAAGTTTTTCCAAATTCCAAATGTAAATTGACCGAAATCCACAAACCAAGCGATTTTACAAAGCTATAATCAAATTTCTAATTAATAATTGTGTCCACCAACACACAAAATATGTGTTAAACATTTAATGCCACAAAAATACTCTTCCTCCTCATATACTCATATATTCCACATTCATTATAAAATATCATCACCGTTAATATATTATTAAAATAATATATTTAAATGAATTATTTTATCGTAAAAGATAAAATATTAATTTTCAACAATTGTCACTATAAAAATTTTCCATCTATATCCACATAAAATTAATATTTTCTCATCATATAAATCAATAATTAATTATTCACAAATAATATTACAGAATCACAAGATCGCAACCAGTGCCGCTCCTGTGAAAGAGGGGCTTTCCAATAAGGATCTCTCCTTATCAAGCCAAGCAATTAGGTGACCAAACCTCTCCTTAGATGTAACTTTTAGACATTGCTAATAATGTTATCCAATAATATTATTCAAATAATATGAATTATTGCTTCGATAATGAAAATACCGTAATGACAATTTATCAAAACAACAAGAATATAAAATATCAATGCAAAGAATTATTGAATCAATAAAATAAAATATCGAATAAGAATTACTATAACAATTATCGAGTAGTGTCTTCACGTAAGAATCAATAATTGGTGCAATACCGTGCTACTGCTCAACAACGCCAGATTAGTGTGTTTTAACCAACGGGTATTCCAACAAGATAATCTGTAATAACTACGCCTGCTATTTATAAACAACTTATATTTGTCGCTTTCTTCATCCAAATCACTTTCCGTTATGGGGCCATAAAAGATCGCATCGTCGCATTTAATATTCCCCGACAAAGATTTAATATTCCACGACCAAACGAATATTCTCCTAATAATAATGAATATTTTATAACCACTTACTTATTCAAAATATTTATGTATTTTACCCATAACTATCCACATTAATCAAATCAACCCTTACTATTTCAAAATAATAAATAGAGGAAAATAAATTTCATTTATTAATAATTTGGAGTCTTACAATAATCCCAATAAACATGTTTTTGTAAGACAATATTCGTTATTCGGAGAATTGTCAAAAATATTCATATTTAGAATTTAAAAATTATATCCAAATGCGAAACATATTCAAACCTGAGACCTACCATTTGTTACTTTGGTCATTTGACCGCTGGAGCAACACAAGTTATCTGTTAATATCTTGCAAGAATTAATATTTATATCAAAACATGAGATTTCCCCCATATATTCCTTTCTTCTCCTTCACTACATACCATTAATATAATCTCAAGAAGTTATATAATAATAATAATAATAATAATAATAATAATAATAATAATAATAATAATAATAATAATAATAATAATAATAACTAATAATAATAATAAAATAATAATAATAACAATAATAATAAAGTTGCACCAATGGTGTGTAAGTTTTTTAACTCCCATTTTCAAATTCTCCTTTTCTTGACTTGTAATTTTTTTATAATCAAATATTAATTTCTTTTTATATCTTATATTAGAGAGTGTTTAGCGATGACTTATAAGTTGGTTAAACTAAGTTATAAGTCATTTGTTATTATTTAGTGTTTGACAATAACTTAAATTTTAACTTTTTTTACTTATAAGTCATTATTAAATTTTTTCATGCTTCATGTGCTATATTTTTTATTATTATTACTATTACTATTACTATTATTATAATTATTATTATATTTACTATTATTATTATTACTATTATTATTATTATTACTATTATTATTAATTTTTTTATTATTATTATTAGAATAATTATTACTAATCTTATAATTATTATTTTATTATTATAATAATTATAATTATTACTATTATTATAATTTCTATTATTATTATTATTATTATTATTATTGTTGTTGTTGTTGTTTATTATTATTATTATTATTATTATTATTATTATTATATTATTAGTATTATTATTATTACTATAATAATAATAATAATTATAATTATAATAATAATAATAATAATATTATTATTATTATTATTATTATTATAATTATAATTATAAGTATTAGTATAATTATAATTATTATTACTATTACTATTACTATTATTATTATTATTAATCATTATTATAATTACTATTATTATTCCTATTACTATTATTATTATTATTATTAATTGTTATTATTATAATTATTACAATAATTATAATAGTACTAATAATAAAAAGTCCTAACCCAATTTTGGGGCTTTTTTTTTAAAAATAAAATAAAATAATGCTCTCCTTGAGAATTGAACTCTAAACCTCCAACTCTCCTTAAACAAATGCTCAGACCAACTAAGCTATAAAGATTTTTTATTATAAAGTTTGTTACCCGACACTAAAATACTAAAAATACTAATTACATATTTACATCAAATACTAAAAATACTATTTTAAAAAAAACTAAAATACTAAAAAAATCAAATTAAAAAATAATAAAATTCAAAAAATACTAAAATTCAAATTATTTTGTTAATTAATCAAAAGAACAAAAATTCAAATTACATCATTAAAATACTAAAATCATAACATATTTACATCATTTACATCATAACATAACATATTATCATATTTACATATTTACATCATTTACATCATATTTACATCATAACATATTTACATTATTTAATCAAAATACTAAAATTCAAATACTCAAATACTAAAATTTTACCATAGTTGTATAACATATCAAAATACTAAAATTTTACCATAGTTGTATAACATATCAAAATACTAAAAGTCACTTACATCTTATTACTAAAATACTAATTACATATTTACATCAAATACTAAAAATACTAATTAAAAAAAAATACTAAAATACTAAAAAAATCAAATTCAAAAAATACTAAAATTCAAAAAATACTAACAGTAATAATAATAATAGTAGTACTAATAATAATAATAATAATAATAATAATAATAATAATAATAATAATAATATAATAATAACATTAATAATAATAATAGTAGTAGTAGTACTAATAATAATAATTCTTGCAAAATAATAGCAACTAAGCCCAAGTGCTTAGGTGGTCATTGGATCAATATTTCAAACTGGAGGTCGCGGGTTTGAATATGTTAATCAACATATTTTTTGAGACGGTAGAGGAAAAAAAATCTATTAATGAAGGAATTATTACTCACTATATATTATTGTTACCACTTTTTTTGCGAGAGATAAAATTGGTTACTATTTATTCTAAATAATTTTTTTAGAATTAATTGTGGTAAATATAAATTGTAATATAAATACATTAAATTTTTTATAAAAAATTTATTTTTAATAACACTTTTTAAGTAACATACAATATCGACTATTTCTTTTAATAAATTATAAAGTAAACAACTTTACACTACGTTAAAACTTTTAAATATCATACATTGATCATGACAAAAAAAGGAAAAAAAAAATAATAAGATAGTGATGCTTTTTTGTGGAATTGAGCGGTAGACAGTGTAGCACATGAGCAAATGAGGGGCAAATGAGTAATTTCTCATGTCGTTACATCCTGTAGCGGCATGGGGAAATTCATTTCAATCCGTGTCATCCAATGTTGCGATCAACGGTATAAATTATGAGGTTGGATTTATTTGGGTCGGAGGCCTGGAACTAGTGATATATTTCTATACATGACTAGTAATATTGTATAAATATTTATAAATAATAAAAATATAAAATTTAATACTAAGGATATTACACACAAATTATTGTAAAAAATAGATTATTTAATATAAGTAAATATTTAACTTGAGATTATATAAAATAATAAGAAATTTTATTCTTAGATTTTAGGAGTAATTTAAATCATGAACATATTTTTAAGTCCAAAATAAAATATAAAAAAGAATAGTAATGATATACCCTAGCTATTCCTAGTTCTCCTTTAACCTTTTTTCAAATATATTATAAAATTAAATTATAATACTATCATTTCTAAGAGATAACATAAAAGATGAAGAAAAAAATTATTATGTTTTATGAACTAAAATAGAATAAAGTTATTTAAAAATGACTTACAAGTCATTCCTAATAAGTTAGTTTGACTCATATTAATGTAATATCAATTTTATACCTATTTTATTTAAATTTTTTTAAAAAAATGAATTTATAAAAAAGAAGAAGAAGAATCATGTCGTCACTTTAATTGGCAAGTTAAAATTTTTATTTTTATTTTTTTATACTTGAAGTCTTATATACTCCTTCATTTCCAACGCTGATGACAGAGAATAAACATAAAAAAATATTGATGTTTATAAACAAGTACAAGAGATCAAAGAAAAAAAAAGAAGATACCAACGTCAATTAAAGTGATGTTATATCTTACTCTTCTTTTTTACAAATTTGCTTCATAAAAAAAGTTACAATGTCGGTTAGTTTGGCATTTGATCAAATTTTTATTTTTTTAAAATTTCTTTTAAAAAATAAATAGTTTTAAAAAAATTAAGATAATTTTTTTTAAAATTCTTTTTTTAAAAAAAAAAAATTATAGTGGCGTTGGTTGCTTTTCTGATTTTTAGCCAAAAAAAAATCCAAAAATTAAACGCCATTTCAAATGGCGTTCAGTAGTTTTTGTATTAGTAGTATTATTATTATTATAGTATTAGTTATTATTATTATTATTATTATTATTATTATTATTATTATTATTATTATTATTATTATTATTATTATTGTTATTTTTATTTTATTTTTTATTAATATTATTATTATTATTATTATTATTGTTATCACACAAAACCAATTCTATCTCTTTCTTTCAACAGCTGTATAGAAAAAAAAACCCTTTTAACTTCTTAACCGTAGATCCGACGACAACTCCCTAGGTGTAGATCGGTGGCTGAACTTCCTAGCAGTAGATCGTGGCGGCGAAACTTGTCGGCGAAACCCCAAGAGTCGTGGTCATTACCTCCGGCAAAGGCGGCGTTGGCAAAACCACTACCACCGCCAACATCGGCCTTTCCCTCGCCCGCATTGGCTTCTCCGTCGTCGCCATTGACGCCGATGTCGGCCTCCGCAACCTCGACCTCCTCCTCGGACTCGAAAACCGCGTCAACTACACTCGTTGAAGTCCTCAACGACGATTGCCGCCTTGAACAAGCCCTAGTTCGCGACAAACGCTTTTCCAACTTCGAATTACTCTACATTTCCAAGCCCCTTTCCAAACTCCCAATGGGGTTTGGTGGAAAAGCCCTAGTTTGGCTAGTGGACGCCTTAAAAGACCGCCAAGAGGGCTCCCCTGATTTCATTTTAATCGATTAACTGGCTGGGATTAATGCTGGGTTCACAACGGCACACCGGCGAATGAGGCTGTTTTGGTAACAACGCCAGACATTACGGCATTGCGTGATGCTGACAGGGTTACATGCTTATTGGAATGTGATGGAATTAGGGATATAAAGATGGTTGTGAACCGGGTTAGAAAATATATGATCAAAGGCGAAGATATGATGTATGTGCTTGATGTTCAGGAGATGTTGGGATTGGCATTGTTGGGTGTGATTTCTGAGGATTCTGAGGTTATTCGGAGTACAAATAGAGGGTTCCCATTTATCTTTCATTCTTCCATTATTCATTCCCCTTCAGTTAACATCACAAATTTGAATTTATCTAGTAGGTGACCGAAGTTTTGCACTACATCTTTTATTGAGGATTTCCAACTATGTGAATATGACTTTATCATAGCTTAGTTCCCTACTCAGCCAGCTAAGCTTCAAGATGAGCATGTTTTCCTGCTTCTGCTCCTTGATTTATTATTGCCTAGATTGCTTTAAGCTGTTGGCATTAAACATCTCGTGTACTTTATACTAGAAATTTCTCTGCATTCAGGTTGCATTTATATAACTTGGTTGAGTGCAAAGTTCAAGGAGATGGTAACTGTCAGGTCAGTTTCACTCTCACCCTTGTTTAGTAAAAATTGAGCTATGCTATATACAATGTGATAGCTATGTTGTTGTGTCTAAGACGTTCAGAAGTGTATTTAACCAGTGTGTGATTGTGAATCCTTCTGACTTGCTCAAACCAATCCCCAAAAACATCCACAGATGCTGATAAGCACATATCACCAGATGCTGATAAGCACATATCACCAGCGTATTTCAATCGGAGATATCAGGAATGATGAGTGGTTCAAGAGAAGTTATGTTCCTGCTGGATTTCTTGAGTACGAAGATGTTAACCTGGATGATATAAATGCTGTTTTTGATGATCCTGAGGTTGGTATGACTTTCAGCTGTCATTATTCTTCATTTCATTTTGTTAAGTTATAACCCATTGTTTTGTGAGAAATTCTATGTAGACTTTGTGGGTTGATTGCTTCTGGTAATGGCTCTTTACCTGATTGTCATTTTCCTTTTTCTAACTCATGGATTTGGGTTTTCCAAGTATAGAAAGAACCTTAGCTTCAATCCTACAACACTTGTGACTGAAAATAATAAAACTAGAGATGAGTTCCAGCTACCAAGTTCAATACTTCTGTAACTTTCTGCAGAAGCTGTTTTGCAATTGACATTGTTTAGGCACAATACAAAACTTAAGTGACTGACCTTCAAAGTTTATGTTTGTGTGATACAAATGATTTTTCACTTCTATGTAATAATGTAGATATCACATAGAAGCTATCAAGACCTTGTGAACAAAACGTATCAAATGTGTGTACGTGCGTTCATGCAATAATGTGTTTCGAACCTAGGTGTTACTATGAAAAACTGCTCAGCACTCTAAACTTGTTTACTTTGTTCTGCTGTGATATTAATATTTGAGGCTGCTGATTGGGTACATCAATATATTGGATAATGTGAACACCGACTATGCAATAAGCCTGTAGAACTATTGTTTCTCAAATTTAAATTTGGTAACCTGGGGTATTCGGTTCAATGATATTTAGAGGCTGCTGATTGGTTGAAATGCTTGTTTAATTTCTAGAACGGCTACAACTTTCTTGAGGCCAATATGTGTCCATCATTAAAGTCTTTTTCTTTTGATTTTGTAGTTATTGGTGGATCGGATGAGATCTTATGGTCCTTACATTACTTTGCATTTGCATTATGAGAAAGACATACTTGCTTTTAGTGGATGCACTCATGATTTATCCCCAGGCGAAGCTGATGAATTACGCACAATCAGGTATAATATGTCTCTATGGATGATTAATAATAAATGTTGTATTCACATTTACAAGTACCTTTTTCCTTGTAGAATTTGTGAGAATGATCTATTTCAATTTTGTTATGAACATGTAGAGAAAACACGGCGTACTGGAAGGAGAAAGACATAGATTCCACTGAATAGAGAGCCAAAGGGTATTGCCTGTTAACTCTTAAGGAAGTTGGAATGTTCCTTACCGCTCTTGGATTTCCTTCAAACACCCCCATATATATAGCTGCCGGAGAAATATATGGGGGTGATACTCGTATGGCTGATCTTCAATCACGCTATCCCATATTAATGAACAAGGTAAGGAGTCTATGGAATAGCGTCATTTGGTACAAGCCATTTACCTTTATTGTTATCGTCAAGTAATTTTTTGTGCACTTAATCCAAAGCTGTTGATTATATTAGTGTCTGGTTAGGTTGGAAGCAAATAAAAGCCTTATAAAGTCTGACTATTAAAAACTCATTTTGGTGATCTGAGTGATATATTACTATATGCCCAGTTAAGTTGAGGGAAAATTCCAGATCCATTAGTTACAAGCTTATGCTAGCAATTTTATGGTTTTCAATCTGTGTGGGGATATGGGTGTTGTAGGCTAGATTCCTACCTGGAAACTAGGCAAGTCCATTCCACCCGCATTGATGTAATTACATGAATACCTAGCTAACACAAGTAACAGAGACAACCTACTAGCTTTTGTAGGTTGAGTCTACTGTAGTACATTCTATCATTTCTTGTTAACGTCTGTCATTTCATACAATTACGACTAGCAGCCACAAGTATATCTGAATAAAATTCCATATATAAGTGGAAAAACAACACGCACAATGGCACAATGAAGGTTGCCTTTTACCTTCACCCTCCATGAATTAATGATATTTCCTGATTATAGCTAGCATTTTTGGGGCATATACTGTATGGAAATTTGTCGTCTCAAGAAAAGTTTTCCACATTGACTAATAGCCTCAACTTTTCCATAATTGTTGTCCTTTCTATATAGAAATCTAAACATTGTTATTTAAGATTGTGTGATGCTTGTGGTTGTTAACATATAATAATCTACAAGTCTTGTAACAGAAAAGATGTTTACCACTATGATTACTGAAATTTATTCATGAAATGACCGATTAAGATTCCAATTTTTTCTTGTAACAGAGCAATCATATAGTCGCACAGAAGGTTCTTTTTCTATTTGGATTTGTAGCAAATGATATTGTGATTGCCTATTTGTCTTTTTTTGCTTATGAGCAATACTTATGTACATTAGTACCAATGAAAGCAACTCTATTATCTTTGTGTATTGATTTTGGCACTAAGTGCCTTTAGTGACCTATTTGCTTTATTTTCTTGACTTGCTATTATTTTTAAATATGTGCAGAAAGACTGTTTCTATGACCTGCCTTACAATACTGGGTATTAAATTTTCGTGCTACGTTTACGGAAGACAATGGACTAAATTATGAAGTGTACTCTCTCTCTATATATGTAGATATATACTTTGATCAAGAACCGTGGTAGCCTTTAGATTGTTAATTGTAAAGATAATTAATGATTATGTAGTGGATGATTTTATTAAGTTAATAATATTTTAGTTTTTGTATTTTTGCCATTATTTGCTATGGTGACATCGAGTCAATTAGGTACACAAAAATGTCAAATTTTGATTGGGCAACAATATAATTCGTTATCAAAGCTTTGAACAAGTTTTAATATAAAGAACAATTTTTTATACATTTAGCAACAAATTTTCGTATAATGGCATTAAAAATATAATATTTGGCAACAAAAAATTAACCTAATAACAACGGAGAGGATATTGTTGCTAATACTAAAATAAAAGGCAACATTTTTATCGTCAGTAAATCATATTAACTTTCGTTGCACATATAAAGAAACTAAGAATATATAATGTCGTTGCTAATCTACGACTTTCGTTCTTTATTGAAAAATAGTCAAGAACAAATATTTTCGTTCTTGATTCAAAGATAATGTCGCTACCAAATAATATAATCAAGAATCTAAAAATCGTTACTAAAAAGTTTACATTCCGCAACGAAAGCAAGTTTAGGCAACAATTTTCATAATTTACTGCAACGAAAAATGTCGTTGCAAAATGGTGTCAATTGCAACGAAAATGCATGGTTGTTGCAAAAAAAAAAAAGAGTTCATTTCGTTGTCAATTAGCATGCTTTTGCAACGAAATGGGGTTTTTAGCAACGAAATTTTAATTATTCTGCAACAATACATTTTGTTGCTGAAGGATCGATGTCTCTATACGAACGCCAAATTTTGTTGCAAAATATATTACTTTTGGCAACGAAAAAAAAACGTTCGTTGCGGAACAATTAGCAACGCTCATTGCGCAACGAAAGACGCAACGACAGTAAAGTCGTTGCCAAAACCTTTTTGCAATGAAATTTGGCACTTTTAGCAACGAAAATCGGTTGTTGCTGAAGCCCCATTTTTTTGTAGTGAATTTCAATGTGCATGTGAATGATGTTATAAGATGATAGGAATCGAGATTATTCCTATTATTCAAGCAGCTTCATAACCTTTGTTCGGTTATCGAAGTTCTGAAGAATGTTTAAACTCTTGAACTTGTTTGTTCAAACTGTTATGACTTATTGGGCCATTGAATGCTCACACTTGCTTTAAATGAAAAATATTTTCAAATGTCATTTATGTTAAAAAGAACTTAAGGATCCCGTAAAGATCAAGTCGAAAGCGGATCCGCATCGAAGTGTCATTCAGTATATGAATTTGCGTGAAGAGCAAGTGAAGACTTGTAATATAGAATGATAAAATTAAACTATATATTAGTTTAATGAACAGTTATGTATCCTTGGTGGTGGATGAAAGTCATTCGTGTAAGATGAAAAGAACAATGTAATTATCATTATTTGTAATGAAAGAGGTTATAAGGTTTTGAGAACCTGGGATTTGAGAATGTATGTCATTATATTTAGCTATATAATGATGTGTGTTTGGAAGGAGATGGGATCGTGACGCACGGAGTCTGAGTCTGAAAGTAGACCGGATTTTGGGGCGTTACAACCATGCTATGAAGAAATGACATGGGAGTTGGAATCAGAAATGAAAGCGAGGTATCCTTACCTTTTCGAAACACCAGCGTACGTCAATTTCGTGGACGAAATTTCATAAAGAGGGGAGGATATAAGACCCCATCTTTTTAATGAATAAAATTGAATTTTCTCTATTCATTATCTTGAAATAATAAGGTATTAATTTGATATAATACTTTGATTATGGGTGAAATGTGCAAATTTTGCAAAATAAATAAGTGGTTATAAAATATTCATTATTTTCAGGGAATATTCGTTTGATCGTGGAATATTCTTGTTGTCGGGGAATATTCGTACGACGGCGCAACCATTTGTGGGCCCCATAACGAAAAATGGTTAGATAAAAAAAATGACAAGTTTGAGTTTTTACAAATAACTGGCAGAGTTTATTACCAATTAACATCATTAGAATAATTCCGTGGTTAAAAATACGATGTCTACGCGTGGTTGCAAAAGAGACACCAGATTACACAATATTTTTGAATTATCGATTCTTACGTAAGAAGACACTACTCAATAATTGTTACAAAGAATTACTATTCAATATTTTATTTTATTGATTCAATAATTGCTACGTTGATATGTTATATTATTGTTGTTTCAATAATTGTCACTGCACAGTATTTCCTATTATCATATCAATAATTCATATTATTTGAATAATATTATTAGATAGTATTATTGGCAATGTCTAAGAAAGTTCTGTCTAGAAAAGGGGTTTGGTCACCTAATTGCGCGCCAATAAGGAGAAATCCTTAGGAAAGCCCCCTTATTCCTGAGAACGACCTGGTTGTCATAATTGTGATTCTGTAATATTATTTGTGAATAATTAATTATTAATTTATATGATAAGGAAATATTTATTTTATGTGGATGGAAAGGGGAATATTTATTTTATGTGGAAATAAATGAAGGAATAAACGCTGATGCGTTTTATCAGTATTTTGTCGGAATAGAGGTGTTGAAAATCGTCTGCATGTGAATTTCGGTCATTTTTTGTTTGGAATTTGGAAAAACTTAAATCTACAAAGTTGTAGAGAATTTAATTTCCTATGGAATGGACATAAAATTCGTATTTTTCTGATAAAAAGGCTATTTATTATGAATTATTGAAGTTTTGAAAATAAATATTTTTATTAAAAACATGGTGGGCCCCACTTTTGGTTGGTGAGAAATGTGCTAAAATTTTATTTTAAAAGTCGTGGGCGTGAAAAGTAGCAGGTAAAGCTATCAGGTAGCAGGTTAGTCTGCTATGGCGTTCTAAGCATTTTCCTATAAATAGGGTGTTTAGTTAGAATTGAAAATCACACCAGAATCATAAGTTTTCTCTCTCTATATTATCGAGCGTATTTTGTGAGTATTTAGATACTTTGTGAGTTGCTATTCAGTGAAAGTTTTCTTCACCTTTTATACCGATATTTCAAATAGAAAGTACTTTTTTTTGAGGTAAGAGATGTTATTTTCTTCGTAAATGATATTATTTTCTTCAATATCATTATGCCAAAATATTAATATGAATTTTATTGCGGAATTTCTACCATTTTGTGTTGGGGTTACTATTCACGTATACGACACTATTCACATATACGACACTATTCACGAATACGACACTATTCACAAAAAAATGAAATTTTCTCTTCTTTGTCCAAGATGTCTATTATGGTTACTATCTTTGATTGTATTCATATTTTAATCTTCATTCTTAAATTTTACTCCACTATGGTGTATTTTGGAGTATTTTTGAACTTGGATAAACTAAAGTACGAATCCCTATTCTTTGATCTTTTATCTCACTGGATTCGTTTCTTAAAAATATTTTTCATCATCCTCAGTCCTAAATGATGATATTATCAATATCTTCGGCATGTAGTGCAAAGATGAATGATTAATCGATAAATATATTCGGGGCAGAGTAGTGCAAAGATGAATGAAAAGTGTTGAGATGAACACTACTAACCGGTGATATAAATGAATATCTTTGGCATATAAAGCAAAGATGAATATTTGATTCAAGATGTATATCGATTGATGTTACAGGGATAAAATATTGATGATGGACTTTTAAATTCATAGATGATAGTAGATTTCATTCTCTACTTAACTCTTCTAATAAATTGTTATTTTCGCTACGAATATTGATCTAAAATTGGTTGTCCATTATATTTTATCTGATTTGTTGAAGGCTAACGATAATTTATTGTTCTTTATCTTAGTCATAATATTCTTTACTAGGCTAGTTGAGCTCACCCTTTTCCTTTTTGTTCCATTTTTCTTCTCAGAAGGTGAGAATATAGCAGGAACTAGCCGGGGTATGGAGTGATGGTTCTAGAAAGTTGTTTTAGCAGTTCTCACTATTTTTGTAAAATAGTGTATCAATAATTGTAATGAGGACTCTTTTTGAGTTTGAATACTGTCTATTAGACAATATTTGTGTTTAAACTCACACTATGTGTTGTCGTATTTTGCACGACAATTGTATTAATGAAGTTATATTTGTTTCTGTACCATATATTTGACAACTCAAAATGGGCGATGTATACCTATTTTGGGACCATTTTAGTATACCACTTTGGTTTCAAAAATGCATATTCAACACATTGTTTACATGTTTAATTTTTCTTAAAAAAAAAAAAATTGCCCTTTTCGATTTTTTTCCATTATTATTCTTGTATTATCATCTTTTTATACTTAGATGCACATAACATCCAATATTAGCCGTTAGTTAGACACTATGTATACCAAAGTTAAGAAACACTATTACTCTTAGGCATTTTATTGACCACGTTATGTGCACACATTAACTTATCTCAACTCTTGATCTTAAATGGTTAATTATGCATTGAATGTGATAACACATCTATACTCATTACATATGTCAAAATATATTTTTAATCATCAAAATATACCATCACCCAAAATCTTAAGTCAAACAGAATTATAAAACTCATCTTCACAATTTCTTTAACAAAAATGTTGTTTTCGTTTTTAAAGAAACTCCTTCGTTACATGTCCATTTTTGCTCCTTCTTATAAAGAATTAACCCTTACTCAGTGTATTACAACCTCATCTAGGCCTTAAAGTTATACCCTTATCCATCTAAAATAGATTCTGCAATTCATCAACTAGTCCAGAAAATTTCATTTTCTGGACAACCTTACTAAATAATTTATTTCAGACATGATCCGGTCCATAAAATGGCTCAATCTCGCGAGTCTGGCCAGAAACCTTACATATCTACAACTTTTCAGTTTAAAGTTTCTTCAGATTGAAAACACACGAATTTATATGAGTTTTTCAAAGTCAGAAACCGTAACAGTTTTGATTTTTTAGTGATTGTTTTCCTTCGCACCAAATTTCTTAAAAATGTATAAATCGCGAGAAATCTAAAAGAAGTTTTCATGTGATTCCACTTTCAGAATATAGCTTACTTTCATAGCTTCGATTTTATATAAGGCTCACTTTCTAACTCATTATACCCAAAGATGTATGAAATTCACAAGATCTGTCCACAATTACTCAAAACCTATGAATTTTGTTCTTTAAATTTTCTTTTCTTTCCATTTCATTTTCTTTCTTGAATCCTCTTGTTTGATTCTTGATAATACAATAGTAAACCAATACAAACAAGATTAAGCATGATCTACTACCCTAGAACATAAATCTATCCAAAAAAATCAAAGATTAAACAAGGGTTTATAAGTTACCTTCTTCTAGCTTTTTTTCTTCTTCTTCTTCTAGCTCCTCTCAATTCCTCTATTTCTCTCTATCTCTCTCAATTTCTGTCTTCCACCAAAACTCTTGCTCAAAAAAACTCTAGGATTTCTTCTTATGTAACTCCTCGTTTGGGTAATAGTAATATAATAATTAATATAATAGTAACCCCCACTAATAACATAAGACTTATGTTACAAAACTCTTACATGCATGACCAATATCACATTAAGCCATCTTAGTAGCATAACCTCACTTTTCCATCATTAGTTAAGCAACCCAATGGTTAGGCTATTAATTATATATTATTATTACTTTACTATGACATATAACATATTTCTAATGTCACACTTAAATAATTACTTATTTTAGTAATAAACTCAATTAAACCTTACTACTTATAATTTCTATTTAACCAAAATAATTGCAATTTTATTTAACCCATTAAAAACTTTCTAATTTAATTATTTAATTAAATTAGAATATTTCCATAACATTAAAGTAATAAAATACACATCAATCAAAGAATTATTTAACATACACTTAATTAATAAAATCACACTTAAATAATTTAAAGTTATTTTATTAGTAAAAATAAATAAACTTTAATAATAAAATGCACATCAATTATAAAATTATCTATCAAATTATAACGCTTAATTAAATTAAGCCATAACAACCAACATCAAATATTTATTATTCAATAAATAAATCAACTAAAATATTTATCTAACTCAAAAAAATATTTTAATTAATTATAAAAATCGCATTCGTTACATTAAATTATGAAGAGTATGACACATTTCATGCCTCGAGTTTAATCTAGGATGTCAAGGTTAAAAAGATTAAATTGCATTGAAACATTGGTCACGAGAAGGTTGTATCAAATCATCAATCTTATTATTACTTGGGTATCAGTGATGCATTACTAGATGCCGCTCACTGTTTATAATTTTATAATATGATTTTAAGATAATTGTCAATGTAATAATAACCTATAGGGTCACACAATTAGAACGTAATTAAAAGGGAATTAATTTAAATTGTAAGAATTTAATTATGTCAATATGATTGATAGTATTTAAATTACGAATTCAAATTAATAGGATAATTTGTATATATGTATATTAATTAAGTAAGATTTAATTAAGATATAATATATATAAATTAGGATTTTATTTTTTAAAATTAGATTAGGTTTTGATTAATTCCTTTTGACTGCTATATATATATGATATATCAACCATTTTAGGAATCATATCATTAACCTAAAACCCTAGCCGCTCTTAGAGAGAGACTAGAGAGAAAAGCTTCACAAAATCCATATCCTTGGTGGCTTGTACCGCAACTCTCTTTACTGCAGATCGTGTGACGATTCGCAGGACGTTCGTGTGGATACCATAGAGACGCAGTTTTGTTAGATTGCGTTGGAGATTCGAAGCCGTTTCAGAATTTTCTATAATCGGTATAAAATCTAAACCATTGAATTAATATGTTTTCGCATGGATCCTATTTTAGGGTTTCGAAATTATTTTTGAAAATTTTATATTCCGCTGTGTTTTTTGTGTGTGCCGAAATCCCTACAAATAATTGCCAAACTTTCAACAAATTCCTTCATTTATATCAAAATTGAACCAATATCCACCACATAATAATTATTCATAAATAATATTATAAGCTCACAATATTAACAACCAGATCATTTCTAGGAAAGAGGAAGCTTTTCGATAAGAATTTATCCTTACTGGCACGTAATTATATAACCTAACCCTTTTTCTCGACAGAATTTTTAAACATTGCCAATAATGCTAACTAATAATATGAATAATTATGTCGTGTCAATTATTGATTTAACAATATAAAATATTGTGCAGATGATATTGTGACAATAACTGAATCAATAATATGAGATACTGTACAACAATTACTGTGGCAACTATTGAATGAAACTGAGTTACTTCTTACATAAGAATCAATGATCATAGATAATGTGCAATACCATATGCTACTATGCAACCACGCCAGACATCGTATTTTTTTATCACTGGGTATTTCAACAGTTAACGGTAAAAGTTTTGCTGTTATTTTTTTATAAAAATATTATTTCTGTCGCTTTCTATATTCGCCAATTATTTCGTTACGTGGTCCACCAATGATTGCGTCGTCGTACGTATATTCCCTGAAAAAAAGAATATTCCCCGACCAAACGAATATTATATGACCACTTGCTTACCTTACAAAATTTCCACATTTCACCTATAACTGAAGTATTAAATCAAATCAACACCTTATTATTCAAAATAATAAATAGAGAAATTTAATATTTATTCATAAAAAGTTAGGGTCTTACAAGTTAGCCCTCATCGATGTTCCACTTCTCGATGATGATTTCGTTATTCACATCCTTAATGGTGTTGGTGATGACTTCAAAGAAATTATTGTTGGGATTCATGCTAGGGTCCATCTCCTTTGAGGATCTCCATGATAAACTGATTGACTTTGAAGCCTATCTCAAATGGTAAGAAACCTGGCATGAACCCTAACTACTTTCTGCTTATATAACTTATCAAGCCAGTAATAACACAAATCATTTCTCTTCTCATGTCAACCTTGGTGGATCTCATGGTCGTTCATCAAATTACAAATCTAATGCAAATAAAAAATCATCAACACAGTCTAAATCGTTTTTCTCAAGTCCAGTATCATGTCAATCAAAGGACTCCATTCAATCCAAATCACAGGAATAACGTTCCAGGCCATGGATACAAAGGATTCTACCAATTATGTAATATACAGTGCCACAATGCTAAACGATGTCCTCAGGCTCGTCATTTCACTCCTCCTTCACTACACCACCACTAGATATTCTCCCACTCAATCTTGGCTTGTCGATTCTGCCGCAACCAACCATGCTAATTCTGATCTCTAGAACTTGTCCATTCCCTGTACATATGATGAGCCTGACAACATTGTAATTGGTGATGGTTCAGGTTTAAGTATCACTCATTCTGGTTCAACCACTATTTTTAGACCCTCTAAATCGTTTACTTTATCAAATATTTTGTGTGTTCCTTCCATGCAAAAATATCTTATTTCCGTCTCTCAATTTTGCAAGTCGAATCTTACATCAATTGAATTTTTTCCAACTCATTTTGATGTGAAGGATCTATGCACGTTGAAAATTCTCATTAGCGACCCGAATAGCAATGATGTGTATGAATGGCCCAAGTGTGTGCAAGTTTCTGCTACTCAGCCCTCCGCCATGATTGGTGTTAAAGCTCCCATGCAAGACTGGCACAAACGCCTCGGTCATCCATCAACTCGCACCCTTCAATATCTTGTCAAGCATTTTTCTTTACCATTGTCATCTAAGTCCATTAGTCCAAATTTGTGTCCTTGTCAATGTTATAGGAGTCACAAACTTCCTTTTAATGAGTCCTCTCTTACGAGTCGTGGTCCCCTTGATCATATTTACACTGATGTATGGGGTCTATCTCCAATTGACTAAATGGAAAATTTTAAATATTACATTATTTTCGTTGATAATTTTACTAAATATGTGTGGCTTTATCCTCTCAAAAAAACATAAGATGTTTTTTCTCTCTTTCCTTAGTTCAAAGCTATGGTTGAAAATTATTTTAAAACTTTAATCATCTCAATTTATTCTGATGGCGGGGCAAGTTTCAAAAACTCAGCACCCTTCTCTTTATCCATGGCATCACTCACTTAACCACCCCACCCAACACCCCTCAACACAATGACACAGTTGAGCGTCGACATCGCCATCTTGTTGAAATCGGCCTCACACTCCTTCATCACTCTTCTTTACCCCTTTCTTTTTGGTCTCATGCTTTTTGTGCCGCTACTTACTTAATCAACCTCCTTCCCACATCTCTTCTCGACAATAAATCACCCTTTGTCGTTCTTTTTGGTCACTCGCCAAATTATCTTAAGCTGCACGTGTTTGGTTGTCTAAGCTACCCATGGTTACGCCCCTACTCTCGCCACAAACTTGATTCTCATTCTCACCCATGTGTGTTCCTTGGCTATTCTATCACTCAAAGTGCCTATAAATGCTTTGATCCCTCAACACAATGCCTCTTCCTCTCCCGTTATGTCATCTTTAACGATTCGATCGGTGTTTCCTTATCCCTCTTCTTTTTCTGTGTCGTCTTTCGATTCTGTCGTCTTTAACATTGGAGGAAAGCAAGGAAGGTCAAAATCACGAAGATTACAAATTGGAGCAAGAAGAAGGGTGGTTTTGTATCTATTCTACTTCTTTAATTCAACTTTTGTAATTGGGATGATGGATTCTTTTATTATTTCAGTTTTTATTTCATTCATAATGAACTAAGTTACTTTTTAGGCTTGCAATGGATCTTTTTTGTTGAGCAATGATTGTGAAGCCTTAATTTTAGTTTAATAATCTATCATTCAGTTTATCTATTATGATTTTTGTTTTAATTTATGAATTGCTTGATCACCAATTCTGTGTGGATTTGTAAGGATTCGAGAGATGATGTATGAATCTAGACTTAGTCAGTTTAGCATGTGTTCTTGAATTCTGTGTTTGAATGAAATCTTGATGAATGTTAGGATAGAGATATACCTAGCATCGCATGTAATCGGGTAAAGAACTTGAATTTAAACCTTCTTTGATTTTAATTCACATAGAGATATAGTGAATTAGTTGATTATGGTGTTTGGCTTAATTCTATCAAATTTGTGGATTTAATTTAATACGATGTTAGTGCATTGAGAGATGACTAATTCTACTTAAGTGTTCTTGATTAATAAACTGAGATTGTGAATTAAAATGGAATAAGGTGTAATAATTGGAGTGAGACTTAAACTGAAGTTGTAAGCCTAATTCTCCATTATTTTCTTAAAATTACAGTTTTTAGGTTGTGTTGATTGATTGGTATTTTTAGTATTTTAGTTTTGATAGTTATAATCATTAATTTGAGTAGTTTAATAAAATTGGGTTAATATAAAGCTGGTAATTTTTAAGCTTAATTTCATACTAATCTCTGTGGGAACGATACTTTTTCTTACTACTATATTACTTGTTGACCATGTGCACTTGCGTGTGAGCGTATTTAGAATTCGACCAACAATGACCACTCGAGCTCAAGATAAAATTTTTAAACCCAACCCCAAGTATTTGAATGTTACTACCAAACACAGCTTTCCACCTTCACTTGAGCCAACTTGTGTCACACAGATCTTGCGTGATCCTAAATGGCGTCGTACCATGTCAGAAGAGTTTAATGTTTGCTCCACAATGGTACATGGGATCTTGTTCCTTCTCAGTCCTCACAAAATCTCATTGGTTGTAAATGGGTGTTCTGTGTTAAACATAAATTGGATAGTACACTTGACCGTTACAAAGCGCGACTAGTTGCAAAAGGTTTTCATCAACATCCAGGCATTGACTATACTGAAACATTTACCCTGGTTGTCAAACCCACCACAATTCGGACTGTGCTTAGCCTCACTCTCCACCATAATTGGCAAATTTGCCAACTTGACGTAAACAATGCCTTTCTCCGTAGCTCACTTTCAGAGAAGGTATATATGTCTCAACCACCGAGTTCACTGATCCGATGTTTCCCTATCATGTCCGCAAGTTTTGACGAGCCCTTTATGGCCTTAAGCAAACACCATGTGTCTGGTACCACGAGCTAAGTTCTTTTTTTGCTCTCCTATAGGTTCATGAATGTAACGGCCCCGAATCCGAGGTCCCGAATCATCGCGAATCCAGTTCGATCATTCTAACACTATTATTATATTTGCGGAAGATATAAACATAAATTGTTTATACATTACATTACACACTATTCTCCAAGGTCGAGTAACCTTAACTTAATACACAATTCATAACCTATCTAACATACCATGTTATTATCATATAATACTATTACATTTCTAGCTGCACACGTAAACTAAAGCTAGAACTTTCTTTAATCTTTTCCTGTATCTGACGCGTTCGTCTTAATCTGCAATGTTTATCATGATATAGCAAGGGTGAGCATGAAAGTTGCCCATCAAGTTTAAATTCAATAATATAACGATATATCATGATTTGAAAGAGTCAGAATAATAAGCTGGCTATAATTCAACAATATAATTGTGAACTAGCAGGAACAAATTTATGACTGAACAAGTATTATACATGAACAAATATATCTGAACCAACTGGCCAAAGGGAACCCATAGTCATGATCATACCAAAAATCTACCCATCTTTACACTCAAGTCAAAGAGAAATATCATCATTAGGGTTATAAAAATGTTATATATAATAGTAAAATCAATATAATCAAAACATCTAGATTTAATCTCAAGAATAATATTCATAAATCAACTATAATTTGTTTAGAAAAAGAAACCAATTTTGTCATGAATAGTAACTTGTGAATAGTAACCCATGAATAGTAACTCAATGAATAGTAACTCGTGAATAGTAACTCGTGAATAGTAACTCGTGAATAGTAACTCATAAATAATAAACCCGACACAAAAAGGTAGAAATTCCACAATAAAATCCATACCAATATTTCGGTATAATGATATTGAAATAATATTTCTTAAACTTATAAACAATTTATTTTAATTGTTTACACTTTACTAAATAATGCATTTAATCATCCTAAGATGTCAAACTCATAAGATTTCATCACCAATAACCAAAACACTCATAAAAAATCTGCATATACTTCATATAGGATTCTCAAGCCATAAAATCCTATTTTCTAATTTTCTTACTTCACATAACATATTTAATTCATTTACTCATAACTATTCCATTTTCATGAAAAATACCAAATCAGTCCCAAAAATATTTCTTTTCTGGGATTTAGCAGAATATAGTCCCATATTGAACATATATTTTTCACAGAATTTTTAAAATTCATTTACTATTTTTTATATGGTCAAAACTGTCGACTATTTAGACAGTTATCATAAATTGTACTTTTATCCAAAAATTCCGAAATTCACAGAGTACACTGATATTATATAGATATACTTCCAATAAAAATTTCAACAATTTTGGAGTTAACCATAAGGAGTTATAAGCGGTTATTTTTAAAATAGTCTTTTCTCATAAAATTCATAACTCTTAATCTATACATCCAAAAATCACCATTTTTGGACATAATCAATAAAACTCGTCAAAATATCATTTCAAATTTTTCCAGAATTTTTGAGAGTCGGAAAAACTATGAAACTGAAAAATATAATAACCCTTAATATCCCTTACCTCAAAAGAGCAGTACTTCTGACGGGAATATCGGATGAAAAACCGAAGAAAACTTCTACTAAATAGTAACTTTCAAAGTATCTAAATACTCTCAAAAATATACTTGATAATATAGAGAGAAAGAAAACTTGTTTCTGGTATGATTTTCAATTCTAACATAAGCGCCTATTTATAGGAAAATGCTAGAACGCCAAAGTAGACTAAATTAATAAAATATTAATTTAATTTTTCTACACATGCCACCAAACAAGACCAAATTTCAGCCACCTCTAGTGGGTCCCACCAATTCAGTACATGTTTTCTACACCAACCAAAAGTGGGTCCCACCCATAATTTTAATAAAAATATTTTATTTTCCAAAACTTTAATAATTTATAGAAAATAACCCGTTTATCAGAAAAATACCAATTTTATGTCCATTTCACAAGAAATCGAATTCTCTACAACTTTGCAGAAGAAAGTTTTTCCAAATTTCAGATCGAAAATATCTAAAATCCACAAACGGATGATTTTAAACATCGTTTTAACACCTTTTAAAATTCATAACAAATCATACGTTCATTTTGAACGGTTCAAAAATTGTGGACATATACTCAACTCATATATGTATAACATATCCAAAAATCACAACGATCCAACGGTCAGATCAAAATTATAACTCACGCAATAGAGCTTTAAGAACACCGATTTAATCTTTTAATACCTCCAATCCGACAAAATACTGATAAAACACCTCAACATTAATTCCTTCATTTATAACCACATAAATAAATCCATCATTTATATTCACATCAAATAAATATTTCATTATCATATAAATCAATAATTAATTATTCACAAATAATATTACAGAATCACAATAATGACAACCAGCGGTTCCTCGTGAAAGAGGGGCTTTCCAATAAGGATTTCTCCTCATCATACAAGCAATTAGGTGACCAAACCTCTCATTGATAGAACTTTCTAGACATTGCCAATAATACTATCTAATAATATTATTCAAATAATATGAATTATTGATCCGATAATGGGAAATATTGAGCGGTGACAATTATTGAAACAACAATAATATAAAATATCAACACAAAGAATTATTGATTCAATAAAATAAAATATTGAGCAATAATAATTATCGTAACAATTATTGAGTAGTGCCTTCTTACGTAAGAATCAATAATTCAAAATATCATCTGTACCGTGTAGCACTTTGCAACAAACGCCAGACATTTTACTTTACCCAATCCGGGTATTCCAATGAATGTTAATTCAGAACGATTACGCCTGTTATTTGTAAAAACTCAAATTTTGTCGTTATCTTCATCCCACGCTTATTCTCATTATGGGGCCCACAATGGTCATAGTACTGTCAATGCATTTAATATTTCCCGACAACAAGAATATTCCACGACCAAACATATATTCCCCGACAATAATAAGTATTTTATAGCCACTTGCTTATTTTGAAAAAAAAATTCATATATCACCCTTAACTTACTTTTATCAATTTAACCATTTACTGAATAGAAAATTGAATACTTTTATTTCATAAAATTCGGGGTCTTACATACCACATGTATTATCTAAGTCTATAAATGATGGTTTTAAAATTGTCCATCAACAACAACATAATCCAATTCTTCAATAACTTTCATTGGTTTATAACTTTTATACTTATGATTTTACTTTCACATGTTTTTATTAAGGTTTCATCCATTAATAACCATCCTTATACTTCTTATCATACATGCTCTACAACTACTCACTTCTCTAACAAATGAAGAGAGGGAGAAACATGGTTTAGGATGCTTACCCTTGAAGTTCTTTAGCTTAATTCTCCTTTCTCCACCTCCTTACTATTCCATCCTTAGTCACCAAGTAAAACCACTTTACTTGGTCACCAAGATGGTTGCCATGTGATCCATGGGGCCCACATGGATTGCCCCATGGGTTTTTCTTACCCGATTACCCATCGGTTCGATCCACGGATCCGGTTCGTAGTTTGGGCTTAAGTTTAAATAACTCTAACTTAACCTTTGGGCTTGCATTATCAAACATTAGGCTTTAACATTAATTCACTTGGGCTTGTACAACTTCTACACAAATTCTACAAGTCCAATACCATTGGCTTAAAGCTTATAACGTATAGTCTACGTATTCTTCTTATATCCATTGCTTCGTATAATACTTGATATTATACGATCGTAATTTATCAAATCTTACGTTCCTTAACATTCTCAATTTAAACACGCAGGCGAAAAACTGCGTTTGCCATACTTGAATTATTATTACATAATCCATCCTCCCTTATTATTCTATCATTACGTATTTCTCAAAAATTCAAAAATAATTCCCGAGCAGAAATTAGTGAATAGTGTTCTTCGAAAAATTACTCAGAAAGCTTTTATTTTCGTCTTGGAAATTCAAACACTATAATTCCTTCACGTGGCCAAAATACTACGACATTCCAATATTTTTAGCTTATAGAACAACCTTAATCTTATTAACACATAATAATAATATTTAATATAATTTTATTCATTGTTTAATCAAATAAAATTATTTTACAATTAATCCGAATTTCTCGGTCGCTACATCCTTCCCCCGTTATAAGGATTCTGTCCCCATAATCTCATCTTACATTAAACAAATAGCTGAGGGTAATTCTTCTTTATCTTTTCTTCAAGTTCCCACGTTGCTTCTTTTGCATCGCGGTTCTTCCATAACACCTTTACCGAAGGTATAACTTTGTTCCTCAGAACTTGCTCTTTTCTATCAATGATTTGAATAGGCACTTCTTCATACGTCAAGTCCTTCTCAATATGAATAGGTTCATATTCTATCATGTGCTTATAATCTGGCTTATAAGGACGTAACACAGATACATGGAACACATTATGTATCCTTTCTAAGTCTAGAGATAATGCTACCATGTAAGCTACCTCTCCTACCCTTTTTAATATTTTGAAAGGTCCTATAAACCTTGGACTTAACTTTCCCTTCTTTCCAAAGCTTATCTTTCTTTTCTAGGGAGATACCTTCAGAAATACATACGAGCCTACTTCAAACTCTCGGTTCACTCGATGCGAATCCGCATATTTCTTTTGTCGGTCTTGAGCTGCTACCAGACGCATTCGAATCAACTTGACTACATCCGCTGTCTGCTGCACCAATTCAGGTCATAGCATTTGGTGTTCTCCTACCTCATCCCAACACAATGGTGTTCTGCACTTCCGTCCGTACAAAGCTTCGTAAGGCAACATGCCTATGCTCACATGATAACTATTGTTATACGCAAACTCTACTAATGGTAGATGATCATCCCAACTACCTTTGAAATCCATGACACCAGATATTAGCATATCTTCTAACGTCTGAAATGTCCTCTCGCTTTGCCCATCAGTTTGTGGATGATAAGCCGTACTCACCTTCAGCTGCGTTCCCATATGTTCTTGCAGACTCCTCCAAAAGCTCGACGTGAATCGTGGATCACATTCTGACACAATCAAAACGGTTACTCCATGTCTGGAAATAACTTCCTTAACATAAAGTTTAGCTAATTGGTTCAAGTTATACTTAACTCTTATTGGAAAAAAGTGAGCCGACTTCGTCAACCGGTCCACTATCACCCAAATCGCATCATACCCCTTCTGAGTAATTGAAAGTCCCGCCATAAAGTCCATCGTGATATGCTCCCACAACCACTCCAGAATTTCCAATGACTGTAACAAGCCAGTTGGTTGCTGATGTTCGGCCTTTACCTCGAACTATGAGCCTCTTGTAACACTTTCTCCTTTAATTTTGTCTCATTTGGAACCTAAATTCTTCCTTCAAATCTTAATAATCCCTCATTATCAAGGTTGTACTTCAATTCTTTTTCATCGGTTAATCGCTTCTTCATCTAGTCACACTCCTCACTTCTAAGTTGTACCTCCTTGACTTTTTCTATAATATTGAATCTCCGTTGTAAATAGTCTTTTCCCCGACCCACTCGGTAACTATACCTCCAACTCCATCCTAGCCATCTCTGTTATTAACTTAGTTTGAGTCGTTAACATAGACAACTTTTCCCGACCCTTCCTACTCAAAGCATCGACCACTACATTGGCTTTTCCAGGGTTATACATGATTTCACAGTCGTAATCCTTTATTAACTTCAACCATCTCCTTTGTCTCATATTCAACTCCTTCTGCCTGAAGATATATTTTAGACTCTCATGGTCCGTGTATATCTCACATTTATCCCCGTATAAGTAATGCCTCCATATATTTAAGGCAAACACTATTGCGGCCAGTTCTAGATCATGAGTAGGATAAACTTTCTCATAATCCTTCAACTGTCATGATGCATACGCAATGACCTTGCCATTCTGCATGAGCACGCAACCAAGTCCTTTATGCGAAGCATCGCTATAAACTACAAAATTTCCTGTATCGTCGGGTAAAGATAACACAAGTGCTTCACTCAATCTCTTCTTCAGTTCTTGAAACTGTCTTCACATTTCTCTGTCCATACGTACTTCACCGTCTTCCTTGTTAGGTTAGTCAATGGAGTTGCTATCTTCGAAAAATCTTTAATAATCCTCTGATAGTATCCCACTAACCCTAGGAAACTCCGTACCTCGGTCGGCATTTTCGGTTGTTCCCAACTCATCACTGCTTCCACCTTTGCTGGATCAACTAAAACTCCATCTCGGTCAATAACATAACCTAAAAATTGTACCTTTTTTAGCCAAAATTCACACTTAGTGAATTTTGCGTTTACCTTCTCATTCGTTAGTGTTTTCAGCACTATCCTTAAGTGTTCAACATGATCTTCTGGCGTCTTAGAATAGACTAGAATATCATCGATAAACTCAGCGACGAACTTGTCCAAATATTGTTTGAACACTTTGTTCATCATATCCATAAATGTAGCTGGTGCATTTGTCAATCCAAATGACATCACCAAAAACTCGTAGAGACCGTAACGAGTCCTGAATGTTGTCTTAGGTACATCCTCCTTCCTAACCTTCAACTGATGATACCCCGTTCGCAAATCTATCTTAGAAAAATACTTTTCCCCCTTCAAATGATCAAAGAGATCATCGATCCTGGGTAATAGGTATTTATTCTTTATTATTTACTTTTTCAACTCTTGGTAGTCGATACAAAGTAGTAACGATCCGTCCTTTTTCTTTACAAACAATACCGTTGCTCCCCACGGTGAAACACTCAGTTAAATGTACTTCATATCTGACAGCTCTTGTAACTGAACCATCAACTCATTCATCTCCACTGGCTCCATACGGTACGGTGTCCGTGAAACTGGTGCCGCTCCTGACACAATGTCTATTACAAACTCTGTCTCCCTAGCCGGTGGAAGAGCCGAAAATTCACTTGGAAATACATCCATAAATTCTTTCACTATAGGTATTTGTTCCATCGTTGCCCCCACTCTCTGGGTATCAACAACATGGCACAAATAACCTACACATCCCATCCTCAACAACTTTCTCGTTTGTGTTATAGTAAGACAATACGAACGTCCCGTCAATTTATTACCGTAAAACACTACATTTGGTTGTCTCAACGTTCTAATGTTTATACATTTCTTTTGGCAATTTATTATTTCCCCATGGTTAATCAACCAATCCATCCTGAGAATTACATCAAATTCTCCCAACTTTATCGGTATCAAATCTACCGATAATTTACAACCTCGTATTTCTACGCAATAACTCCTATGAATATTTTTAACAGGAATTATCTCTTCGTTCGCTACCTTAATATTCAAAGGTATATGAAATCTTTCGGGAAGTAATCCTAAGCGTCTAGCAAAATCACATGCTATGAAAGAACAAGTAGCACCCGAGTCAAATAACACGTAAGCATTTATATCGTTGATCGGGATAATACCTGCAACTACATCCCCTGATGCAACTATATTTTGGACTGTCATGTCAAAGGTATGGGCCATCAGCCTACCCATCATTGATGGACCACTAATAGCTAACGTACCGCTATTAGCACCCTTATTCCCGTCTGTTCCCTTCTTCGGGCAATTCTTCAACATTTGATCAGTTGATCCACACATGAAGCATCCATGGTTTTTCTTTGGACTTGGATAGTTAGGCAAAATATGCCCCTCCTGTCCACAGTTATAACATACGGCCTTCCCCTTTAGATAGACTACTAAGTGAGTCTTTCCGCAATTCTTGGACGCCTCCATCCTTCTCTTAGAATCTCCTTGCTTCACTCCGCTATTCCCAGAGTTAAATCCCTTCCTCTTTTGGCCTTCTCCACTACCATTGGATCCCTCGAGCTTTACTCCCTCGTCCACCTTTCCCTTGTTCTTCTTCTCCTTGTGGTATTGGATTAAAGCCTCATTACCACCTTCAACAATAATTGCATTCTCTAGTATTGTCCCAAAAAAATTTACTTTGGAACACAGAAATTCGGCTACAGAGCCAGGGTTTCAAGCCCTTCTCAAATCTCCTAGCCTTCCTCACCTCGGTGTCCACCTGATGTTGAGCAAACCGTGCCAATTCATTGAATTTGGCAGCGTATTGGGGAACTGTCATTTCCCCCTGTTTCAACTCCAAAAACCGTATCTCCATCCTCCCCTACATACTCGTGGGAAAGTAGTTCTCGAAGAAAATCTCCTTGAACCGCGTCCACGTAAGATTTTATATTCCCGCCCTAGCCTGGTTTGTCTCCCACCAGAAATTGGCCTCTCCCTTCATCATATAAGTGGCAAAAACAACATTTTGCCCTTCATCGACATTTGCAATAACAAATGCCTTCTCTATTTCCTTCACCCACGTTTGGGCTTCTATGGGGTCCGTAGTTCCTTTGAACTTCGGCGGACCGACACTCTTAAAATTCTTAAAAGTAGTAGCTCGTACTACTGCAAGATTTAAGAGTATATTAGCCTCGTTCCTATTAAAAGCGACCATTAACAAGTTAACGAACTCTTGCATTAGGTTAACCGGACCTCCCTCCGGTTGATTTACATTAGCATCTTGATTTCTTTGTCTCATTCTTGGCGGCCTTTTGCTGTTAAGATAAACAACAAGTCATTATTACTTCCTTCTTTTTGGTTAGTTATTATTCATTACTAAACAATAACTTCAACTCATTGCACAATATGTTCCATAAAAAGGTTTATATTGATTTTCTTGCTTGCAGTATAATACTACATCATTCGTTCTTACACAGCCTTAGCTGATTACATTACTATCCCACAATTGCTTTCCAAAAATTGGGATTTACAAATGACTACCCTTTGATATACAAAAGAGGGTTTTACGTAACTACTAGATACGACATATGTACATATCTAACTCTACTCTAGCTACTACTAGGTTACATCTGCCTTATGGCATTCTCAAAATCTGCGTTGGCCAGATTGGCAATAATATCTCAGCTGATAGTATGCCGAGTCTACCCTGCCTCTATCGGATACCCAGCTACCTGCTGCTGAAAATCCGCATGAGAACTACGAATATAGGACATCCTCCCTATCTTTTTCTTCTTAACATTTAGCTCCTGCCTGAGCTCAAAGGTCTCCAGTTTTAGCTCGTGGACCTTGTCCTTCGCCAAAACATGTTCATCATGTTCCTCCTCCCACATCGACTCCATACTCTTCTTATCTTCTAGGATTTCCTGGACCTCTTCTTTCAGTTCTCTGACCTCCTTCCCCTGCTGGATATTTCTATCCAATAAGGCCATGAATAGTGCCTTCAGTGACTCCCCCAGAATTATCTCTTCTGCATGTGCTATGGTGTTAAAAGATGCCACCTCTACCTCCTCCTCTGACATGCCATCGAACATGGTCATGAGGTCTAAACTTTCAGAGTCTCCAATCTCGATTACCACCACTTCCGGCTCTTCTGCTATAGGGTTCGGTAAGATCTCTGTTTGGTTCACCGATTCCTCACTTACTACATGTATATCCCTATACATTTCATTTTCTCCTGACATTTACAACAAAATAATTTAGTTTGATTAGTACACGTCAGTAAAATAATAAAAACACATATAACATTTAATGCATTTTAGTGTTAACTTCATCTTTTACTTCTTTAACTTTTCTTAAGGTTATGACTTAAGGTTCTTCCCCCCCCCCCCTTAAGTTTTATAACCTAATGCTTTGATACCAACCTGTGATGCCCCCAAATCCAGATATCTTCCAACCCGACATATGGTGCTACACGGTGATACAATTCACACATTCATTCAATTGAAATACCTCAAAAGAGTGAAAATGTCTTATATATTCCAAAACAATATTCCCATACCCAGGTTCTTTATAACCATTACATTTGTTCTTGTCATAATATCCAATAATAACATCATTCAACCTATACTATTACGAAGGCAATCTATTAATTTGCCTTGGCCTTCCCTTTATCTTTTCTAGATCCTTCTGTCCCCTCGGTCTTAGTTGCATTCATATGGTTCAAGCAAGAATGAGCATACCTAGCTCAGCAAGTATGACAATTTCATTTAAACAAAAGGATTGAATCATATAAATCGTATATCTTCAATAACTGAAATAATAGTTATGAAGTACTATCGATAATTCAAAATAGCACTTCCCTTTTCTTTAAAACATTTCACAATGAACATTATTCATTAAACATCAATATTGGTCCAAGACCTTGAGCATTTCATTCTTTCTTTGAAAAGGACAACCCGACACCAAGTCCATAAGTCTGGCACATCTTACGAGCACGTCTAGGTGATCAGCCTATAGTACTCTATGTTGTACAACACTACTTTCTTTAAAACGTATGCACGTTTAAGGTTTGGCAACCTCGCGTGCTTGTCGTTTGACGATAAAACATTTATTCATGCATACTCAGTCTTCTTTTGAAAAACACACCAAAATAGTTTGGCAAAACTTAAAAACATTGACAATAGTTCGATAGATTATAAGAAATTCATAAAGCATCTTAAGTCTAGCCAAATGAATTGGTTGCGACTTCATCATACATCAATTCATGCGTAAGGTACATGAATTACAAAGCTTGTCCAAAATGAACATAGACAAGGGTTAGAACACTTGCATTTAGTGTCTTCTACAGTCAATACAAATTATCTTTGTGTCTTTAAGGATTCTACAATACATGATCACATAACATACCACATTAGGTCGTATATAATCAAGTAAGGTCATTATACTCTATCTTACCTTCTTCTCAATCTAATCGTTCATTAGATTTGTTTAACATTGGTTACGGTTTATCGTATTGTTTTACATTCACGTTCTTTCATTAACCTTTAGTTATATTACTTAAGGTTTTAAACATCATTTAAGGATGTTACTTCAAGTTTATTAATGTTATAATTCATCATTAATCAACCCACTTCCTTTTATCTTCATAAGCTTTCCTTTCTAGTTCCTTCTTAGTCAAGTACACAAGCATCGACTTACCATACAAGTTTTCATTTGTGGCATGACTTCACACAGAGCTAAGTCATGGACTTGGTGTTGCGGTGCCAATCCTCTATACCACAACAAGGCTTTGCTTGCCACCTCTCTGCAGTTGGTTGAGTACTCGGCCGCATCACGGTCTTTCGGCTTTTCCTCTCTCGGGTTAACATGCGCATACAAACCTTGAGCCTCAAAAAAAATTTGATAGACTTCTTGCTTAATGAACATCCCGGACTCATAAATTGTTCATTTTAAGTCCGAATTGGCTCGTTCAAAAGCCATTAGCTCAAAAATCATATAAACTAGGTGTTCATATAAGAATTTTACATTTTCGAATTCGTTAACACGGAATTCACCATTTAAGTCCATTTTTACAAAAATGATAAACGTTCGTGAACGTTCATAGCTCTTTTCTTCGTTCTAAGTCAGAATTTGACCATTTTCGAGTCCGCAACTCTAAAATGCAAATTGAGACTATTCTCCATCGAAAACCAACGTTTCCGAGCTCAATGCTAACTTTTAACTTCTGTTAGTTCCTAGTTGGCACAATAGTGATCTAGAAGGGGGGGGGGGGTTGAATAGATATTTAAAAATCTATTCATTTTAAACTTGTTCTTTGATGATGATTAAAACTTGGCGGAATTTATGTTTGTTTTAATCTTCTTTACAAAGCAGTGGAGTTATGAGAGTGAGGCAGTTATAGCAGTTATGGCAGATATAGCAGTTATAGTATGAATGTAAAAGACACAGTCGTTTTAAGTGGTTCAGAGCACTTAAATCTCCTAGTCCACTCTTCTACTCAACGAGTAGGATATCCACTAAGGATGTCTTTTCCAACTTCGAAATCACACAGATTCCTTCTAGACTAGCAGTCTAGAAACTTCTTAGTTCACTCTTGAACTCTTCAAGTCCAGCAGACTTGGCTCTCTTACAGTTCACTTAGAACTCTTCAAGTCCAGCAGACTTGGTACTCTTCTTCAGTTGATTGATAGATGTTGAGTTCTTGATGGTTGCTACTCAGTTGCTGTTTAAGCACTTGTTCATAAGAACTGAGTAGCTGAGCAAGCTTTCTTAATTCTCAGATCGTAGAGTTGAGCTTAAGAGTTGTTCACATTGTTTGTTCAATGTTTGCTTGCTTCTCTCTCATCTGCTTGATTTGCATATATGTGATCTTGAAAACTATCCGTTGGATCCATCCGTTGAGGCATTAAATGCGTTTGACCTTTCTGATCTTTGATGGAGACATTTCTGCACATCTTCGATCATCGCATTCGCCCATCGACACTCGCAGATCGCTTTCTCACCTAACACCTGAAAAGGTGTTTCCCCCTTACCAATGGTACTTTCCTTAGCTTCTTCAATACGCCTCTTTGTTGCATACTAAGGATATTTTCTTGTGTCTTTGGGACTGGTGAGTACTGCAGCGTTTAGAATCCATTCCTCTTATGTTGGAATCTGTCTTCCACATAAATCATGAGACTCAACGTTCTCTGACACAAGACAGATGCTCTACGATCCAGATCGTAGTTATTTGTCGTCTTGGTGCCTGGTTTGATGTTATCAGCCGAGATCACTATGATTCTCCTTAAACCTTTGTATACTACGATCTTCTCTTGCTTGCGTTGTAGCTCTCTACGATTCCGAGAGCACTCTACGATCGTTGACTTGTAAACTCTACGTTCCCTTCAGCACATTACGATCGTTGAGTTGGTTTGGCAGACATTGGGACCACTCTACGATTCCCGAAGAGTCCCTTTAAGGCAGGCACACTACGATCTTCTAAGCTCTATGTTTCTGCCTTCACTTCTGCAATGTTGATCAGTTTTATACACTACGATTTCTTCGAAGCCTATTTATTACATCTCAAGATCAACCTAACAACTTTGATCTTTCTATCTATACTTTCCATTACAGAATGATACACGTTAAGAGCTTAGATCAACCTAACAAATTTGATCTATCACTAAGTCCTTGTACATATCTTACTTGAAGGACTTTACAAATAATCATGAGCATATACATTAAAACATCAAATCATAATATGCATTCTCCCAACAACTTCCATTCCGAGAATTTAATGATTTCTACGATTATCGTCTAATCTCGTAAATTTTGCCATAACTTCGTTACTTGATATTTTTACACCGTTCCAAATGGATTCATTCCATTAATACCACATGTATTATCTAAGTCTATAAATGATGGTTTTAAAATTGTCCATCAACAACAACATAATCCAATTTTTCAATAACTTTCATTGGTTTGTAACTTTTATACTTATGATTTCACTTTCACATGCTTTATTAAGGTTTCATCCATTAATAACCATCCTTATACTTCTTATCATCTCGTGTTGCGGCGTGACTTCCCATTAGCTAATAAGTCATGGACTTGGCGCTGCGACGCCAATCCTCAATACCACAGCGTGCAAGTCATGCTTCCACTCTGCGATGGTTGAGTACTCACCGCATCATGGCTGTTGACGACCTTTCTCTTTCCGGTCATTGGCCATACGGCGCGACCCGACCCTCGAAAAAATTTGACAGACTTCTTGCTTAATGAACTTCTGGGACTCATAAGTTGTTCATTTCAAGTCCGAATTGGCTCGTTCAAAAGCCATTAGCTCAAAAATAATATAAACTAGGTGTTCATATAAGAATTTTACATTTTTGAATCCGTTAACACGAAATTCACCGTTTAAGTCTATTTTTATGAAAATGATAAACGTTCGTGAACGTTCGTAGCTCGTTTCTTCGTTCTAAGTCAGAATTTGACCATTTTTGAGCCCGTAACTCTAAAATGCAAATTGAGACTATTCTCCATCGAAAACCAACGTTTCCAAGCTCAATGCTAACTTTTGACTTCCATTCCGAGAATTTAATGATTTCGACGATTATCATCTAATCTCATAAATTTTGCCATAACTTCGTTACTTGATATTTTTACACCGTTCCAAATGGATTCATTCCATTAATATCACATGTATTATCTAAATCAACAAATGATGGTTTTAAAATTGTCCATCAACAACAACATAATCCAATTCTTCAATAACTTTCGTTGGTTTATAACTTTTATACTTATGATTTCACTTTCACATGTTTTATTAAGGTTTCATTCATTAATAACCATCCTTATACTTCTTATCAAAAATACTCTACCACTACTCACGTCTCTAATAAATGAAGATAGAGAGAGAGAGAAACATGGTTTAGGATGCTTACCCTTGAAGTTCTTTAGCTTAATTCGACTTCTTCCTTCTTGTTATAGCAAAGTCTAGCTTTTACTTTTCTCTCTCAATATAAGCTTTAGATGTTGGTGGAAATTTAACAAGCAAATAATCTAGCAAGCTTCTCATATTTATTAAAAATCCAAGGTTAGGGCAATATAGACTTTAAACCATCCCACCTCTTTTCTCCACCTCCTTACTATTCCATCCTTAGTCACCAAGTAAAACCACTTTATTTGGTCACCAAGATGGTTGCCATGTGATCAATGGGGCCCACATGGATTGCCCCATGGGTTTTTCTTTATCTTTTCTTCAAGTTCCCACGTTGCTACATCTGCATCATGGTTCTTCCATAACACCTTTACCGAAGGTATAACTTTGTTCCTCAGAACTTGCTTTTTTCTATCAATGATTTGAATAGGCACTTTTTCATACGTGAAGTCCTTCTCAATATGAATAGGTTCATATTCTATCACGTGCTTATAATCTAGCTTATAAGAACGTCACACAGATACATGGAACACATTATGTATCCTTTCTAAGTCTGGAGATAATAATGCTACCATATAAGCTACCTCTCCTACCCTTTTTAATATTTTGAAAGGTCATATAAACCTTGGACTTAACTTTTCCTTTTTTCCAAAGCGTATCTTTCTTTTCCAGGGAGATACCTTCAGAAATACGTATGAGCCTACTTCAAACTCTCGGTTCACTCGATGCGAATTCTCATATTTGTTTTGTTTGTCCTGAGCTGCTACCAAAAGCATTTGAATCAATTTGACTACATCCGCTGTCTGCTACACCAATTCATGTCCTAACATTCGGCGTTCTCCTACCTAATCCCAACACAATGGTGTTCTGCACTTTCGTCCGTACAAAGCTTCGTAAGGTGGCATGCCTATGCTCGCATGATAACTATTGTTATACACAAACTCTACTAACGGTAGATGATCATCCCAACTACCTTTGAAATCCATGACGCAAGATCTCAGCATAACTTCTAACGTCTAAATTATCCTCTCGCTCTGCCCATTATTTTGTGGATGATAAGTTGTACTCAACTTCAACTGCGTTCCCATTTGTTCTTGCAGACTCCTCCAAAATCTCAACGTGAATCGTGGATCACGTTCTAACATAATCGAAACTAGTACTTCATGTCTGGAAATGACTTTCTTAACATAAAGTTTAGCTAATTGGTCCAACTTATACTTAACTCTTATTGGCAAAAAGTGAGTCAACTTCGTCAACCGGTCCACTATCACCCAAATCGCATCATACCCCTTTTAAGTAATTGGAGGTCCCACCACAAAGTCCATCGTGATATGCTCCCACTTCCACTCTGGAATTTCCAATGACTGTAACAAGCCACTTAGTCGCTGATGTTCGGCCTTAACTTTTTGACAAGTCAAGCACCTACTCACATATTCTGCTATTTCTCTCTTCATGTTCGGCCACCAAAAACTTTGTCGAAGGTCTTAATACATCTTGGTACTACCAGGATGAACTGAGTACCTCAAACTATGAGCCTCTTGTAACACTTTCTCCTTTAATTCCGTCTCATTTGGAACCCAAATTCTTCCTTCAAATCTTAATAATCCCTCATTATCAAGGTTGTACTTCAATTCTTTTTCATCAGTTAATCGCTTCTTCATCTGGTCACACTCCTCACTTCTGAGTTGTACCTCCTTAACTCTTTCTACAATATTGAATCTCCGTTGTAAACAGTCTTTGCCCCGACCCACTCGGTAACTTTACCTCCAACTCCATCCTAGCCATCTCTGTTATTAACTTAATTTTAGTCGTTAACATAAACAACTTTTCTCGACCCCTCCTACTCAAAGCATCGGCCACTACATTTGCTTTTCCAAGGTGATACAGGATTTCACAGTCGTAATCCTTTATCAACTCCAGCCATCTCCTTTGTCTCATATTCAACTCCTTCTGTGTGAAGATATATTTTAGACTCTTATGGTCCGTGTATATCTCACATTTCTCCCCGTATAAGTAATGCCTCCATATCTTTAAGGCAGACACTACTGCGACCAGTTCTAGATCATGAGTAGGATAAACTTTCTCATAATCCTTCAACTGTTGTGATGCATACACAATGACCTTGCCATGCTGCATAAGCACGCAACGATATCGTTATCTACTTCCTTGTATATGTAGATGACCTTATTGTTAAATGAAGTCATGCAAGTCACATATCTCATTTCATTAGTGCTCTCTCACAACGTTTCTGTGTCAAAGACTTGGGATTCCTACACTATTTTCTTGTTGTTGAGGTCATTTCAACTACTCATAGCCTATTTCTTACTCAACAAAAATACATTCATTGTAAGACCCCAACTTTTATGAATAAAGATTAATTTTTCTCAAAATATATTTTTGAAAATTATGGTATAGATTTGATATATAGTTATAGTTGTGGGTAATATTTATAAATTTTGCAAAGTAAGCAAGTTGTTATAAAATATTCGATTGGTCGGGGAATATTCATTTTAACAGGGAATATTCGTACGATGGCACAATCATTGGTGGATCCCACAACGGAATTACTGTCGGAGTGAGAAAATGACAGAAATAACTTTTATAAAAATAACGGCGAAAGTTTTACCGTTAACTGTTGAAATACCCGGTGATAAATGTAGAGCCCCCAAATCCAGGTACTTGAAACCCGAACTTGGTGCTTTACGATACCAATTCTATGAGCGGAATAATACTAATAATAATAACAATAATATAAAGAACAACTTAATTTAAATATCATCAGAGTCTGAATCCCAAGTACGTAACCTTTAAACATTCATTACAACCCGTGATAGATAATATATATCATATTTGTCTTAATAAAGTTAACTATTACATAGACTACCACAAATCTTATCTGGTTAGCTTTCCTTTTCCTTTGTTTCTGCATGAGCTTTCTAGTTCTTCACACTTAGCTGAAAATATTTAAATTAAACAAGGATGAGCATTTGAGTGCCCAGCAAGTAATAGCAATTATATATATAAGCTGAAAGAATTTAAATGTTTTCTTTATACTACCCTTCTACAACGATTCAACAAATTGTGAAGTAATCTGTACTAATGATAATAATATATCAATTCTATACCAAATTTTTGAAACTACGTCTTGACTATAAATAGGGTTTAGGTGACATGCTATGAACATTGTTTTAAATTTTCGAATAGGTTAAATGTAAATTCATCTCAAAACCGTCATAACTTACGAACGCACGGGGGATGATCACTCACATGCCTGCATTGATCAATACTACATGCAAGAACGAGGGTATCGTTCACTCATCGCTTTAGGCGCATAAAAGTTTTCTCCCGTAGGGATGTTCATACTTATTATGGGTTCCAAATCAAAGGTTTTATCTTGTTCAACAATAATCTATAATTCAACATATATGTATCGACGGTATATCAACATGTGATAATTGATTATTCAATGGTATATCAACATGTGATTAAATACAATGATTATTCAATAAGTGGACACTTGTATAACCATTTATAGAAATTAACGTTTTAACGTTTATATATAATGTAATTATATAATATAATTAATAATCAATGAATAATATAATATAAGGTTAATAATATGTACATTAATAATATAATTCATAAATATTCTTACTTATGTCCATAAGAAAAGAAAAATGCAAACATGCTGCTTACGCTCACAACTTAGTTTTATCGCTTATATCACTTATAACCTATCATTAATCGATCATTCGCTCGATTAGAAAAATATACTATAACACATAGTAATGCATTTCGCGATCGATACATAACCTAATCACATTATTACCCATGTTTAACAACCATCAATCACAAATAATCACATATCTAATTACATTATCTAAGTCCAGATCAATTTTTGAAACACGTCGATTGTCAATCGCAAGCAGCTTTATCAGTAATTATCGAGTCTAAGACTACGTCACCTAACTCAATATCGGTCATATTATTTTAAATGACTTAATATAATTTTAAAACATTTATTATAATTTATCATGAATTTTCAAATATCGAAATCATTATTAAATGATTTAAATATTAAACAATTCTATTATCATTAATATTTAATTAATATTAAACTATTAATAAAATCATTTCCAAAATATTAAAGTTATTTATAATAACTTAAAATACTTTTAAAATATTAATATTACCCTTAAATGATTTTTAAAACAATTAAAATCATTTTAAAATAATTACCATTAATATTTAAATATTAATGTACTATTTATCAAAATATTAAAAGTCTTTAATCATTACTTCAAATATTTTTAATTCATTTATATCCTTTTAAATGATTTTTAAATTAATAAAACTATTTTTAAACTATTTATTTAATATAATTATCAAATAAAGTTAATATCTTTAATAATAAGTTAATAATTATTAATATTAAATTATTAATGAAATTATCCTTTAAATATTAAAAGTTATATTTTATAACTTAAAATATCTTTAAACACTTTATTTTCATTTAAAATGATTATTATAATATTAAAATAAATTTTAAACTAATTTATTTAATATAATTATTAAATAACTTTAATATCATTAATAAGTATTAATTAATGAAATTTACCTTTAAATATTAAAAGTTATATTTTATAACTTAAAATATTTTTAAATACCTTATTATTATTTAAAATGATTTTTAATATAATAAAATCATTTTTAATCAATTTATTTAATTCATTTAGTAAATAATTAATTATAATTAATATTAATTTATTAATGAAATTTATTACAAAATATTAAAAGTCATTAAAAATAACTTAAAATATTTTCTTATATTATAATATAATTTTAAATGATTTTTCAAATATTAAAATCATTTTTAAATAATTTATTTAATATTATAATTAAATAAATTAAATACTTTTAATATTTCAAAAATATTAAATATTTATGAAATATATTTAAAATAAATAAAACTAATTTTTAGAATTTAAATTAATTTTAATAATTTATTTTGTATTTTTAATAATTAAAACTATTTTTTTATTTATTTAATTAAAATAATTAATTTTTGGAAATTAAATTAATTTAATTATATCAGTCATCAAGCTAAAGACCACCTATAGTGACATAATTGTCCGCTATAGGTGTTCTTCATGTTCTTCATGCAAACACCTAGATATTAATACTCGCGCCTACTTTTTACCAAGATTTATTATCATCTAGATGTTTACGGGCATGTCTATAGTCCGATATTATAGTACTAATGTAGTACTACACTACAAGTTTGAACAACAAACATGTCCAAATAACACATAACCAAGGAGATCCGATCGTCCAAACAAGATCGTCGGAGTTTCTTCATTTCTAGGTTACCCAAATGAAGAACGATTCGTGAGGCCTACTTTCGCTTCCACAACTTGAAATCTTGTATTGTTTTTATGATTTAAAACCTTAGCAGTATAAAAACAACATGTAAGGAAGAGATCCATTATTTATAACCAAACCAACAACGAAAAAACAAAAAAGATATAAGTCGGTCAAACCATGTCGAGATCACGCTAATTAAGTTTTCTAGGTTACCCGAAAAATAAATTTTCATGTTATCTAAGTCATTCACCGTCCAAATGATCTACCTATTTAATTATTAGGAGATTTTAAGGCAAAACATGTAGTATAACCTACATCCTACAACTTAATATATCAAAGTAACCAAAACATTATTTTAATCGATAGATAATAATTTTAAAACATTTATTATAATTTATCATGAATTTTCAAACCCAGGAATCATTATTAAATGATTTAAATATTAAACAATTTATTATCATTAATATTTAATTAATATTCTAAACCATTCTTGTTCCGCATCAAAATATTAAATGTTAGACTATATATATAAACCTTTTAAAAGTATTAATATTACCAACATATAATTTTAAAACAATTAAAATTCATTTTTAAATAATTACCATTAATATTTTTTTATTAATGTACTATTTATCAAAAATATTAAAAGTCTCTAATCATTACTATGGTTCTAATTCATTTATATCCTTTTATTATGATTTACTAACAACATTAATAACACTCATTTTTAAATCTAACAATTTAATATAATTATTAAATAAATTTAATATCATTAATAAAAATTAATAATCCATTAATATTAAATTATTAATGAAATTTTCCTTTAAATATTATAAACTTATATTTTATAACTTAAAATATCTTTAGACAGTTTAGGTTTTCATTTAAAATGATTATTAAATGAATTATTTCTCTCATCTTTAAATAATTTATTTAATATAATTATTAAATAACTTAAATGGCTCATTAATAAGTATTATTTAATGTGGGGTTGTTGGATTTATTCAAAGTTATATTATGAAAAAACCTATATTTTAAAATATTTTTAAATAGGGCAAAAAGTAGTATTCTTTGACAATTTAATGGCATTACTTAGTAATTTGAAAACCCTTAGGGTTTAACCCTAAGATTTAGCACAAAACAAATATAAGATTTCCAATTTATGGTTTGCACAAAAATAAAATAAAATAAAATTAAATAACTTTTGTTTCTAAAATTTTGAAATTAGTGTTTTCTAATTAAATTAATTTTCTAATTACACTTATACATGAACATTAGGGTTTAATATCACTAATTATAATTAACTTTACTAATTTATAAATTAGGGTTTATCCTTTTTGATAATTAGGGTTACTAAATTATAATTAGGATTTCCAATTACTAAATTAGGGTTCTAGTTTAGTAATTAGGGTTTAACAATTTAGGGTTTCCATAATTAACAATTGTAATCATAATACTTGTTAATTAATCACATTAACACAATCACCAATCAATCTTGAACTCTAATTTGAGTTTTAAATTAGGGTTTCTAGATTTTAAAATTAGCATTTTATAATTAATTAGGTTTTCTAAAAGATTTAGGGTTTCTAAATTTTAATTAGGGTTTACCTAATTAATCATTTAATACACAACATAAAAACATATATAACACACTTATAAAACAATCTTGCACTCTAATTTGGATCTCAAATTAGGGTTTAACATTATTACTAGGGTTTGGTCATAATACAATCGTAATTGATCAACCATTATCAATACTTTTACATACAAAGACATATTCATAAAGCATCGAAAAAATCAAAATATAATTAATATTATATTATTATTCTCATACGTTGACAATAATCCAAAATTAGGGTTTGGATTCCATATCCGATTTATTCTTTCATATTTAACCTTAATAATTAAGGTAAAAAAATTAACTTAATAATCAGACTAAAATTCATATAATAAAATAATTATTATAATTATTCTAAAAATCATTTCACATATTATTTAAATAATATATGATTATATTTTTATGAAAATAATTAATAAAAACATTTCTATCTTAAAATTAATTATTATAAGAATATACTTTATAATAATCAATAATTCTAAAATAAATTTATTTGTAAATATTTATGTAATAAATATATTTTTATTTACCACATAAATACATATACACATCATCTTGTACAAATCCTCATCCTTAAAATAAAAAAAAAATTATACACAAAATTTCTTATTTATTTATATAAAAATATCGGGTTGTTACAATAAAAGTACAATAATATGCGTGGTTGCATAGTAACACAGAATATTATTTATTGATGCTTACGTGAGAAGTCACTCAGTTTTACTCAATTATTGCCACAGTAATTGCTGCATAGTATCTCACATTATTGATTCAATTATTGTCACAATATTTTATATTATTAAATTAATAATTGAGATGATAAGTTATTCATATTATTATTTGCATTATTGACAATGTCTAGAAAGTTCTGTCGAGGAAAGGGGTTTGGCCACCTAATTACGCGCCAATAGGGAGAATTTCTTATCGGAAAGCCTCATCTTTCCTGGGAATGATCTGGTTGTTAATATTGCAAGTTATATTATTGATGAATAAATGTTGTTAAAAATATTGAGGGAATTTTTTTATGAAGTATTTGTGACGCCCCCAAATCCGGGTATCTTCCAACTCGACATATGGTCCTACACTGTGCTACAGTTCACACATACATTCAATTGAAAAGTCTCAAAAGAACGAATATGTCTTATATATATTTCAAAACAATATTACATTCCCAGGTTCTTTATAACCAATACATTTGTTCTTGTCATAATATCAATTCAACGTTCTGCCTTAGCCTTTCCTTTATCTTTAGTGGATCCTTCGGTCCATTGTCTTAGCTGCATTCATATGGTTCAAGCAAGAGTGAGCATAACCAGCAAGTATAACAATTCCATTAAACAAAATACTTGAAACATAGGAATCATATCTCTTCAATAACTAAACAATAGTTATGAAGTACTATCGATAATTCAAAATAGCACTTCACTTTTCTTTAAAACGTTTCACAATGAATAATATTCAGTAAAACATCAATTCCAGTCCAAGACCATGAGCATTTCATACTTTCTTTGAAAAGGACAACCCGATACCTAGTCCGTAAGTCCGACATTACTTACGAGCACGTCTAGGTGATCATCATATAGTACTCTATGTGGATCAACACTACATTCTTTAAACGTAGGTACGTTTAAGTTTTGGCAACGTCATGTGCCTGTCGTTTGACGACAAAACATTATAGCATACTCAGACTTTATTTGAAAACAACACCAACATAGTTTCGTAAAACATTGACAATACTTTGATAGATTATAAGAAATCCAAAACATCTTAAGTCTAGCCGGAAAGAATTGGCTTCGACTTTATCATACACCAATTCATGCGTTAAAATACATAAATCACAAAGCTTGTCCAGATTGAACATAGACAAGGGTTAGAACGCTTGCCTTCAGCGTCTGCTACTGTTATTACACTTTCCCTTTAAGTATTTAGAGTCTCTACAATCTATGATCACATAACGTAACACATTAGGTTATGAATAAACATACATAGTTCCTAATGATTCTTACTCTGCTTCTCAATCTAATTATGATTTAGATTTTTTATTATTGGTTCCGGCTTATCACATTACATTGCTCTGACAGTCAATTAATCTTTTGTCGACCTTCAGTTGTAATACTTAAGGTCTTTAACATCAATTAAGGATGTTACTTTAGGTTTAATAATGTTTCATTTCATCATTAACCAACTGCCTTTCCTTTTATCTTCATAAGCTCTCATTATTGTGCAAACCCTAATGCTAGCAATGCGGCGCCAACTTCCTCTCATTAAGTCATAACAAGGCCACTCTCCAGTGGTCGAGGGTTTGACCTTGCCACTGCGACGCCGCTCTTAGCTCTCCTGGCCGCACCACGATGTGAAACTCCAAAGAGGTCTGGCATGGCACCCGTACATGCAGCCACCACCTTTTTGGTTTTGGTCAGCCATACATACCGCTTCTACGCACTAAACTAACTTTGAGCTTTTTAAATTTTCTGAACTTCCTGGACTCCAAATTTGATCATTTTAAGTCCGAATTGGCTTGTTCAAAAGCCATTAGCTCACAAATCACATACTCTACGTGTTTACGCAAGAATTTTACATTTTTGACTTCGTTAACTCAAAATTCACCTTTTAGTTCATTTTAACAAAAATGATAAACGTTTGTGAACGTTCAACGCTCGTTTCTCTGTTCTAAGTTGGAATTCGGTCATTTTCGAGTCCGCAACTCTATAATGCGAAATTAGACTTGTTCCCATCGAAAACTAACATTTTCGAGCTCAATAATAAAATTCGACTTCCATTCCAAGAATTTCACGAATTCGACGAATATTGTCTAATCGTGTGAATTTCGGCATAACTTCGTTACTCATGATTTGTTCATCATTTCAAAAGGATTCTTTCCATCATATTCACATCTTAACATATATATTTCATTAACTTATATTCATGATAAGTCCTTACTTATCCTTCCTTAGTTCATAACTTATTTGATTACGAATTGCTTATACATGACTTATCATGATCTTAGTCTTCTAACAACCAACCTTGTTTCTTCTTATCATACAACTTCATTAATGAAAACATATGATAAGTTCTTACATGTTCTTCATAAGTTCATAATTTATATAAGTATATGTTACTTGTTCATAACTTATTAAAGTTTAAGTCCTTTGATTAATCATTCTCTTCACTTCTTAGCATACATGTCAACTAATCAACACTTCTCTATCAAACTAGTATTGAAGAGTTGGAAGATTAATGATATAAGAGTCTTACCCTTGATGATCAAGCTTGTTCTTCTTCTTTTCTACTAATGAAAGTCTAGCTTATTCTTACTTATTCTCTCTAACAAATAAGTTGAAAGTTGTTGGATGAAATGAACAAGTGTAAAAATGATCCAACTCTCCCTCTATTTATAGGATTGCTAAGGTTAGGGTATATTAGTCAATAAATATCCCACCTCCTTAACAACCTCCTTACTATTCAATACTTAAGGACTAAGTTAACTTGGCCATCACACTCTTTGCTTGGCCATCACAACATTTATCCATTGCTTGGGCACCAAGATCACCTATGGGTTGCCCTATGGATCATGTTTACCCATTGGATCCTTACTTTGGGCTTTAAGTTTAATTAGCTTACTTATGATTTGGGCTTGCATTAATCCACATTGGATTATACATTACAAACACTTGGGCTTTAACATATATTAGCATTGGGCTTTTTTATGATCCCAATTGGACTTTATAACTTCTTACCAAATCCTACACGTCCATTCATTTGGCTTAAAGCCTTAGAATGTATTATCTACGTATTTATCTCGTATACTTATTCAACATATACGACATACCATCATTTATACATACTCTTATAATACTTCGTATCATACTCGTATTCATTACCTCGTATAATACCTAAGTATCATACGTTCATCGTTTTAACTAGTTAACGCTTTATTTTCCCTAACGTTCTCAAATTAAGCCCGCAAGCGAAAAACTGCGTTTTCCATATGTGAATTATTATTATATAATCCATCTCATCTCGATATTCTATCTTTACGTATTTCTCGAAAGTTCAAAAATAATCCCCCGAGCAGAAATCAATGAATAGTGTTTTTTCGGAAAAATTTGTCAGAAAGTTTTTATTTTCATATTAGAAATTCAAACACTTTAATTCCTTCACGTAGTTAAAATACCACGACATTCTGATAGGATTAGGTTATAAAATGTCATCCATCTTGATAACAGATATTAATAACAAATAAAATAATTTGATTTATTATTTAATGAAGAAAAATCATTTTACAAATAATCCGAATTTTTTGGTCATTATAGTATTTGTTGTAAATGTTGCTTATTATTTGGACTCCCATTTACCCATTTTTCAATACTGTCGGTAGAAGTTATCTTAGTTTTTTATATACATATATATATATATATATATATTAAATGATTGAAATTGGGGGAGTTACCTTTGTTTGAGAGAGTATTATTATATATATATATATATATATATATATATATATATATATATATATATATATATATATATATATATATATATACCCGGATCTTAAGCTCACCCATTATTCATTCACTCGAAGCTCACCCCCTTTAACGATGACGGACGGCGATTCGATCAATACCATATCGTCGCTCATACTTTTAGCGACGGATAACATATAGCGTCGCTAAAAGTATGTATTTACGGTTGTTGTAATTAATCTAAATCGTCACGTCCGCTGCTAAAGGGTGGTGAGCTCGGGTGAGTTAGATAAGGGGTGAGCTTAAGATCAGGACCGTGTATATATATATATATATATATATATATAATAAGTTTTGTTTTTTATGAAAAATAGAATATATGATATTTTATTATGCATAGTATTTGCATAGTGTCTGCATAGTGTTTGCGTAGTAAAATTAGAAAATTTTCAGCCGATCGGTGCGAGCTCGTGAATGATTTCATGTGCAGTCCGTGATTTTCTAATTCAAATAGTATCATTCCATTCTCCGATAGATATGATGCTTAGTTTAGAATTGAAAATCACACCAGAATCAGAGAATTCTTCTTCTATAATATTGAGCGTATTTTTTTTAGAGTTTAAGGAAGCTTTGAGCATAGAAAATAATATAAGTTTTCTTTAAGAATATCCCCACCCTACCAGTCAGAAGTACTCTCCTTTTAAGGTAAGGGATATTATTTTTGTTCAATATTCGTAAGAAATAATATTTTCTTCCATACTCTGTAGTATGTAAGTAATATTATTTCGTTTCGTATTCCTAATTCTACAGTCATGTTAATAATTATGGCTTCTATACTCCGTGAAATTTGTAGAATATCCTTAAAATTTGTGCTTCATCTAGTATATTTTCAGGGATATATTATTCTGAACATTCTTGATAATTTTTAATCTTTTCATGCCGGAGTACTATTCATGAGGTACTATTCACTCGGGGTACTGTTCACGATAAAAATTAATCCCTTTTCTGTCCAAATCATTTTTGATACAATATTATTCTTGAATTTCACTCCACAAAGCATTATCATGTTGACAATTTGGATAATTATTGAATTCTGGATAAATTAAATTATAAATCTTTAAAATTTATCCTTGCTCTCATTTAATTGAATTCTTATATCATTGCCATCATTGTTACGCCCCCAAAATAGGTATACATCACCCATCTTGAGTCGCCAAATACATGGTACAGAATTTAAATACAAACTTAATTATACAACATGAGCTGTGAGTTTTAATACAAATATTGTCTTCTACATAGTATTCAAACTCAAAATAAGACAAAACATAATCTGAGAGTTTTAACATGAATATTGTCATCTAGACAATATCCACACTCAAATTCAATCTTATTACATTTATAATCACACTATTTCATAGAATAGTGAGGATTACTAATGCTATCATCTGGACCGTCACTCCGTTCCCCGACTAGTTCTCATTTATTGAAGAGAACAATGAAAGCAAAAAGGGTGAGCTCAACAAGCCCATTAAGAAATATTATATCTAAGATAATGCAGAATAAATTATCGTTAGCTTTCAATAGTGTTAAACTAATACAATATAACTACCATTAAGTTTAACTGCAGTAGAACAAGCAATCCATTAGAAGAGTCAAGTAGAGAATAAAATCTACTATCTTTTATGATTTAAAAGGTTTTTCATCACTTTTATCGCTGAGACTCAGCTTAATAAATAATCCACATCATCAAATCATCCTTGCACTACAGGCCAAGGATATTCTTTAGTATCACGACCACGAATTATTCATGCACTACGGGCCAAAGATAATCGTGTTTTCATCAACGATCATGATCATGCCATAAAATAATTCATCTTTGCACCCTTGGCCGAAGAGAATCCATAGCCATAATCATACCAAAAATTGTCCATCAATGCACTACGGGCCAATGAGGACTTTTGTTTTCCACATCATTTGTAACATTACGGTCATGATTATACCGAATAATCCCTGGTCATAATCATACCAAGTCCATCTATGCACTACAGGCCACAGATGACTTTTAACATAATATAAACATGAGGATGATGACAATGACATAATAATTCAATAAAACAAGTTCAAGAATTAATTTATCCAGGAACCAATAACGTCCAAATTGTCAACATGATACTGCTTTGTGGAGTAAAAATTCAAGAATGCTCAGAAGAATATTTCCATGAAAAGATACTAGATGAAGCGCAAATATCAAGGATATTCCACTAATTTCATGGAGTATAGAAGTAAAAACTTTAACCAACTGAGTATAATAAAGAATGGAATAACAAAAGAAATCACCAGGCATGCGATAGAATCGCATGCATAATGAGTTATTCCAACAAAATAATAAATAACGGAACCAGGTCATGCGTAAACGCACAGACATGATATTCTAACAGAATAATAAATAATGGAACCAGGTCATGCGTAAACGCACAGACAGAATGTTCCAACAAAATAATAATAACAGAACCAGGTAATGCATAACGCACAGACAGGATGTTCCAATAGAATAATAAAAAATGGAATAACAGAAGAATTTCACCATGTATGCGGTACTTCGCATAGACTGATTATTCCAACATAATGATAAAGAATGGAATAACAGAAGAATTTCACCAAGTATAGGGTAGCCCGCGTATACAGGTTATTTTAACAGAATAATAAAGAATGGAATAACATAAGTTCTCTTCATGAATATAAAAGAAATAATACCCCTTACGAGTACAACAAATAATATCCCTTACCTTATAAAGAAGAGTACTCCAACGGGTAGGGCGGGGATATACTTGAAGAAAACTTGCACTACGCTCAAAGCTTTCTTAAACTCTAAAAAAATACGCTCAAGATTATAGAAGAAGAATTCTCTCTCTAGAGTTTTAGTGAATTTGTAAGAAATAATGATGGAATGAGCTTCTATTTATAGGAGAATGGACTGAATAGTAACTAATTCATGAATGGTCTGGATAGATTTACTTTTAAACGGACGGTCCATATTGATTTACTATGCAAAACACTATGCAGGCACTATGCAACACTATGCATAATAAAATATAATATATTCTAATTATTGTCTAATAAAACAAATAACTTTATAAAAGTATTCTGTTTTGTATAAAAAGATTTTACTATGCAAAACACTATGCATATTCTATTTATAGTCTAATAAAACAAATAACTTTATAAAAGTATTCTGCTTTTATATAAAAAGATTTTACTATGCAAAACACTATGCATAATAGAATATAATATATTCTAATTATTGTCAAATAAAACAAATAACTTTATAAAAGTATTACATTTTATATAAAAAACTTTTCTGCTTTTATTACATTAATAATACTAATAAAATAAAATTTATATTATATATATATATATAAACTTTCGTGACTTCATAAAAGACACCTCAATATATTTAACAACATTTATCATCACTATTATAATTCACAATATTAATCGACCAGGTCGTTCCCAGGAAAGAGGGGGCTTTCCAATAAGGATTTCTCCCTATCGTGCAATTAGGTGACCAAACCTCTCCTCGCGTAACTTCTGACATCGTTAATATTGCAAATAATAATATTAATAACTTCGTCGTCTCAATTATTGATTTAATAATATATAAAATATTGGTAATAATTGAATCAAATAACGTGAGATCTTGTCACGACAATTCTTGTAGCAATAATTGAATAAAAGCGAGTGACTTCTCATTATAAGCATCAATAATCGATATAGTATTATTTATCGACCACAGCGTATTCTTTATACTTTTACTACTAAGAGTAGTTCAGCGGTTTTAATGGTAAAACTTCCATGAATTATTTTCATAAAAATATGTTTGTCGCTTTCTTAATCCGAAATGATAATTCCGTTGTGGGGTCCACTGATGATTGTCTTATCGTCATGAATATTCCACAACAAAAAGAATATTCCCCAGACCTATCGAATATTATACAACAACTTGCATACTTTTCAAAATATATAAATATACTACACAACTATAACACTATCTCAAATCCACACTATAATATTCAAAAAATATTTAGAAAATTAAATCTTTATTCATAAAATATGGGGTCTCATAATCTCCCCTCCTTATGAAATTTCGCCCTCAAAATTTACGTACATACCTGGTATGCCGAAGAGGTGAGGATACCTTGCCTTCATTTCAGATTCTAATTCTTGAGGTATAACCTTTGTGTAAGACCCCAGTTTTTATAAATAAAGATGAATTTTTTTTTATAAATATTATTTTTGAATATTATGGAATAAATTTGATATAATGTTATAGTTGTGGGTAATATTTATAAATTTTGCAAAGTAAGCAAGTTGTTATAAAATATTCGTTTTGCTCGAGGAAATATTCTTTTGCTTTGGAATATTCAGACGACTACCAATCATTAGTGGACCTATTAATGGAAGTATTGTCGTAGTTAGAAAACGACAAAATTATTTTTCTATAAAAATAATGGCAGAGGTGTTACCATTAAAACTGCTGAACTACCCGTAGTAAAAAAGTACAAGAATACGCTGCATAGTTAGATAGTAGTAGACACGATATCGATTATCGATGCTTACGTGAGAAGTCACTCACCTATGCTTCAATTATTGCTACAAATCATTGCCGCATCATATCTCTTATATTATTGATTCAATTATTGTTACAAGATCATCCTCATATATAATATGTTATAGTATTAAATTATTAATTGAGACGACAAGTTATAAATGATTAATAATTGTTGAAAGATTAAATATGTGTTGATTAAAATAAAATGATTTGTGGTAATATTTATTCAATCCTCGATGTATATAAAGAGTCTTTATGAGACGTTTGTGGTAACTTTGATGATTTTATGGGGGCCCATATGTCATCATCTAAGAGTCCTTCACAATAAGTAATTACCTTTGTGAATAGTAATTACCTTTGTGAATAGTAATTACCTTCGTCAATAGTATTTACCTTTCATCGATAGTAATTACCTTTGTGAATAGTAATTACCTTTGTGAATAGTAATTACCTTTGTGAATAGTAATTACCTTCGTCAATAGTATTTACCTTCATCGATAGTATTTACCTTCGTCAATAGTAATTACCTTTGTGAATAGTAATTACCTTTGTGAATAGTAATTACCTTCACCAATAGTAATTACCTTCGTCAATAGTAATTACCCTTCGCAAATAATAGTTGTCCCTTCAATATTACCAAGAGTTAATCGCTTCTTCTTGATTGTTCCAAGGGTTAATTACCCTTCACAAATAGTAGTTGTCTCTTCAATATTACCAAGAGTCATTTTGACCTTCTCCGTTAAGACCAAGAGCCACCCTCGCTTTTTCTATAAATAGAAAGCTCATTCCTTCATTATTTCTTACGAATTCACCAAACTCTCAGAGAGAAACTATAGAGAGAAAGAAGAAAAGTATTCTACTACTTCACTTTTCCAATATTTAGTTCTTCTAAGGTAGGGAATATTATTTTTTGTACTCGTAAGGGGTGTTATTCTTTCTTATTCATGAAGAGAACTTCAGTTATTCCATTCTTTATTATTCTCATTGGAATAACTCGTGTAAAAGTGGCATACCCTATACATAACCTATGTACGCCAGACATACCCTATACTTGGTGAAATCCTTATGTTATTCCATTCTTATCTATTCTCATTGAATAACTCAGATACGCTGAATCCCCTATACTTGGTGATCTTCTTCATTATTCTCCATTCTTTATTATTCATTTGGAATATCCCATCACGTGTGTTTTACACCTTAACTCGGTTCCGCTTTTATTATTATTCTGCTGGAACATCCTCGTCATGTGTTTTACACCGACTGGTTCTATCTTTATTATTATTCTATTGAACATCTTCGTCATGCGCTTTTACGGGACCGAATTCCGTTATTTATTATTCTGTTGGAATAACTCACTGTGCGGCCTCATCGCATGCATGGTGATTTCTTTTGTTATTCCATTCTTTATTATACCCAAATGGTTAAAATTTGACTTCTATACTCCATGAATTTAGTGGAATATCCTTGATATTTGCGCTTCATCCAAAGATTTTTAATGAAAATATTTTTCCGAGCATTCTTGAATTTTACTCTACAAAGCAAAGATCGTGTTGACAATTTGGACGTTATTAGTTCCCTAATAAATTAATTCGTGAACTTGTTTTATTGAATTATTATGTCATTGTCATCATCCTCATGTTATATTATGTTATCTTTGGCTTACGTGCATAGATGAACTTAGTATGATTATGACCGGGATCATTCAAAGATAATCATGGCTTGATATAAATGATGTGACAAAAGTCCTCAAAGTGGCACAGAATGCAAATGATGGATAGTTTTTGGTATGATTATGACCGGGAGTGATTCAAAGATAGTCATGACCATTGATAATTTGATGAAAATCCTTGACCGTGGTACAGGGATGATTAGATATTGTGGTTTATTCATTAAACCGAGTCTTAGTGATAAAAATTGATGAAAACCTTTAAAACCTAAAAGATAGTAGACTTTTATTTTCTACTTGACTCTTTTAATGGATTGCATATTTCACCGCAGCTTAAACTGGTTGTTTATTGTATTTTATCGCTTTAACATCATTGTAGGCTAATGATAATTTATTCTCGCATTATCTTAGTCATAATATTTCTTCTTTGGGCTAGTTGAGCTCACCCTTTCTTTCAATGTTCTCTTCAGAAATGAGAATATAGGCCGGGACGAGTGGGGAAAAAGAGTGATGGTCCCAAAGATAGCATTAGTAGTCCTCACTATTCTCATTAAATAGTGTGACAATAAATGTAATGAGGACTCCTTGAGTATGGATATTGTCTAAATGACAACATTCAGATTAGAACTCTCGCTTTATGTATTGTCGTATGTTACACCACGATGTATAATTAAGTTTGTATTTGAATTTATGTACCATGTAAGTGGAGACCCAAGATGGGTGACGATACCTAATTTTGGGGTGTCACAACAGGTATCGAGCTTAGGATATGATCCCGGCCGAGATGTGAGATAAGAACTAGGAGGGAGAGACGGGAATTCTTTCGCTAGTATGACCTACCTAAATTTATTTGGTATTTAATTGGTCTCACGAGTATAGGGATAATATGTGATATGTTAATTAACCCTTGTTTTGTGATGGTGTTTGAGAATGACATCCTAAAAATGCCGAGATAAGCAATGAAGCACATGAGAGTGTTGATTCAAATTTCAAACAAAAGGTAACCACCAACAATACGATAATAATTATATCGGTGGCAACAATTATCGAACAATGATAACCATCATGGGGAAATTATCATGCTAAGAATGGTAACCACTTCTGGTGGTAATCATGGCAAAGATAATAGAAGTGCAAATTGCAAGAAGAGAAGGTCATTTAGCTTAATTTTGTTGTGCACCAAAGTCAAGTCTAGCTGGGACGGTGGCACCAAAGGTGGATATGGACAAAACAAAGTCGTTGATTTTAGGAAGTGCATTTTTATGACTTCTCAAAAAGCGAGTAAACCAACGGTTAGCACGGTTAGTTAATTATAAATTGCGAAGTCTATACCTTATAAGATACCGGTTCTACCCATTTTTTATCTCTCTTGCTTGCGTTCAACGCTTAAATTTGACTCAGGAGAAGTTAGACTTTGACTTATTGGTTGAAACTTCGTTAGTAGGAGCCTTCATTACCGCTTACTATTTTTAAATCTTGTTTGATTCAAATAAACACTTTCACGCTACTTCGTCGATCTTATCTTTTGAAAATACTTGCCTTTGATGTGATTTTAGGAATCAATTGGTTAACTACTCATCATGTTTTTCGTAAGGTTGTTAGCTTTTATATTCATAACCAACTCACAGCGAATTCAAGTAACCAAACTACTAAAGTCAATTATTGTCATATAAAGCCATAAGTAAAGAGCCTCGAACCTTTCGTTGTTGACTTCCTTGTGTGGAATGCACCGCTTTAAGCCGACTTTCAGTAAGCGACATCGTGAATGAAGATGGCAAGTTTATAGGTATCATTGTGAGGTGCTATCTAGGTTAAGGGATAGAAGTCACAGTTGGTATCAATGTGACGTACTTATCCAAGTCTTGGATGAGAGTCATAGTTTTTGAATGATATTTCTATTATTAATAAATTTCTGGCGTATTATTGAAGACTTCTTAGCCTACTTAGAGCGTGAAATCGAATTTCAGATTGACCCCAAAGACAAAACCCATTTCTTAAACCCTCAAATATTTCTTCAACTAAAATGAATAGGTTTACGTGGTTTATGATGAAAGTCATAATAAAAGCATTGGATTAATGAAAATCATGGGTATACGGTATTAGTAAGTGTTATGATGAGTTATGTTGGTTAGTATGTGAAAACATGAAAGTTTCTTAAAAATCACAAGAAGTTAAAAACCGATTTTGGTGAAAACGTATATGAAATTCAATTGACCAAATCTCCTATTATATTTTGAATTTTTGAGTGTGGTCAAGTCCTAGAGTTAGATCTATGAGTTACCTAACTAATCCAAGTGGAATCACTGAAAAAGGTGTTGTAGATTTTCGTGTGGACTGATTTTAGCAAAGGAGTCAAAACTTCAAAATGTCCAAAAAAGCTGCTGCCATGTTTTTGTAAGGGCTGTTTCGGCCACTTAATTAGTGAGAAAAATTCAGGCCTTTTGGGACATAAACGTATATGGTATAAAGAATATCGTGTCCAAAAATGAGCTCATTCCGACTTAAAATGAGCAAGTTATGACCATTTTAATATTTAGGATTTTCTCGATAAAAATGCTATAACCGGAGTTCTACAACTCCGGCGACCATGAAATTTAAATCGAGGCTCACATTAACATGTGTAAGGTCTTGACAAGATTTGGGAATTTTGAGTTAAACTTGAGGTAGCAAATTTCTTAAGGAATTAATTAGAAATTGATTTTTGAAAAATAGTAAATAAATTTTAAAATTTCGAGAAAATATATTTTCATTATGGGACTATATTATGCTAAATCCCAGAAAAGAAATATTTTGGAACTGATTTGATATTTTCATAAAAATAGTTTGATTCTGAACATATGAGTTAAATATGTTATGTGAAGTAACAAAATTGGAAAATAGGATTTTATGGCTAGAGAATCCTATATATAGTATATATATATTTTTTTTGATGAGGATTTGATCATTGATGATGATATCTTATGAGTATGGCATTTTGAATGATTAAATGCATTATATGGTAAAGCGTAAACAATTGAAATAAATTGTTTATAAATTTAAGAAGTGATTAAAATATTGTTATAATATTAATGATATTAGATTATAAGATTATTAAGTGATTGATAACATGGGGATATTCTTGAATCTGGATAAATTATATTATAAATGTTTAATATTTATCCTTTATCTCATTTGATTGATTCTTTATATCATCGACATGATCCTCATGCTTATATTATGTTGAAAGTCATCTACGGCTCACGTGCATAGATGGACTTGGTATGATTATGACCGTGGATTGTTCGGTATAATCATGACCGTAATTGAAAACACGATTATCTTTGGCACGTGGTGCATGGATAATTTGTGGTCGTGATACTAATGAATACATACGATTATCTTTGCACGTGGTGCATGGATAATTTGTGGTCGTGATACTAATGAATACACGATTATCTTCGGTAGTAGTGCATGGATAATTTGTGGTCGTGATACTAATGAATACACGATTATCTTTGGTAGTAGTGCATGGATAATTCGTGGTCGTGATACTAATGAATATCCTCGGCACAGCAAAGTGTATGGATGATTCGATGATATGGATTAATTATTGAAATGAGTCTCAAAGAATGAAATATTAATTCATGGATGTGGTAAAAGTCATCTTTGGATGTAGTGCATTGATAGACTTGGTATGATTATGACCAAGGATTATTCGGTATAATCATAATCAGTATTGAAAACACGAATATCCTTGGCGAGAGTGCATGGATAATTCGTGGTCGTGATACTATTAAGTCGCGTGGCCTCAAATTATTGGTTTTACAACAGTATATCTTTGGCTGTAGTGCAAAGATGAATTGTTAATGAATATCTTTGGTTGGATTATAAGATGAATTTAATATTGTTAACGATAAAGGTATTCAAGGTATCCTCACCTCTTTATCATATCGTGTATCGCACTCCTAATTTCGAGGGCTAAATTTCATAAGAAGGGGAGGTTGTAAGACCCCACTTTTATAAATAAAGATGAATTTTTTATAAATATTATTTTGAATATTATGGAATAAATTTGATATAATGTTATAGTTATGGGTAATATTTATAAATTTTGCAAAGTAAGCAAATTGTTATAAAATATTCGTTTTGTTCTGGGAATATTCTTTTTTGTTTATGGAATATTCAGACGACTACCAATCATTAGTGGACCCCATTAATGGAAGTATTGTCGTAGTTAGAAAACGACAAAATTATTTTTCTATAAAAATAATGGTTGAGGTGTTACCATCAAAACCGTTGAAACTACCCGTAGTAAAAGTACGATGTAATGCGTAGTTGTATAAGAGTAGCACACGATATTGATTATTGATGCTTACGTGAGAAGTCACTCACCATGCTCAATTATTGCAACAATAATTGTTGCATCATATCTCTTATATTATTGATTCAATTATTGTTATTGATCATCTCAGATAATATGTTATAGTATTAAATTATTAATTGAGACGACAAGTTATAAATGATTAATAATTGTTGAAAGATTAAATATGTGTTGATTAAAAATAAAATGATTTGTGGTAATATTTATTCAATCCTTGATGTATATAAAGAGTCTCATTATGAGACGTTTGTGGTAACTTTTATTATTTTATGGGGGGCCCATATGTCATCATCTAAGAATCCTTCGTCAATAGTAATTACCTTTGTGAATAGTAATTACCTTTGTAAATAGTAATTACCTTTGTGAATAGTAATTACCTTCAATCGAATAGTATTTACCTTCGTCAATAGTAATTACCTTTGTGAATAGTAATTACCTTTGTGAATAATAATTACCTTTGTGAATAGTAATTACCTTCGTCGAATAGTATTTACCTTCGTCAATAGTATTTACCTTCATCAATAGTAATTACCTTTGTGAATAGTAATTACCTTCAAATCAATAGTAATTACCTTCACAATAGTAATTACCCTTCGCAAATAGTAGTTGTCCTTCAATATTACCAAGAGTTAACTCGCCTCTTGATTGTTCCAAGGGTTAATTATCCCTTCATGAAATAGTAGTTGTCTTTTCAATATTACCAAGAGTCATTTTGACCCTTCGTTAAGACCAAGAGCCACCCTCGCTTTTTTCTATAAATAGAAAGCTCATTCCTTCATTATTTCTTACGAATTCAATTGAAACTCAGAGAGAGAAACTATAGAGAGAAAGAAGAAAAGTATTCTGCTACTTTTTACTTTTCCAATATTTAGTTCTTCTAAGGTAGGGAATATTATTTGTTGTACTCGTAAGGGTGTTATTCTTTCTTATTCATGAAGAGAACTTCATTATTCCATTCTTTATTATTCTCGTGGAATAACTCAGTAAAAGTGGCATACCCTATACATAACTCAGACACGCGATACCCTATACTTGGTGAAATCCTTATGTTATTCCATTCTTATCTATTCTGTTGAATAACTCAGATACGCTGAATCCCTATACTTGGTGATCTTCTTACGTTATTCCATTCTTTATTATTCATCGCTGGAATATCCTCATGCATGTGTTTTACACCGGACCTAGTTCCGCCTTTTATTATTATTACATTGGAACATCCTCGTCATGTGTTTTTTACACCCAACCGGTTCCGCTTTTATTATTATTCTATTGGAACATCCTGTCATGCATTTTACGCTTGGGACCGTTCCGTTATTTATTATTCTGTTGGAATAACTCGCCTGTGTCTTTGTCTATCGCATGCACGGTGATTTCTTTTGTTATTCCATTCTTTATTATACCCAAATGGTTAAAAATTTGACTTCTATACTCCATGAATTTAGTGGAATATCCTTGATATTTGCGCTTCATCCAAAGATTTTTAATGAAAATATTTTTCCGAGCATTCTTGAATTTTACTCTACAAAGCGATGTCATGTGTTGACAATTTGGGCGTTATTAGTTCTGAATAAATTAATTCGTGAACTTGTTTTATTGAATTATTATGTCATTGTCATCATCCTCATGTTATATTATGTTATCTTTGCTTACGTGCATAGATGAACTTAGTATGATTATGACCGTGGATCATTCTAAGATAATTATGGCTTGATATAAATGATGTGACAAAAGTCCTCGGTGGGCTCAGAATGCGTTGATGGATAGTTTTTGGTATGATTATGACCGTGAGTGATTCGGTATAGTCATGACCATTGATAATTTGATGAAAATCCTTGACCGTGGTACAGGATGATTAGATATTGTGGTTTATTCATTAAACCGAGTCTTAGTGATAAAATTGATGAAAACCTTTTAAAACCTAAAAGATAGTAGACTTTTATTTTCTACTTGACTCTTTTAATGGATTGCATATTCATTGTAGTTAAACCGGTTGTTTATTGTATTTTATCGGTTTAACATCAATTGAGGCTAATGATAATTTATTCTCGCATTATCTTAGTCATAATATTTCTTCTTGGGCTAGTTGAGCTCACCCTTTCTTTCACCGTTTTCTCTTGTGAAATGAGAATATAGCCGGGACGAGTCGGGAAAAGAGTGATGGTCCCAAGATAGCATTAGTAGTCCTCACTATTCATTAAATAGTGTGACAATAAATATAATGAGGACTCCTTGAGTATGGATATTGTCTAAATGATAACATTCCTATTAGAACTCTTAGTTTATGTATTGTCGTATGTTACACGACATATGTATAATTAAGTTTGTATTTGAATTTATGTACCATGTAAGTGGCGACCCAAGATGGGTGACGTATACCTAATTTTGGGGGCGTCACACTTTGAGTGTTGAATACGATCATTCTTATCTAAGATTTTAACACGTATCTCCTCATACGTTAAATATTCTGCTATATCGTTGAGTTCTAATTTAATAATGTGGTTCGGGTCGTCCACATATTTACGTAACATCGATACGTAAAAAAAATATTCTGAACACGCAACATGCTTGGCGGTAAAACTAGTCTATAGGCCACAGTTCCTACTTCATCGAGGATTTCAAATGGGCCAATTAAATCGAGGGTTGAGATTTCGTCTCTTCATCGATTCTTGCTTCTAGAATAACGCCCTCTTGAACCTTCTTCTTCACATTCATCAGTTCTAGGTGTGTAGCTTGAGCGGCTTTAACTTTATCGATTAAATTTGATTCTACTCGTATATTCGTTATCTTCACGTGGGTTCGTATATTCACACTTGTAACCGCATACGATCTTCTATTCAACGCGTTAGCTACCATGTTCGCTTTTTATACGGTTGTATTGAATGGTATGATCGTAATCTTCAACAGCTTGAGTCAACGTCTTTGGCGCATGTTACGTTCATTTTAGTTGAAGAAATATTTGAGGGTTTAAGAAATGGGTTTTGTACTGGGGTCAATACAAAATTCGATTTCACGCTCTAGGGGTAGGCTAAGAAGTCTTCAAGAATACGCCAGGAAATTTATTAACAATAGAAATATCATTCAAAACTGTGACCCTCATCCAAGACTTAGATAGTACGTCACATTGATACTTATCAACTTGCCATCGTCATTCACGACGTCGCCTACAGAAAGTCTGGCTTCGGTGCATTCCACACAAGGAAGTTAACAATAAAAGGACCGGGGTTCTTTACTTATGGCTTGATATGACAATGATTGATTTTAGTGGTTTGGTTGCTTGAATTCGTATAACAGGTTGGTTAGGAATATGAAAGCTAACAACCTTACGAAAAGCATGATGAGTAGTTAACCAATCGATTCCTAAAATCGCATCAAAGGCAAGTATTTTCAAAGAGATAAGATTGATAGGTACGTGAAAGTGTAAATTTGAATTAAACAAGATTTATAAATAGTGGATGTAACAAAGGTTTCTCCCAACTGAGTTTCAACAGATAAATCAAAATCTAACTTCTCCGGAGTTAAATTCAAACATTGAACACAACTAGGTGAAATAAAAGTGTGAGTAGAACCGGTATCTAACATGGTATAGACTTTGCAAGAGTTTATGATTAACTTACCCGTGATAATTTTATTCAGGTTCCTCGTAAAAAAACGCTCTCTCTTAAACTAACGACTTTGGCTTGTCTGGGACATCCTTTGGCATCACTATCCCAACTGGACTTGACTTCACCATACGACAAAATTGAGCTAGGTGACCTTCTCTTCCATAATTAAAACACGCTTTGGATTGTTGCATACATTTTGGACGGATGTGTCCCTCCTGTCCGCATTTGAAACATATGACCAGTGGTCGTTCTTCTTCTTTTGAAACGGATGCTGGTGCTGCTGTCTTTCCATCATTATTGAACCTTCTCTTCTTGAAATTTCCACTTCTATTATCTTGGCCATGATTACCACCGAAATGGTTACCATTCATGGCATGATAATTTCCCCCATGATGGTTATCATTGTTCCGATGACCGTTGCCACCGGTATGATTATTGTCGTGTTGTTGGTCGTTTCCTTTTGGTTGTGCTGATTCATTATCGCGCTCCAATAACTGAGCCATATTCACAACATCTGAATATAAACAAAGTTTGTGAGAAATGAGGTATTGATTTATATTGGGTTTCAAACCTCTTAGAAACATTCGCGTCATTCGCTCCTCATTATCGACCAAATGGGATGCAAATCGAGACAACTCGACAAACTTAGCCTCGTACTGCGACATGGTTATATTGTATTGCTCCAGCTTGATGAACTCCACCTCCTTCATGTGACGAATACTTTCGGGAAAGTACTTGTCATTGAACACTTCTTGGAACTTCTCCCAAGACATCTTGAGTGCGTCATGCTGGGTACATTTTATAGATTCCCACCAGTGATATGCTTCTTCACGCAACATAAAGGTGGCAAAGGGAACCTTTTGCTCCTCGGAGCATCCCAAGACATCAAATATCTTGGTGATCTGCTTTAACCACGCCTCGCTTTAAGTGGTTCTGGCTTTCCCAAAAACTCCGGTGGTCCCAGCTCCTTGAACTGCTTAGTAGTGACCGACCGTGGGTTGCCATTATTTCCACCTATATTTTGAACATGAGTCTCTCTTACCTAATGTTGCATAAATTGCATAAAGCCTCTGAACATTCCATCGTTCATCATCTGGTCAGTATTGTTGTTTGCCTGAGGATTGTCACCTTCCTGATGCACATTATCCTGATTATTGATCTGTGGAGACTCAACGGTCTCCTATGCTCCATTGATGTTCTCAACATTCTCAGATGTCATTTTCAAATACTGCCACAAAACAAGGGTTAATTAACATATCACATATTATCCCTATACTCTGATCGACAAATTAAATACCAAATAAACTTAAGTAGGTAATACTAGCCAAGGAATTCTCCATCTCTCCCCTCCTAGTTTTTGTCTAACATCTCAGTCATGGATCATATCCCTAAGCTTTGATACCAACTGTGATGTTGTAAGACCCCAACTTTTTATAAATGAAATTTAATTTCCTCTATTTATTATTTTGAAATAGTAAGGGTTGAATTGATTAATGTGGTTAGTTATGGGTAAAATACACAAATATTTCAAATAAGTAAGTGGTTATAAAATATTCATTTTTATCGGAGAATATTCTTTTGGTCGTGGAATATTCTTACTGTCGGGGAATATTTGTACGACGGCACAACCTTGTGTGGGCCCCATAACGAAAAGCGATTAGATGAAGAAAACGACAAGTATAAGTTGTTTATAAATAACTTGGAAGTTGTTATTCTGAATTAATCTTGTTGGAATACCCGTTGAGTTAAAAAGACGAATACGCCGTTGTTGCAAAGAAGACGCGGGTATTGCACTAATTATTGATTCTTACGTAAGAAGGCACTACTCAATAATTGTTATAGTAATTACTGTTCAGTATTTTATTTTATTGATTCAATAATTATTGCGTTAATATTTTATATTACTGTTGTTTCAATAATTGTCACTACACAATATTTTCCATTATCGAAGCAATAATTCATATTATCTGAATAATATTATTAGATAACATTATTGGCAATGTCTAGAAAGTTCTGTCTAAGGAGAGGTTTGGTCACCTAATTGCGGCCACCATGAGGAGAAATCCTTATTGAAAGCCCCTCTTTCTAGAACTACCGGTTGCAGATATTGTGATTCTGTAATATTATTGGTGAATAATTAATTATTGATTTATATGACGAGAAAAATATTCATTTTATGTGGATATAGATGGAGAAAATTTTTTAAAGTGACAATTGTTGAAAATTAATATTTTATCTTTTCTGATAAAATAATATTTTATTATATTATTATAATATAATAATGATGATATTTTTACAATGAATGTAGGATATATGAGTATATGAGGAGGAAGAGTATTTTTATTGCAAAAGTTGTTTAAAACATGTTAAACATGTCTGTGGGCCCATTTATGGACTGAAATTTGATTATAGCCTGTAGAATCGCCCGTTTGTGGATATCGGTCAATTTTTGTTTGGAATTTGGAAAAACTTTTTTCTATAAAGTTGTAGATAATGAAATTTCCTATGGAAAAGACATGTGGTTCAAATTTTTCTGACAAAAGTGCTATTTATTATGAATTATTGAAATTTCGAAGTTCCGAAATAATTGATTTTTGGAAGTTTTAATTATTTTAATTAAGAAAAATGTTTTTTTTGAGTTTAGTGAGGTGGGCACTTGGTGGCTGATCAAATGAGGAGTGCGTAGTAAATTTTGATATATATATATATATATATATTAATATTATATAAAAATTTCTGCTTTGGTGTTCTAATTATTTTCCTATAAATAGGGTGCTTAGGTTAGAATTGAAAATCACATCAGAAACTAAAGATTTCTCTCTCTATAATATCGAGCGTTTTTGTGAGTATTTTAGTACTTTGAGTATTGCTATACGGTCAAGTTCTTTCAAAGACTATATCCAATATTTCCAAATGTAAGTACTTATCCTTTTGAGGTAAGGGATGTTATTTTCTTCGTAAGTGATATTATTTCTTCAATATCATTATCTTAAAATATTGGTTGGAAATTTTATCAAATTTGGAACTTTTTCATGTCGGGGTTACTATTCATGAGTTACTATTCATGAGTTACTATTCACGAGTACTATTCACGAAGCATGATGATTTTTTTTGTGAAATTTCTATCTTTTAGTGTCGGAGTTACTATTCACGTAAACGACACTATTCACGAATATAGTACTATTCACAGAAAAATTAAATTTTCGTTTTTCGTCCAAAATATATATTATGGATACTAGCTTTGATTGTATCCATGTTTTAATCTTTCTTGAATATTACTCCACTATTATTATTTATGAGGTATTTTTGGACATGGAATAGCTGAAATATGAATCCTTAATATTTATTCTTTTGTTTCACTGGATTTGTTTTCTTTAAAATATTTTTCATCATCCTCAATCCTAAATGATGATATAATTGAATATCTTTGGCCTGTAGTGCAAAGATTAATGATTTCTGATGAATATCTTTGGCCTGTAGTGCAAAGATGAATAGGTGTTTAGATGAACATGACCAACTGATGAATATCTTTGGCCTGTAGTGCAAAGATGAATATTTGATTCCAGTTATATATTGATTGATGTTACAGGGATAAAAGATAGACGATGAACTTTTAAATTCATATATAGAAGATAGTAGATTTCATTCTCTACTTAACTCTTCTAATGAATTATTATTTCCGCTGCGAATATTGATTTCAAACTTATTGTCTATTGTATTCTATTTGATTTTTCCCTGTTGAAGACTAACGATAATTTATTTTATATTATCTTAGTCATAATGTTCTTTACTGGGCTAGTTGAGCTCACCCTTTTTCTTGTTGTTCCATTTTTCTTCTCAGGAGGCGAGAATGTAGCGAGTACTAGTCGGAGTGTGGAATGATGGTTCTAGAAGTGGTTCTAGTAGTCCTCACTATTCTGTAAAATAGTGTATTAATAATTGTAATGAGGACTTATTTGAGTATGGATATTGTCTAGATGACAATATTTGTATTTAAACTCACAGTTTAAGTGTTGTCGTATTTTGCACGACAATTGTATTAATAAAGTTGTAGTTGTTTCTGTACCATGTATTTTGACGACTCAGAATAGGTGTTGTATACCTATGTTGGGGACGTCACAGTTGGTATCAGAGCTTAGGGATATGGTCTCTGACGGAGATCGGGGAATAGTACTAGGAAGGGAGAGACAAGTAATCCTTCGCTAGTGTGTCATACCTAAGCTTATTTGTTGGTTAGTTGAAGCATATGGTTAATATGTGATATGTTAAATTGTTTAATTAACCCTTGTTTTATGGCAGTATTTAAGAATGGCAGCTGAGAATATTAACGGTGGAGTTAATGAGACCGTGGAAACACCTTTCATCACCACCTAGGGGAACGTGCAGCAGGAAGGCAATATTCCTCCTGTAAACAACACCATTGAGTAGACAATGAACGACGGGATGGTTAGGAGTTTTTTGCAGTTCATGCAAAACCAGACGAGGGAGACTCGTGTACAGAATACGGGTGGAAATGATAGCAACGCACGGCTTGTCATAGCCAAGCAGTTCAAAGAGTTGGGACCACCAGAATTTATTGGAAAGCGGATCCAATCAAAGCGAGAGCGTGGGTTAAACAAATTACCAAGATATTCGATGTCTTGGGATGCATGGAGGAACAGAAGGTTCCATTCGCCACCTTTATGTTTCGTGGCGAGGCAGACTACTGGTGGGAGTCTGTGAAACGTACCCAGCCTGCCACACTCAGCATGTCTTGGGAAACATTTCAGAAACTTTTCAACGAAAAATACTTTCCTGAAAGTATTCGCCATATGAAGGAGGTAGAGTTTATTAGACTAGAACAAAACAACATGACGGTGTCCCAATACGAGGCGAAGTTCGCAGAGTTATACAGGTTTGCACCTCATTTGGTAGAGAATGAGGAATGAATGACGAGGATGTTTCTAAGAGGTTTAAAACCTGAGATTCGGCAATATCTTATCTCTCATAAATTTTCTTTATATTCAGATGTTGTCAACATGGCTCAATTATTAGAGCGAGATAGCGAGTACGTTCAACCAAGGGACCGCAACTGTGGTCATCTGCAATTGGCGGCGATCATGGAGCAATGAAAACCAGCGGGGAGGAAAACATTCAGACAAAAGCGGTAACCACTCTGGTGGTAATCGTGGCCATGAAAATAGAAGAAGCGAGTCGGGGGGAGATTTTAAAAAGAGGAGATTCAACAATGACAATGTGAAGACGTCAGCACCAGCAACAACTGGTTTTAAGGGAGGAGAACGACCACCGGTCGTATGCTATAAATGTGGAAAAGAGGGACATATCAGCACAAACTGTCCATAACAGTTCAAGGTATGCTATAATTGTGGAAAGGAAGGACATATCGCTCGAGATTGTACTATAGAAAAACCAAGTCCAGCAGGGATGGTGACTCAAAAGGCTGTCCCAGAAAAGTCAAAGTCAACGGTTCTTGGAAGAGCATTTGTCATGACTGGTCAAAGTGCAAAGAACCTAAACGAGGTGATCACGGGTAAGCTAATCATAAACTCTTGCGAAGTTTATACCTTATTAGATACCGGTTCTACCCATTCATTTATCTCTCCTACTTGTGTTCAACGTTTAAATTTGACTCCGGAGAAATTAGACTTTGACCTATTTGTGGAAACTCCGTTAGGAGAAACTTTCATCACATCCACTGTTTATAAATCTTGTTTGATCCAAGTTGGCACCATCACATTACTTGTTGACCTTATCTCTTTAAAGATACTTGCTTTTGATGTGATTTTAGGGATTGATTGGTTAACTACTCATCATGCCAAAATTGATTGTTTTTGTAAGGTTGTTAGTTTTCATATCCTAAACAACCTGTTGTTCGAATTCAAGCAACTAAAGCATTAAAATCAATCACTGTTATATCAAGACATAAAGCCATTCGTTTGTTAAAAAACGAATGTCAAGCTTTCTTAGCCCATGTTACGGATTTGAATAAAGACACGTCAGATTTGAATAATATTCCTGTTGTTATTGACTTTCCTGACGTATTTCTTGAAGAACTTTCTGGTCTACCCCCGGAACGTGAAGTTGAATTCTTTATTAATCTTGAACTTGGTACAAAGCCCATTTCTAAAACCCCATATCGAATGGCTCCTATTGAACTTCAGGAGTTAAAGGTTCAACTACAGGAGTTGTTGGACATCGGTTTCATTCGTCCTAGTACATCTCCTTGGGGTGCTCCTATTTTATTTGTAAAGAAGAAAGACGGAAGTATGCGACTTTGTATTGACTATCGAGAATTTAACCATGTCACCATCAAGAATAGGTATCCGCTACCTCGTATTGATGACCTATTTGACCAGTTACAAGGAGCGCAATTCTTTTCAAAGATCGATCTTAGATTACGGATATCATCAATGAAGGTTAAAAGCGAGGATATTCCAAAGGCTACTTTCGAAACTTCGATGCGGGCATTATGAATTCTTAGTCATGTCTTTTGGATTGACTAATGCTCCTGCTGCTTTCATGGTTATGATGAACTGAGTATTCAAGGAATATTTGGATCAATTCGTTGTTGTCTTTATTGATGACATCCTCATCTATTCCAAAAGCCGTGAAGATCATGAGAGCCCATTTGAAATTTAGGTATCTTTGGAAGGCTTCGTGATAACAAGCTATATGCCAACCTGAAGAAATGCGAGTTCTGGCTTGAGGAAGTAGCATTCCTTGGGCACATGGTGTCAAAACATGGAGTGTCTGTTGACCCGGCGAAGATTGAAGCAATACAAAGTTGGGAACAACCGAAGACGTTGACTGAAGTACGTAGCTGTTTGGGTTTAGCTGGTTATTATCGAAGATTCGTGGAAGGATTTTCTCGAATCGCTACTCCATTAACTCAGCTGACTCGTAAAGATAAAAAATTCGTATGGAGCAAGGAATGCGAGAAGAGTTTCCAAGATCTCAAAAGGAGACTCATTTCTGCACCTGTTTTGACAAATACCATCTGATTCGGATGGATTTGTTATCTACAACGATGCTTCAGGCAAAGGGTTAGGGTGTGTTCTCATGTAACATGGGAAAGTCATAGCATATGCCTCGCGACAACTTAAAGAATATGAGAGGAATTATCCTACTCATGATCTAGAGTTGGCAGCAGTCGTTTTCGCGCTAAAGATTTGGAGGCACTATCTATATGGGGAGAAAGTGGAGATATATTCAGACCATAAAAGTCTCAAATATTTCTTCACCCAAAAGGAACTCAACATGCGGCAACGACGTTGGCTCGAGCTATTGAAAGACTACGACCACACCATTCAGTACCATCCTGGAAAAGCGAACGTGGTAGCTGACGCATTGAGTAGAAGATCATATGTGGGAACGTGCGATGTTGTTAACACAAAGGCCTATTTTATGTGATTTACAAAAGATGAAGATAGAATTCAAGACTCCGGGGACCCATGCAATGATGTCAAGTATACGTATAGAACCAACTTTAATCAAAAAGTTAAAGTTACTCAAGCCCGCACGACCAGGTGATGATGTGAAGAAGAAAGTGCAAGAAGGTGCTATTACAGAAGCAAGAATCGATGAAGAAGGAATATTTTGAGTCCACTCCAAACTTTGTGTTCCTAACGATTCTGATTTGAAGTATAAGATCATGATGGAGGCACATAATACACCATTTGCAATCCATCCTGGAAGTACCAAAATGTATCGTGATCTTCGACATACATTTTGGTGGAACAATATGAAGAGAGAGATTGTAAAGTTTATCTCGAGGTGTTTAACTTGTCAACGTGTAAAGGCGGAGCATCAAGTGCCTAAGGGTCCATTGCAACCACTTGAGATTCCAAAATGGAAGTGGGAACACATTACCATGGATTTCGTTACCGGTCTTCCCACGGTTTCTCAAGGCATAAATGCTATTTGGGTTATTGTTGATAGATTAACCAAGTCTGCTCATTTCTTCCCGATACGGGAGACTTATTCCCTTGAACGTCTTGCTCATATGTATATAAATGAGATTGTGAGATTGTATGGCATGCCAGTATCCATAGTTTCGAATCGTGACCCAAGATTCAGTTCAAGATTTTGGGTTAGCTTGCAAAAAGCTATGGGGACGGATTCTGATTTAGTTCAAATACCATCCTCAAACCAGACGGACAATCGAGAGAGATATTCAAACTCTTGAAGATCTATTAAGACTCTGTGTCCTAGACTTCAAAGGCAGTTGGGATAAGTATTTACCATTGGTGGAATTCTCCTACAACAACAGTTATCAGGCAAGTATAGGTGTGGCTCCATTTGAAGCATTGTATGGATGAAAGTGTCGCTCTCCAATATGTTGGGATGAGGTGGGTGAAGCAACATTGTTGGGACCCGAGTTGGTACGTATGACTACGAAAAAGATCCAAATGATTCGACAACGTATACAAATGGCACAGGATCGACAAAAGAGTTATGCGGATCTTCATCGAAAGGACGTGGAATTTAGTATTGGGGATCATGTATTGTTGCGTGTGGCTCCATGGAAGGGAGTTACAAGATTCGGGAAGAGAGGAAAGCTCAATCCACAATTTATTGGTCCACTTCAGATGCTTGAACGAGTAGGAAACGTGGCATATAAACTCGCGTTACCTCCAAGCATGTCTCATGTTCATAACGTTTTTCACATATCTGTGCTTCGTAAATATGTGAAGGAACCGAACCACATTATTGAGTTAGAACCAGACGATATAGTCGAAGATTTAACGTACAAGGAGGTACCTGTCAAGATCTTGGATAGAAAAGAGCATGTCCTACGCACTAAGGTTATACCACAAGTTAAGGTTTTGTGGAGAAACCATGCTATTGAAGAAATGACCTAGGAGTATCCTCACCATTTTGAAACACCAGGTACGTACGTCAATTTCGAGGATGAAATTTCATAAGAAGGGAAGGTTGTAAGACCCCAACTTTTTATAAATGAAATTTAATTTCCTCTATTTATTATTTTGAAATAGTAAGGGTTGAATTGATTAATGTGGTTAGTTATGAGTAAAATGCACAAATATTTCAAATAAGCAAGTGGTTATAAAATATTCATTTTTATCGGAGAATATTCGTTTGGTCGTGGAATATTCTTGCTGTCGGGAATATTAAATGCGACAGTAGCGACCTTTATTGGGGCCCCATAAATGAAAAGCAATTGGATGAAGAAAATGACAAGTATAAGTTGTTTATAAATAACGCGTAGTTATTCACAGATTATCTTTGTTGGAATACCGATGGTGAAAACACGATGTCTGGCGTTGTTGCACAAGATAGCACTACGGTATTGCACTAATTATTGATTCTTACGTAAGAAGGCACTTACTCAATAATTGTTGCGATAATTCTTGCTTCGATATTTTATTTTATTGATTCAATAATTGTTGCGTGAATATTTTATATTACTGTTGTTTCAATAATTGTCACTACACAGTATTTTCCATTATCGAAGAAATAATTCATATTATCTGAATAATATTATTAGATAACATTATTGGCAATGTCTAGAAAGTTCTGTCTAAGTAGAGGTTTGGTCACCTAATTGCGCGCCAGTAAGGAGAAATCCTTATTGGAAAGCCCCCTCTTTCCTAGGAACGGTTTGGTTGCCAGTATTGTGATTTTGTAATATTATTTGTAAATAATTAATTATTGATTTATATGATGAGGAAAATATTCATTTTATGTGGATATAGATGGAGAAATTTTTTAAAGTGACAATTGTTGAAAATAGATATTTTATCTTTTCTGATAAAATAATATTTTATTATATTATTATAATATAATAATGATGATATTTTTACAATGAATGTGGGATATATGAGTATATGAAGAGGAAGAATATTTTTGTTGCAAAAGTTATTTAAAACATGTTAAACATGTCTGTGGGCCCATTTATGGACTAAAAATTGATTACAGCCTGTAGAATCACCCATTTATGGATTTCGATCAATTTCTGTTTAGAATTTGAAAAAACTTTCTTCTTCAAAGTTGTAGATAATGAAATTTCCTATGGAAAAGACATGTGGTTCGAATTTTTCTGACAAAAGGCTATTTATTATGAATTATTGAAATTTCGAAGTTCCGAAATAATTGATTTTTGGAAGTTTTAATTATTTTAATTAAGAAAAACGTTTTTTTTAGTTTGGTGAGGTGGGCACTTGGTGGCTGATCAAATGAGGAGTGCGTGGGAAATTTTGATATATATATTAATATTATATAATATTTTCTGCTTTGGTGTTCTAAGCATTTTCCTATAAATAGGGTGCTTAGGTTAGAATTGAAAATCACACCAGAAACTAAAGATTTCTCTCTCTTTCTCTCTCTATAATATCGAGCTTATTTTTGTGAGTATTTTAGTACTTTGAGTAATACTATACGGTGCAAGTTCTTTCAGCACTATATCCAGTATTCCAGTCAGAAGTACTATCCTTTTGAGGTAAGAGATGTTATTTTCTTCGTAAGTGATATTATTTCTTCAATATCATTATCTTAAAATATTAGTTGGAACTTTTTATCAAATTTGGAACTTTTTCATGTCGGGGTTACTATTCATGAGTTACTATTCACGAGTTACTATTCACGAGTACTATTTACGAAGCATGATGATTTTTTTTTGTGAAATTTCTATCTTTTAGTGTCGGAGTTACTATTCACGTATATGGTATTATTCATGTATATGACACTATTCACGAATACGACACTATTCACAAAAAAATTAAATTTTCATTTTTCGTCCAAAATATCTATTATGGATACTAGCTTTGATTGTATCCATGTTTTGATCATTCTTAAATTTTACTCCACTATGATTATTTATGAGGTATTTTTGGACATGGAATAGCTGAAATACGAATCCTTAATATTTATTCTTTTGTTTCACTGGATTCGTTTTCTTTAAACTATTTTTTATCATCCTCAGTCCTAAATGATGATATAATTGAATATCTTTGGCCTGTAGTGCAAAGATTAACGATTTCTGATGAATATCTTTGGCCTGTAGTGCAAAGATGAACCGGTGTTTAGATGAACATGACCAACTGATGAATATCTTTGGCCTGTAGTGCAAAGATGATTATTTGATTCCAGTTATATATTGATTGATGTTACAGGGATAAAAGATAGACGATGAACTTTTAAATTCATATATAAAAGATAGTAGATTTCATTCTCTACTTAACTCTTCTAATGAATTATTATTTCCGTTGCGAATATTGATTTCAAACTTATTGTCTATTGTATTCTATTAGATTTTTCTCTGTTGAAGACTAACGATAATTTGTTTTATATTAACTTAGTCATAATATTCTTTACTGGGCTAGTTGAGCTCACTCTTTTCCTTGTTGTTCCATTTTTCTTCTGAGGAGGCGAAAATATAGCGAGTACTAGTCGAGGTGTGGAATGATGGTTCTAGAAGTGGTTCTAGTAGTCCTCACTATTCTGTAAAATAGTGTATTAATAATTGTAATGAGGACTTATTTGAGTGTGGATATTGTGTAGATGACAGTATTTGTATTTAAACTCACAGTTTAAGTGTTGTCGTATTTTGCACGACAATTGTATTAATAAAGTTGTAGTTGTTTCTGTACCATTTATTTTGACTACTCAGAATGGGTGTTGTATACCTATTTTGGGGGCGTCTGTGACGCCCCCAAAATAGGTATACATCACCCATCTTGAGTCGCCAAATACATGGTACAGAATTCAAATACAAACTTAATTATATAACATGTGCTGTGAGTTTTAATACAAATATTGTCTTCTACACAGTATTCAAACTCAAAATACGACAAAACATAATTTGAGAGTTTTAACACGAATATTGTCATCTACACAATATCCACACTCAAATTCAATCTTATTACATTTATAATCAGACTATTTCATAGAATAGTGATGACTACTAATGCTATCATCTGGACCGTCACTCCGTTCCCCGACTAGTCCCTACCACGTTCTCATTTCATGAAGAGAACAATGAAAGCAAAAAGGGTGACCTCAACTAGCCCATTAAGAAATATTATATCTAAGATAATGCAGAATAAATTATCGTTAGCCTTCAACTTTGTTAAACTAATACAATATAACAACCATTAAGTTTAACTACAGCGGAACAAGCAATCCATTAGAAGAGTCAAGTAGAGAATAAAATCTACTATCTTTTATGATTTAAAAGGTTTTTCATCACTTTTATCGCTGAGACTCAGCTTAATAAATAATCCACATCATCAAATCATCCTTGCACTACAGGCCAAGGATATTCTTTAGTATCACGACCACGAATTATTCATGCACTATGGGCCAAAGATAATCGTGTTTTCATCAACGGTCCTGATCATGCCATAAAACAATTCATCTTTGTACCCTTGGCCAAAGAGAATCCATAGCCATAATCTTACCAAAAATTGTCCATCAATGCACTACGGCCCAATAAGGACTTTTGTTTTCCACATCATTTGTAACATTACAGTCATGATTATACCGAATAATCCTTGGTCATAATCATACCAAGTCCATCTATGCACTACAGGCCACATATGACTTTTAACATAATATAAACATGAGGATGATGACGATGACATAATAATTCAATAAAACAAGTTCAAGAATTAATTTATCCAGGAACCAATAACGTCCAAATTGTTAACATGATACTGCTTTGTGGAGTAAAAATTCAAGAATGCTCAGAAGAATATTTCCATGAAAAGATACTAGATGAAGCGCAAATATCAAGGATATTCCACTAATTTCATGGAGTATAGAAGTTAAAACTTTAACAAACTGAGTATAATAAAGAATAACAGAAAAATAATTTCAGACAGGATGTTCCAACAGAAAAATAAAAAAAATGGAATAACAGAAGAATTTCACCATACATGCGGTACTTTGCATAGACATGTTATTCTAACATAATGATAAAGAATAGAATAACAGAAGAATTTCATCAAGTATAGGGTAGCCCGCGTATACATGTTATTCCAACAGAATAATAAAGAATGGAATAACAGAAGTTCTCTTCATGAATATAAAAGAAATAATACCCCTTACGAGTACAACAAATAATATCCCTTACCTTATAAAGAAGAGTACTCCGACGGGTAGGGCGGGGATATACTTAAAAAAAACTTGCACTACGCTCAAAGCTTTCTTAAACTCTAAAGAAATACGCTCAGATTATATAAGAAGAATTCTCTCTCTAGAGTTTCAAAGAATTAAGTAAGAAATAATGAAGGAATGAGCTTCTATTTATAGCGAGAATGGATTTAATAGTAACTAATTCATGAACGGTCGTATTGATTTACTTTTTAAACGGACGGTCCATATTAATTTACTATGCAGAACACTATGCAGGTACTATGCATAATAAAATATAATATATTCTAATTATTGTCTAATAAAACAAAAACTTTATAAAAGTATTTTGTTTTATATAAAAAAATTTACTATGAAAAATACTATGCATAATAGAATATAATATATTATATTTATAGTCTAATAAAATAAATAACTTTATAAAAGTATTTTGTTTTATATAAAAATTTTTACTATACAAAACACTATGCATAATAGAATATAATATATTCTAATTATTGTCTACAATAAAACAAATAACTTTATAAAATATTACATTTTATATAAAAAACTTTTACATTTTATTACATTAATAATACTAATAAAACAAAATTTATATAATATATATATATATATATATATATATATATATATATATATATATATAAACTTCGTGACTTCAAAAAAGACACCTCAATATATTTAACAACATTTATCATCATTATTATAATTCACAATATTAATCGACCAATGTCGTTCCCGGGAAAAGAGGGGGCTTTCTAATAAGGATTTCTCCTATTAGCGCCTTGATTAGGTGACCAAACCTCTCCTTGGCGTAACTTCTAGACATCGTTAATATTGTAAATAATAATATTAATAACTTCGCTCGCCTCAATTATTGATTTAATAATATATAAAATATTGACAATAATTGAATCAAATAACGTGAGATACTATGCAAAGAATTACTATAGCAATAATTGAACAAAACCGGTGACTTCTCACGTAAGCATCAATAATCAATACCGTGTACTCTTATGCAACCACGCGTATTGATGTACTTTTACTACCGAGTAGTTTAACAGTTTTTATGGTAAAACTTCCACCGTTATTTTCATAAAAATATTTTTTTCGTTTTCTCAATCCGACAATAATTCTGTTGTGGGGTCCACCAATGATTGTACCTTCGTACGGATATTCCCCGACCAAAAGAATATTCCCCGACCAATCGAATATTATACAACAACTTGCATACTTTTCAAAATTTATAAATACTACCCACAACTATAACACTATCTCAAATCCACACCATAATGTTGAAAAAAATATTTCGGGAAAATTAAATCTTTATTCATAAAAATCTGGGGTCTCACAATCATCCTCATGCTTATATTGTGATGAAAGTCATCTTTATCCCGTAGTGCATAGATGGACTGTTGATTGGTATGATTATGACCATGGATTATTCAGTATAATCATGACCTGTAATGTTACAAATGATGTGGTAAAAGTCATCATTGGCCCGTAGTGCATTGATAGACAGTTGTTGGCATGATCATGACCATTGGTGATAACACGGATATCCTTGGCCCGTAGTGCATAGATAATTCGTGGATGTGATACTAATGAATATCATTGGCCCGTAGAGCATGTATAATTCAGTGATGTGGATTATTTATTGTACTGAGTCTCAGCGATAAAATTGATGATAAACTTTTTAAATCATAGAAGATAATAGATATTATTCTCTACTTGACTCTTCTAATGGATTGCTTGTTCCGTTGCAGTTAAACTTATTGTTTATTGTATTCCATCAGTTTAACATTGTTGAAGGCTAAAGATAATTTATTCTGCATTATCTTAGTCATAATATTTCTTACTGGGCTAGTTGAGCTCACCATTTTGCTTTCATTGTTCTCTTCAAGAAATGAGAACATAACCGGGACTAGTCGGGGAATGGAGTAACGGTCTGATATGGTGGCTGTAGTAGTCATCATTATTTTATAAAACAGTGTGATAATAATTGTAATGAGGACTCCATTTGAGTTTGGATATTGTCTAGAAGACAATATTCGTGTCAAAACTCTCACCTATGTTTTGTCTTATTTTACACGACAGTTGTATTATTAAGTTTGTATTTAAATTATGTACTATGTATTTGGTGACTCAGAATGAGTGATGTATACCTATTTTGGGGGCGTCACATTCATAATCTTCTTGTTCGGACTCACAAGGATGGCGCCAAGGAGGTTAGCACTCCACTTCCCACCACTGGCTCTCTTGTCCTTCACGATGGTTCTACTCCAGCTGATGCAACCAAGTATCTTAGTGTAATTGGTGCCTTATAGTAGCTTAATCTCACACATTCGAACATCTCTTTTGCTGTGAATAATTTATCTCAATTCATTTATAATCCTACTGAAATACATTGGACAACTGCCAAGCGCTTACTTCTCTATCTCAAAAGTACCATTTTTCATGGTTTATTTCTTCGGCGAAATATGCCCTCATCTCTCCATACATATTCTGAAGCTGATTGGGCAGGTAATCTTGATGATCGCACGTCTACAACTGCCTATATTGTGTATCTTGGTGGCAATCCCATCTCTTGGAGTTCCCGCAAACAACGTTCAGTTGCTCGCTCCTCCACTAAAGCTTAGTATCGTGCAATTGCCTCCACCGCTGCTGAACTCTCTTGGATTCAATCCTTACTCCATGAGCTTGGTGTCCACCCTTCTCAACCTCCAGATCTACTGTGACAATGTTGAAGTTAATTATATATGTGCAAATCTTGTTTTTCTTTCTCGTAAGAAACACATTGTCATCGACTTTCATTTTTTCCATGATAAAGTCTCTCAAGGCCTACTTCGTGTTGCTCATGTTGCCACTGCTGATCAGCTTGTCGATGCAATCACCAAGCCTCTCTCTCGCCAACGATTATCTCTTCTTCGACACATGATTAGTGTCTCAAATGGGAGCACCATCTTGCGGGGGCGTGTAGAAGCTATATCATCCAAGCCATTACAACAAACTGAACAAATGGCACCAGCTAGCAATGCTTAATTCACAAAATTGACTAAATTGCAAATCTAACCCTCTTATTTGTCATATTTTTACTAAACTGTTCTTTAAACTTTTTTTTTAGCATAACTGTTCCTCATAGGTGCGTTAGTCATGCAAAGGTGTTCCTTCAGTGTTTCATAGACTTTTTTTTTGCATAACTGTTCCTCATAGATACGTTAATCATGCAAATGTGTTCATTTAATTTTTTTAACCTATTAAATTTAATTTTCTCTCTCCTCTCTCCTCCCTCCTCATTTTTTTTTATTTTTTATTTTTAAAATATATGTAAAAAGTATACTCTTCTTCTTCTTTTTATTTATTTATTTTTATATTGACATTTTGAAATCAATATAAAATATCTTTAAATTCAAAATTAGTATAAATTAATTATTTTTAAACAATATAACTACTAAAATTATAAATTTTACTATTTTTATTTTATCTAAATGACACTAATAAAAAAATAGTAAGGTTTAAATAAACTAGTATTTATTTATTTTTTTATTAATTATATTTTTTCATATACCGTTATTAATCTTTGTAAGACCCCAAATTATTAATAAATGAAATTTATTTTCCTCTATTTATTATTTTGAAATAGTAAGGGTTGATTTGATTAATGTGGATAGTTATGGGTAAAATATGCAAATATTTCGAATAAGCAAGTGGTTATAAAATATTCATTATCGTTCGGAGAATATTCGTTTGGTCGTGGAATATTAAGATCGTTTGAGGAATATTCGCATGACTACCTAGCAGCCTTTTATGGGCCCCATAACGAAAAAAAAACGATTGGATGAAGAAAACGACAAATATAAGTTGTTTATAAATAACTTGGCGTGGTTGTTACAGATTATCTTGTTGGAATACCCGGTGGTTAAAACACACTAATACGCGTTGTTGAACAAAGAGACACCAGATTGCACCAATTATTGATTCTTACGTGAAGAAGCCACTACTCAATAATTGTTAAAGTAATTCTTGCTCAAGATTTTTATTTTATTGATTCAATAATTGTTGCGTTGATATTTTATATTCTCATTGTTTGAATAATTGTCATTACACAAGATTTTTTTATTATCGAACCAATAATTCATATTATCTGAATAATATTATTAGATAACATTATTGGCAATGTCTAGAAAGTTACATCTAAGGAGAGGTTTGAGTCACCTAATTGCTACCAAGATAGAAGAAATTCTTATTGGAAAGCCCCCTCTTTCCTGAACTGCACAGTTGTCAATATTGTGATTCTCAGTATATTATTTGTGAATAATTAATTATTGATTCATATGATGAGGAAAATATTGATTTTATGTGGATATAGATGGAGAAAAATTTTAAAATGACAATTGTTGAAAATTAATATTTTATCTTTTTCGATAAAATAATTCATTTAAATATATTATTTTAATAATATATTAATTGGTGATATTTTTATAATGAATGTGGGATATATGAGTATATGAGGAGGAAGGGTATTTTTGTGGCATTAAATGATTAACACATGTTTTGTGTGTCGGTGGACCCCATTTATTGATCGAAATTTGATTATAGCACAAAAAATCGCCTGGTTTGTGGATTTCGGTCAATTTTGTTTGGAATTTGGAAAAACTTTCTTCTGCAAAGTTGTAGAGAATTGAATTTCCTATAAAAATTCGCGAGATTCAATTTTCTGATAAAAGGGCTATTTATTATGAATTATTGAAGTTTCGGAGTTCAGAAATAATTGATTTTTGGGAGTTTTAATTAATTATTTTGAGAAAAACGTTTTTGGTGAGTTTGTGAACCTCATTTAACATGTGCTATGGCTGAAATCAGATTTCAAAGGTGGGATAAGGAATTTTGTTTATAAATAATATTATTATATTCAATTTTCGCTTTGGTGTTAAAGCATTTTCCTATAAATAGGGAGCTTAGGTTAGAATTGAAAATCACACCAAAACTCAAGTTTTCTCTCTATATTATCGAGCGTATTCTTGTGAGTATACTTTGAGTGTTGATATATGGTGCAAGTTCAAGTCATAGCCTTATATCCCAGGTGTTTCAACTAAAATCTCTGTCTTTCGAGGTAAGGGATGTTATTTTATTCGAAAATGATATTATTTCTTCAATATCATTATCTTAAAATATTGGTTGGAAATTTTTATTAAATTTGGAACTTTTTCATATCGGGGTTACTATTCATGAGTTCTTATTCATGAGTTACTATTCACGAAGTTACTATTCACGAAAGTACTATTCATGAAGCGTGAAGATGTTTTTTGTGGAATTTCTATCTTTTGGTGTCGAGTTACTTATTCACGATACTACGACTATTCACGAATCTGACACTATTCAATAGAAAAATGAAAATTTTTCTTTTAAATCTAAAATATCTATTCGGATACTAGCTTTGATTGTATCCATGTTTTGATCATTCTTGAATTTTACACCACTATGATTATTTTGAGGTATTGTTGGACATGGATAAAACAAAGTACGAATCCTTAATCCTTAATCCTTGTCATTTTGTTTCACCGGATTCGTTTCTTTAAAATATTTTCATCATCCTCGGTCTTAAATGATGATATTCTTGAATATCTTTGGCCCGTAGTCTGCAAAGATGAGCAGTGTTGAGATGAACATGATGATCGATTAATATCTTTGGCCCAGAGTGCAAAGATGAACAAGTGTTTAGATGAACATGACCAATCGGTGAATATCTTTGGCAGTAGGTGCAAAGATGAATATTTGATTTGAGATGAATATTGATTGATGTTACAGGATAAAATATTGATGATGGATCGTTAAATTCATAGATTATAGTAGATTTCATTCTCTACGTAACTCTTCTATGAATTATTATTTCACGCGAATATTGATCTAAAACTTGTTGTCATTGTATTCTATCGAGATTTTCCTGTTGAAGACTAACGATAATTTGTTGTACATTATCTTAGTCATAACATTCTTTACTGGGCTAGTTGAGCTCACCCTTTTCCTTGTTGTTCCATTTTTCTTCTCATGAAGCGAGATTATAGCAGGAACTAGTCGGGGTATGGAATGAAGGTTCTAGGAGAGAGTTGTTTAGTAGTCCTCACCATTTTGTAAAATAATGTATCAATAATTATGATGGGGATTTATTTGCGTGTGGATATTGTCTAGATGGCAATATCTCGTATTTAAACTCACAGTTTATATGTTGTAATAATAAAGTTATAGTTATTTCGTATTGCATGTATTTGGCGACTCGAGAATGGGTTGGATGGAATGGACCTATTTTGGGGCGTCACACAGTTGGTATCGAGCTTAGGGATATGATCTTTGGCGGAGATCGGGGAATAGAACTAGGAGGGAGAGGCGAGTAAATCCTTCGCTAGTGTGTCCTACCTAAGCTTATTTGTTAGTTGGTCAAGATATAGGATATTATGTGATATATTGATTTCCTTAATTAACCCTTGTTTTATGGCGATGATTTGAGAATGTCGATGAGAATATTAACAATGGAGTAAATGAGACCGTTGAGATACTGTACTTACCAACGAGGAGAACTTGCAACAACAGTGACAATGTACCTTGGTGAAACAACACCACCTGAAAGCGGATGATGAACGAGGGATGTTTAGAAGCTTTTTGCGATTCATGCAAAATCGCATTTAGGAGACTTCGTGTTCAAAATACTGAGGAGGAAATGATAGCAATTCACGTGGTCACAACCAGCGGTTCAAAGAGTTGGGACCACGAACTGCAGGGAAAGCCGGATCCGATTAAAGGCGAGAGACGTGGGTCAAACAAATTACCAAGATATTCGATGTCTTGGGATGCACGGGACGCGAAAGTTCCATTCGCTACTTTTATGTTCCGAATGCTTGGCAGATTCTTGGTGGGAATCATGAAGCGTACCCATCCAAATGCACTTAGCATGTCATGGGAGACATTTCGAAGCATAGTTCAATGACAAGTACTTCCCCGAAAGTATTCAATATATATGAAGGAAGTGGAGTTTATTAGACCGGAGCGAGAATAACATGGCGGTGTCCCAAAGACGAGGCGAAGTTCGCGGAGTTATCGAGTTTGCACCTCATTTGGTGGAGAATGAGGAACGATGATGCGGATGTTTCGAGAGGTTTGAAACCCGACATACGTCGATATCTCATTTCTCATAAATTTTCTCCTATTCAGATGTTGTCAATGGCGGGGCTCGATTGTTAGAGCGAGATAACGAGTAATGCGTTCAACCGAGGGACCATAACCAGGATCATCTCAAAGATAGCGATCATCAAAATAATGATAACCAAATGGAGAAAGAAGAATACGGACAAAGGCGGTAACCACTCTAGTGGTAATCGTAGGCCATGAAAATAGAAGAAGCGAGTGGGAGGAGATTTTAAAAGAGGAGATTCAACAACCACCATGTGAAGTTGTCGGCGCCAGATGTAACCGGTTCCATGGGAGGAGAAAGACCACCCGTCAAGTATGTTACAAATGCGGAAAGAGGGACATATCATTGGCGCCCTGCCACAACAGCTTAAGGTATGCTATAATTGTGGAAAAGAAGGACATATCGCTCGAGATTATACGATATCGAAACCCATCCAAATGGGAATGGTGACTCAAAAGAATGTCCCGAAAAAGTCAAAGTCAACGATTCCTGGAAGGCGTTTGTCGTGACTTCCAATTAAATCGAGGAACCCGAACGAAGTTAGCGCAGGTTAGTTAATTATAAATTCTTGCAAGTTTATACCTTACTAGAATCTGGGTTCTACCCATTCTTTTATCTCTCTTGCTTGCGCTCAACGTTTGAACTTGACTATGGAGAAATTAGACTTTGACCTTATTTATGGAGACTCAGATTAGGGAGAAACTTTCATTACATCCGTTGTTTAGAAATCTTGTTTGATCCAAGTTGGCACCATCACATTACACATTGACCTTATTTATTTAAAGAAACTTGCTTTTGATGTGATTTTAGGGATTGATTGGTTAACTACTCATCATGCCAAATTGATTGCTTTTGTAAGGTTGTTAGTTTTCATATTCCTAAGCAACTTCATTATTCAATTCAAGCAATCAAACCATTGTAGTCAAACATTTTCATATCAAGCCATGAAGTCATTCGTTTATTATGGATGTCAAGTTTTCTTAGTCCATGTTATGGATTTGAATAAAGACACGTCAGATTTGAATAATATTCTTGTTGTTATTGTTTTTTCCTGACGTATTTCCTGAAGAATTTCTTGGTTTACTCCCAAAGCCTGATATTAAATTTTGTATCGAATTTGAACCCGGTACAAAACTCATTTCTAAAATCTCATATCGAATGGCTCCTATTGAACTTCTAGAGTTAAAAATTCAACTATAGAATTTGGTACCTGAGCCTTTATCTGGTGACTTCCTTTGTGGAATGCACCGAAGCCAGACTCTCCGTAGGGGACACCATATTCGTACGATAGTAAACTGATAGGTGTCATTGTAACGTGCTATCCAAGGTTGGGATATGAGTCACAGTTGAGAACAACCTAAGTCGATAATCGAAATCGTAGCTTTCTGAGGCTTAGTTGGTTATTATCGGAGATTCGTTGAAGGATATTCTCGAATCGCTATTCCATTAACGCAAATTGACTCGTAGAGATACAAAATTCGAATGGAGCAAGGAATGTGGGAAGAGCTTGAAGAACTCAAGAGGAGACTCATTTCAAAGATATGTTCTCGACCATGCCATCCTCGAAAAGCGAACGTGGTAGTGACTTGTTGAGTAGAAGATCGTATACAAATCTGAGTACGATATTGTCAAAGACTCATTTCGTATAATTTACAAATAATAGAGATGGAGATGAAAACTCTAGGTACCCACGTGATGATATACGAGTATAATCGACTTTAATCGATAAAGTTAAAGTCGTTATTCAAGCTACACGGGTCGATGAATTTGAAGAAGGAGGTGCAAGAAGTTGTTATTTCAAAAGCGAGAATCGGTGAGGTGAGGAAAGCTCAAACCTTCGATTTATTAATCCTTTTGAAAGTCTCGATCGAATAGGAACTGTGGCCTATAGACTCGTTTTACCGCCAAGTATGACGCGTGTTCATAACGTTTTTCACGTATCGATGTTACGTAAATATGTGGACGACCCGAACTACGTCATTGAGTTAGAACCAGACGAGATAGCCGAAGACTTAACGTACGAGGAGGTACCTGTCAAGATCTTGTAAAGGAAAGAACATGTCCTATGTACCGAGGTTATACCACAAGTTAAAGTTTTGTGGAGAAACCATGCTATATTGAGGAAATGACACGGGAGTTGGAAATGCGAAATGAAAGTGAGGTATTCTCATCTTTTGAAACACCGAGTATCGTCGCCCAATTTCGAGGATCGAAATTTCATAAGGAGGGAGGTTGTAAGACCCCAAATTATTAATAAATGAAATTTATTTTCCTCTATTTATTATTTTGAAATAGTATGGGTTGATTTGATTAATGTGGATAGTTATGGGTAAAATATGCAAATATTTCGAATAAGCAAGTGGTTATAAAATATTCATTATCGTTGGGGAATATTCGTTTGGTCGTGGAATATTAAATCTTTGTCGGGAATATTCGTGCTGACCATGGCCTTGATCTTTTGTGGGCCCCATAACGGAAAACGATTGGATGAAGAAAACGACAAATATAAGTTGTTTATAAATAACAGGCGTAGTTATTACAATTATCTTGTTGGAATACCCGTGGTTAAAACACACTAATCTGGCGTTGTTGAACAAGAGGTACACAGATTGCACCAATTATTGATTCTTACGTGAAGAAGGCACTACTCGATAATTGTTACGATAATTACTTATTCAAGATTTTATTTTATTGATTCAATAATTGTTGCGTTGATATTTTATATTCTTTGTTGTTTCAATAATTGTCATTACACAAGATTTTTTATTATCGAACCAATAATTCATATTATCTGAATAATATTATTAGATAACATTATTGGCAATGTCTAGAAAGTTCATACAAGGAGAGGTTTGGTCACCTAATTGCTTGCCATGAAGAAGAAATTCTTATTGAAAGCCCCTCTTTCTGAGGCTGCACTCGTTGTCACAATATTGTGATTCTGTAATATTATTTGTGAATAATTAATTATTGATTCATATGATGAGTAAAATATTGATTTTATGTGGATATAGATGGAGAAAAATTTTAAAATGACAATTGTTGAAAATTAATATTTTATCTTTTTCTAATAAAATAATTCATTTAAATATATTATTTTAATAATATATTAACTGTGATATTTTATAATGAATGTGGGATATATGAGTATATGAGGAGGAAGAGTATTTTTGTGGCATTAAATGATTAACACATGTTTTGTGTGTCGGTGAACCCCATTTATTATTGAAATTTGATTATAAATTTGTAAAATCGCCTGGTTGTGGATTTCTGTCCAATTTTGTTTGGAATTTGGAAAAACTTTCTTCTGCAAAGTTGTAGAGAATTGAATTTCCTATAAAAATTCGCGAGATTCGAATTTTCTGATAAAAGGGCTATTTATTATGAATTATTGAAGTTTCGGAGTTCCGAAATAATTGATTTTTGGAGTTTTAATTAATTATTTTGAGAAAAACGTTTTTGGTGAGTTTGTGAACCTCATTTAACATGTGCTATGGCTGAAATCAGATTTCAAAGGTGGGATAAGGAATTTTGTTTATAAATAATATTATTATATTCAATTTTCTGCTTTGGTGTTCTAAGCATTTTCCTATAAATAGGGAGCTTAGGTTAGAATTGAAAATCACACCAAAAACTGAAGTTTTCTCTCTCTATATTATCGAGCGTATTCTTGTGAATATACTTTGAGTGTTGATATACGGTGCAAGTTCAAGTCATAGCCTATATCCGGTGTTTCAACTAGAAGTACTGTCTTTCGAGGTAAGGGATGTTATTTTATTCGAAAATGATATTATTTCTTCAATATCATTATCTTAGAAATATTGGTTGGAAATTTTATTAAATTTAGAACTTTTTCATGTCGGGGTTACTATTCACGAGTTACTATTCATGAGTTACTATTCATGAGTTACTATTCACGAGTTACTATTCACGAGTACTATTCATGAAGCGTGAAGATGTTTTTTGTGGAATTTCTATCTTTTGGTGTCGGAGTTACTATTCACATATACGGCACTATTCACGAATACGGCACTATTCACCGAAAAATGAAAATTTTTCTTTTCGTCTAAAATATCTATTCTGGATACTAGCTTTGATTGTATCCATGTTTTGATCATTCTTGAATTTTACACCACTATGATTATTTTGAGGTATTGTTGGACATGGATAAAACAAAATACTTAATCCTTAATCCTTAATCCTTGTCATTTTGTTTCAATTTGGATTCGCTTCTTTAAAATATTTTTTCATCATCCTCGGTCTTAAATGATGATATTCTTCGAATATCTTTGGCCGTGGTCAGCAGATGAACAGTGTTGAGATGAACATGGATCGATGATTAATATCTTTGGCCCAGTAGTGCAAAAGATGAACAAGTGTTTAGATGAACATGACCAAATCGTGAATATCTTTTGGCTTCAGTAGTGCAAAGATGAATATTTGATTTGAGATGAATATTGATTGATGTTACGGGATAAAATATTGATGATGGACTATTAAATTCATAGATTATAGTAGATTTCATTCTCTCACGTAACTCTTCTATGAATTATTATTTCATTGCGAATATTGATCTAAAACTTGTCATATCTATTGTATTCTATCGATTTTTCCTCATTGAAGACTAACGATAATTTGTTGTACATTATCTTAGTCATAACATTCTTTACCGGGCTAGTTGAGCTTCACCCTTTTCCTTGTTGTTCCATTTTTTTCTTCTAAGGAAGGCGAGATTATAGCGAGGAACTAGTCGGGGTATGGAATGAAGGTTCTAGGAGAGTTGTTTAGTAGTCCTCACCATTTTGTAAAATAATGTATCAATAATTATGATGGGAATTTATTTATGTGTGGATATTGTCTAGATGGCAATATCTCGTATTTAAACTCACAGTTTATATGTTGTAATAATAAAGTTGTAGTTATTTCTGTACCATGTATTTGGCGACTCAGAATGGGTTGGATGGAATGGACCTATTTTGGAAGCGTCACAAGTACCATTTAGATAAAATAAAAAAATTAGTAAGGTTTATAATTTTAAAAATTATATTGTCTAAAATTAATTAATTTATACTAATTTTGAATTTAGAGATATTTCATATTAAATTCAAAATGATAATATAAAAATAAGCAATTAAAAAGAATAATAAGAATATACTTTTTACACAAATTTTAAAAATAAAAAATAAAAAAATGAGGAGAGGAGAGGAGAGAAGAGAGAAAATCAATTTTTAATAAGTGAAAAATTGAAGGAACACATTTGCATAACTAACGCATATATGAGGAACACTTGTGCTAAAAAAAAATTTGGCGAACATTGGAGGAACATTTTTGCATGACTAACGCATCCATGAGGAACAGTTATGCTAAAAAAAAAAATTTAAAAAACAATTTAGCAAAAATATAACAAATAGGAGGGTCAGATTTGCAATTTAGTCTCACAAAATTATTTCCACATATCTATAGTTATGATATACTCTGTTTTAATTCTAATTGATCTTGTAAAGGTTGTATACCTGTATATATACATCACAAAGAATAATGAAAAGCATGATTATTATTCAAATCAATATTCAGATTTTATAAATATTTATATTTATTTCTTTCCTTTTATTTCACATTTGAAGTTAATAAAATACTGAACTCAAAATATGAAAGAGTGAAAGGTCAACTTTCAATTAAAGAAAAGTTTTTTTTTGTCAAATTCGTATAAATAGCGAACTTTTTGGAATATAATTTTTATTTAGCTAAAATCATAAAAATATTTGTTATCAAAAATTAATTTTTAGCTTCTCAGATTTAATTCATTTAAATATCAAGTTGGTAATAGATATGATATCTATATCATAGTTTTAAAATGGAGAATTTTAAAATTCTTTCAATACTCGTTTAAATAATTTATGTTATCTATTCTATAATATTAAGAGATAGGACAAGATTTTGAGTCCTCATCTTTAAAACTTAAAAAATATTACTTATACTAAATTTCATGAATAAAAATATAAGAAAAACATAAAAACTATCTTTTTACTTTGGGGCTCAAAGTTTGAATCAACTCTATCCATAAAATTGGATTTCTCATATTATTCTCTCTCTCTCTCTCTCTCTCTCTCTCTCTCTCTCTCACACACACACACACACACACACACACACACAAAAGACAATTTTATTTATTGAACTGATCTGAACGCGAGGAAGAAGAAAGAGTTTGTAAAACTATTACAACTATTGTAGTAAAGCCCCTAGTTTGACAAACTAATAAAATCAATGTTCAGTTTCACTCTTTAATACTCCTTCCTTTACTTTTTAATTCACACTACCTCCGTTAATATAAAAATTAAAAAATATAATTAATATTTTGTTTGATTAATTAAATTGCGTATAAAGTTTCATTATTACTTTTTAAAATTTATTGAAAAAAATGTATGGTTATTATGGTAAATTAAATCATTAATGCTTTATTAAATTTTATAAAAGATAAATAAAAAAGAACAAATTTTAGTCTCTAAAAAAGACAAATAAAAAGGAATGTAGAGAGTAATGAAGAACTCCGAACTCCAATAATAATGAGAAACAAAAAAAAGGTAAGGAAAAGATTAGGCTAGTTCGTTTTGGTGCATTTTGTGTGTGAGGTATTTTTAAACTTCAAACTCATTGCATTATTTATGATATAGTGAGTTTGGAATTTTAAAAAAAATCATTTATGAATTTAAAAAATAGTGTTTGAAATAAATTGCGTTTAAAGAAAAAAAAATTAACCAACACGCTGCATTTATATAGCAAATGCTTGTGGTTTGTTTACGCCAAGATCTTTCCACGCGCCTCAATCACCGAAAAGCGCATCCAATTCTGAACAGAAAACGAGTCAACACCGAGAGCTTGACAACTTGGGCCGCTGGGGATAGCTCCGATGTGAGAATCAGTACATGCCGGAAGTAAGGTTAACAATGGAGGTTGTGTGCTCTAGTGTCTGTAATGAAATTTTCATGTTACATCTTTTCTATGTAGTGCTCTATACTTATGTTAGTGTCAACGTCTTGCATGCAACATCTCTCGTGACATCATCATCTTGCATGCAATCTTTATCCCCAAATCACATCAATGTTCCCCACTAACCCATGATTATGTCAAATCCTTATTTAATTAAGGTGTTGGATTCATAGTCCAACACCTGTCCACTACAATATCTTCTTGCCCAAGCCCAAAGATAACCACATATAAATAATGGCTCAACACTCCAAAGGCCTCAATAAGTATGGCCCAATAGGCCCAAACAATCATGGCCCAACATTTCCCCCCAATCTTTTATCAAACAGAATGTTTGGTGAAAGAGTATACGAAAAATTGGCCCAATCAGTAAAAGAGTCCAAACGAATCCGAACAAAGCCCAATCATTAGAAAACCCAAGTCTAGACGTTACCCCTTCAAAATTCTACCGAACCACAAAATACTGAACCTCAATCCACTAAACCTCAAACCTTTGAACCCCAAACCACCGAACCAACAGCGATCGAAGAGACAAGTCAACCTCGTCGAAAGAAAAGAGATGCCAAAAATTGAAACACCTTCCTGTTCCCACACTTAAAGAAAGCCTTCTTGACATGCCCATCGTCGAACGCACCCATATACTTCGAACCAAAAAGAAACGAGCCAACATAACCCCTCTTTCTGTTGAAGAATTGAGAGTACCTCCTCCCGAAGCAAACCAACCACCAATTAGTCCTATTTATATCAATGAACCAGAAGAAGAAATCGAAGAGCAAGCCGTACCCAATTCTCCCCTTATCCAAAAAAGAAAACACGCTTCAGACAACCAACCAATCCCAACATCCAAACCTCCAACACCAACACACGTTCCACCCCCAACTGAACAATCAGGACCTTCACCTCAACGTCCTTCTTCCTCTGTAACCATACCCAAAGCTTCTCACTCGCCCACCTTATGGCCAGACAGAAATGAAAACTTCCCCCCTACATCTATACAATGCCTTCGTGCTGGGTACTGACGATCATCGCTTTGGCAACAGCTCTATCTCTGACCTTATACAATCTGGAATGACTCACCAAGCCAGAGTAAGTCAACTATTACTAAATTACTTTCATTCACGAATACCTTCCTGAAATTCCTTACTTAACTCTAAACAACTGCATGCAAATGGAATCTTCGGGTGACTTAACCAAAAATACAAGGAAATGGAAGCTGAAGAGGAAGCTGCCCGAAGAGAAAATGTCATTTTGAAGTCTGCCTTGGCAAGGGAAAGGAGTCTACATGGTGAAGCCCTGTTCTACGCCAAAGGTCTTAAAAAAGATCTCGCCAAAGTGAAAGAACAACTAACAACAATCGAAAAAATTTAACAAACAACCTCCAAAGAAAACCAAGAACTTACAATGACCAACGAAGTGTTGATACAGAAGAACTAATCCCTCACCAAAGAAATCAACGAAACAAAGATTTCTGAACAATGACATCTTAACCTTTGCAGCAAAATGGAAAAAGAACTCTGAGAACTTAAAGACCTCGACCCTCACTCACCGAAGAACTACGCAAAGAAATCCAAACTGAATACCGCCTATCTCCTGAACTAACCAACAAAATAGTTCAGATGTATGCTGAGGGTTAAGAAGCAGCCCGAAGCAAAGGTAAGAGGAAACTAGCTGCTGCCTCTCTAAACCCATTACTGCTCGATTCTTCTGAAGACGAAGACGAGGATAATACCAAAGATGACCCTCCACCAACATAACTTTAAACTTTTAAAAATTTAACAACATTTTGTAATTACTATTTTATATTTAATGAAATATGATTAGCTTCTTCTTACTCCTTTTAATCCTTATTAACTGTATCAAATAATCAAATAAACTAAACCCAACACTTCAAATAAAATTAAACAACAATGCAAACTAACATTATTCATTACCGAAGTGTGAGATAGATCTTTTAATAATCCTGTTTGTTAGTTCCCGGAGGTACACTAGTTATCTAGAAGGGGGGTTGAATAGATATTTAAAATTTTTTATGTTTTAAACTTGTTAGTTGATACAGATTAAAACTTAGCGGAATTAATATTTATTTTAATCTCCCTTAAGATATAGTGAAGTAATGAAAGTGCGGCAGTTATGGCAGTTATAACAGATATAACAGTTATGGTAAGAATTTAAGAGACACAATCGTTTTTAAGTGGTTCAGAGCACTTAAAGCTCCTAGTCCACTCTTCTACTCCTCGAGTAGGAAATCCACTAAGGATATCTTTTACAACTTGTGAATCACACAGATTCCTTATAGACCAACAGTCTAGGAACTTCTTAGTTCACTCTTGAACTCTTCAAGTCCAGCAGACTTGGCTCTTTACAGTTCACTTAGAACTCTTCAAGTCCTTCTGACTTGGAACTCTTTCTTCAGTTTGTTGGTAGTTGTTAAGTTCTTGATTGGTGCTACTCAGTTGCTGTTTAAGCACTTGTTCGAAAGAACTGAGTAGTTGAGCAAGCTTTTCTTTTTCTCAGATCGTAGAGTTGAGCTTTGAGAGTTTTTGTACGTTTTTGTTCAATATTTGCTTGCTCCTCTCATCTGCTTGATTTGCATATATGTGATCTTAAAACTATCCGTTGGATCCATCCATTAAAGCATTAAATGCGTTTGACCTTTCTGTTCTTTGATGGAGACTTTTCTGCACATCTTCTAAATTTCATTCCAGCCCACTGACACAGCAGACTGCTTTCTCACCTAATACCTGAAAATGTGTTTTCTCCCTTACCAATGGTACTTTCCTTAGCTTCTTCAATACGCTTCTTTGTTGCATACTAAGGATATTTCTTATGACTTTGGCACTGCTGAGTACTATAACGTTTAGAATCCATTCCTCATATGTTGGAGTTTATCTCCACATAAATCGTGAGACTTGATGCTTCTAACACAAGACAGATGATACTCTACGATTCAGATCGTGGTGACTTGTCACCTTGGTGCTTGGTCTGATGCTATCGTCCTAGAGCACTACGATTTCTCTTAAATATTTGCACACTACGATCTTTGCTTGCTTGAGTTATAAACTCTACATTTCTGAGAGCACACTACGATCTCTGAGTTGGCTCGGGAAAAGTTGGGACCACTCTACGATTTCCGAAGAGCCCCTTCAAGGCAGGAACACTACGATTCTTGAAGCTCCACATTTTTGCCTTGACTTCTGCAATCTTGATTAGATTGATGCACTACGAATTCTTCGAAGCCTATTTATTACATCTCAAGATCAACCTAACAACTTTAATCTTTTTATCTATACATTCATTTTCAGAATGATATACATCAAGAGCTTAGATCAACCTAACAAATTTGATCTATCACTAAGTCCTTGTACATATAATCCTTGAAGGACTTTACAAATAATCATGGGCATTTGTATTTAAACATCAAATCAACATATGCATTCTCCCAACAATCTCCCCCTATTTGATGTTGACATAACCAAGGAGATTTGTTTTCATGATTATTAGTATCTAGATGTAATTGCAGAAAATTTAAACATGACTTAGTATTTCAGCGAGCAACTGAAATTTCTAGAGAGTAAGCATGAATTTATTGATGATTGAAGAGTATTAAAATTTAGCTTTACATCAATAATAATTTAAAATTTCACTTATCTCTATTTCTTTGGTCTTTTGCGTAGAGGATTGGCATATTCCTCAGCCCTTCTTTTTCTGCTTACTTCATCCCTTCTGGCTATCTCTTCCAGCTCACTTGGGCTTATCCTTGGGTTGTGATCATGCCTATTCATGAATGCAGAATCTCCAATTGGCATTCTTAGTCCTGTGGTGGTCACATTTTGTGTGCTGGGTGTTAGCCCTTGACTCCTTATTGGCTGAGCCATCAAGACTTCCTGCTGATCAGATCGTTGAGTCTGTTGGTGGAATTGTCTTGCAGGAGGGCTTCTTAACGCTTGAGTGTGAAATTGTCCTCTGCCTCTTCCCAGGCTTCCTTGAACTCATTTCCCTTTATTCTCCCCCTTTATGTCAGCATCAAGGGTTCGAATGTCTTCAGATAGTCGAGTCACTCCTTGGACAAGCTCGTTGAGTTGGCTTCATGTTTGAGCAATGTCCTCTCGATTTTCCTTGACCAGAGCTTCAGAGCAAGCTTCTTTGTTCTGGAGGGCAACTAGAACAGTGTCAGTTTGTTGTTCTTGGTTTACATAAGCTTTCTGAAATTCTTTAACTGAAGCTTTCAGGTTGATGATGTTGTCCATCATAAGGTTATTTTGGACTTCTTAAGATTTCTGTAATTCAAGAACAGCCTCTCTTTGTTTGGTGGCTATCCGGAAGTGAATATCATCTCTGCCCTTCATGCTTTGAAGCATTTCCTTAATAATTTCCCTCAGCTTCTTTGTAAGCTCAGTGTTCAGAGTGCTTGGGAGATTATTTGCAGCAGTGATCATTTGAGTCAGCCTGAGATGAATGTGTTCTGAGTGAGTTTTCAGGATCTCATCGATGTCATTGACCATGTTCTTGGACACTTCATTCAATTCATCTTTCGTGGGCAGATTTGTGAGTGGGTACTAGGTTGAGGAGTGTTTAAATGAGGGGATGTTTTCTAGAATTGATCTTGCATGGAGTAGAGGGCAAGATCGAGATTGAAGTATTCGTAGTTGGATGAGGGGGGAATATCTGATGGAAGGGCCTGGGTTTGGATGTTTGAGTTTGGTGACTCTATGATTTGAGGTGGAGACTCTGCAATGAGGCTAGAGTCCGTGATCGTAGAGATGATGGGTTGTGGGAGCATTATGAAGTTAACCGCATTTGGTTCCTCAGTTATCGAATTTTGGGATTCTGCAACTTGAAATTGATTTAGTGGATGAAGAATCACTTCCAACCATCGTGGGAATTCATAAAATTGACTAAATGAGGATGATGACAAGTGATTAACTCAGAAGAGGGTTGGGATAGATAGTACCTCAGGTTTATACTTTGAGGAAGAGTAGTTTGTGAGTAACTTCTTGGCGAAGTTGAATCTTCCTGAGAATCCATTGGCTAGTACTGAGATTACCGGATACTCTTTGACGCTCCAAAACATGTGATTCCAGGAATTTAGAATCTGAGAATGATGGAAGGGCATTATGGGTAGATATGAAAATAGTTGCTCATAGTTAGCTCTTCTGTACCCATTTATGCCCACAGCTGTGATCTTGACTTCATCATCTTCTTCCTCTTCTCTTTTCTCATTGGAGGATTCCATTATCTCAATGGCCTCTTGATGTTCTTGCACTGGTTCTTCTTCATTTCTTGCAGGGACCTCTTCTTCTGCCATGGAGATGTCATGAGCCTCCCCCTCAACTTGATCATCTTCTTGTACGATCAATAGCTCCCCCTCAACTAGAGCATCTTCTAGGATAGGAGCTTCAGTCATCTCCCCCTCAGCTAGTGTATTTTCTATCATAAGAACTTCAGGGATCTCCCCCTCAGCTGGAGCATTGTCCTCTTGACTTGCTTTGGACAGTTCCTTTTTGGCAGTCATACTCTTGTCTTCCTTCTTGAGTGTTTTTTCATTTTCAAGGATATATTTCTTGACCAGTTTTCTTCTTGATTTTCTAGGCTGAGCCTCAGCCTCAGGACTTTCTTGAACTTCAGTTTTGTCCTGTTGATCACCCAGACTATCAGGTGTGGCAGCTTCTTTGCTCGAGGTGTTTGGTCTGGTCTCTACGATCAGTAGAGACTCTACAATTGAAAAGAGAGATGGCCTTTTGGGTTTGTGGCTGATCTTATCTTTCATCAGCAGTTGAGATATGGTAGCTCTATCTTCTTTTGCCTCAGCCTGCTGTTGCTTCGTTCTCATGATCCTTAGAGTCTCAATGTCAGAGGACTCTACTGGTTTATCTGTTGTGGATCCTTGGGGTTCTTCTTCCATCCTAGCCTTAAGCTTCCTCTTGCCCTTGCTTTTTTTTAATAAGGGCAGAGGGTTCACCCTTGTTTGTTTCTTCTATTTCCCCTTCAATTTCTCTGACAACTGACATATTTTGTGGTACTCTTGATTCCCTTATTTCACCAGTTCTTCCACTGGATTTATACATCATTCGCACATTTTCAGCTGGATTCCTTTTCCAGTTTACGAATAGTTTTTGGGTCATTCGCCTGTTTGGATTAATGGCTTCTCCTTCGTCGTCCTTAATCTTGTCACCCTAAGAAGCTTGTAGGATGATGCTTATGAATCGTCTGTAGAGCATCTTTTGAGAGCTCTTTGTCTTCTTTGAGCTGATTAACCACTTCCCAATCCATTCAAGCAATAGAGCCCCATAGTTAAGTTATATTTCATAACTTATGGCAGTCATGAGTTTGAGTTGCACCTCATTTACAGAGTCATGACCAGAGCTCTTGCAACATATACATTTTTCAACAATATCAGCTAGAAATTCATACCTCGGTGGAAACTCCTTCTTCTTGTATCCTTTGAGAGAGGGTGATTTCTTGTGATGCATCTTTTTGAGTCCCTTATAGAAGTCTATACCATCTATGGACGGATACCCTTCAGTTTTGAGACCTAGGGCTAGATTGATGTCCATAGCCTTTAGTCTGATCTCTACGTTTCTGACTTTCGCAATGATGGTGTTGTTTTCAAATACACCATTATTGTAGAATTCTTTTACCAGCTTTGGGTAGATCAATGTGTTTGTACCCAAAGCTTCTTCGAGACCTGCCTTCTTCAGTAATGACAGAGTTTTAGTGAAACTTGGATTCAGCTGATTTGAACTCGTCAAAGCAGAGTCTGTAGCCAGAGATTACGCTGGAAGCCGCCATTAATTTTCTTGCAAGAAGTGTGATTGACTGAGCTTTCCTCTGATTTAGGGTTTTTGTTTCGAGAGAGGATGAGAAAGATAATCTTTTGAACTTCTGATTTCAAAAAGGCACTTTCAAATAGTACATGTAACTTCCCTCTCTCTATTTCGTTTAGTGGGACAGGTGTCGAATTCTGCTTGGCTCTACGAATTTGACTGAGAGGGATTGTACTGATTTTCCCTTAGCTCCTGTAGAGCTGATGTGTCCTACGATCGTTGAGGTAACTTTTGTGATCATTGAGTCTGCTTTGCATTCGTTGAATCTGAACTACGATCATTGATTCTATCCACCAATCGTCATGTCTGAGCTACGATCGTCGAGTCTGTCCAGCATTCGTCGTGTCTGAGCTATGATCGTCGAGTCTGACCGGATCCTTGTGATGAGTTTTTGACTTAGCATTCTGTTAAGGTAGCTCAAGAAGGGCCAACCTCTTGGAGTGAGTCAAGGGTTAGGTTTGTTCCTGAGGCACTTATCAGAGAGATTGCTTTATTTTGAAACTTATTATCATAGGATGCTCTTCTTGATGACGGGGTTCTGCTATCGTTGAGTCTGCACTACGATGGTTGAGTCTATGCTACGATCGTTTTCTTCAATGTCACTTTAGCTCTACGATCGTGGACTTCCCTTGATCATGTATACGATTTCAACCATAGCCTTTGTATCTGTATAGTTAGCACATACTAGAGCATATATCTCATGGTTATAAATTAAGCATTCCTAGCTCACTTATTAACTTGTTAAATCTAGATTCATCTAGAGGTTTTGTAAAAACACCAGCAAGTTGATTTTCAGTGGGGATATATTAAAAAGATATAGTTCAATTTTGCACATGATCCCTAATGAAGTGATATCTTATTTCTATATGCTTAGTCCTGGAATGCATAACATGATTATGAGTTATTTCTATGGCACTTGTGTTATCACAGTGAATGGGAATGGATTTGAAATCAAACCTATAATCAGCTAGCTGATTTTTCATCCATAGGATCTCGAAAGCACGGCAATTGCCAAAGAATGTGTATTCAAATTCTCATACTGACGTGAACAATTGAGTTTTGATTTTTGCTAAACCAGGACACAAGTCTGTTTCTTAGTAATTGACAGGTGCCACTGGAGCTCTTTCTATCTATTTTGCAGCCTGTAAAATCAGCATCTGTGTATCCTGTTAGTTCAAATGAGGATTCCTTGGGGTACCAAAGCCCTAAGTAAGGTGTACCCACCTGAAAATCCTCTTTACAGCAGATAAATGTGATTCTTTAGGGTTAGCCTGAAATCTAGCACATATGCATATTGCAAACATTATGTCTGGTCTACTGGAAGTTAGATATAAAAGAGAGCATATCATACCTCTGTATTGAGTTATATCAATACTTTTACCTTTTTCATCTTTGTCAAGTTTCGTTGCAAGAGCAATTGGGGTTTTCATGGGAGAGGCTGATTCCATGCCATACTTCTTAAGTAAATCTTTGATGTACTTGGCTTGGTTTATGAAGATTCCTTCATCAGTTTGCTTTACTTGCAGTCCAAGGAAGAAATTCAGCTCACCCATCATGCTCATTTCAAACTTGCTCTACATTAGCTTGGAGAATCTCTTGCATAACTTTTCGTTAATAAAACCAAAAATAATATCATCAACATATATTTGAACCAATAAGACGTTGTCTTTATGCTTTCTAAGAAATAATGTGGTATCTACTCTACCTCTAGTGAACCCATTTTCAATCAGGAAGTTAGTTAGTGTTTTATACCATGCTCTAGGTGCTTGTTTAAGACCATATAAGGATTTGTCTAATCTATAAACATAATTGGAAAGAGATGGATTGATGAAACCTAGAGGTTGCTCTACATAGACTTCTTCTTGAAGTTCTCCATTCAGGAATGCACTTTTGACATCCATCTGGAAGACCTTGAACTTCATGTGAGCAGCAAAGGCAAGAAAGATTCTGATGGCTTCTAGTCTAACAACATGTGTAAATGTCTCATCATAATCAATGCCTTCTTCCTGAGAGTAACCCTTGGTCACCAGTCTTGCCTTGTTCCTGGTTATTACTCCATCTTCATCCATCTTGTTTCTAAAGACCCACTTGGTTCCAATGACAGGATGACTCTTTGGTCTTGGTACTAATCTCCATACTTTTCTTCGTTCAAATTGGTTGAGTTATTCTTGCATGGCTTCTATCCAGCTGGAGTCTTCCATAGCATCCTATATCTTCTTTGGTTCCATTTGTGATAGAAAGCTTAGATAAAAACATTCATTTTGGGTGGCAGCTCTTGTTTTGACTCTTGCACTCGGATCTCCAATGATTAGATCTTGAGTGTGATCTCTTGCCCATCTGTTTCCAGTTGGGACATCTGTCCTGATACCTTCTTGTCTTAAATCTTCAAGATCTATTTCTTCTTCTTGGTGTGGAGGTTCGTTGTCTTGCATAGGCCTCTTTACGATCTCATTTTCTTGCTCAGCGATTTCACTATCTGGCACTACGATCGTAGTGTTGAGCTCTAAGACTTCATTCATAGTGTCTCCACTATCGGTTGTAGTGTCTTGAAGCACTGATTTGTCTAAGTCTGTTTCATCAAAGATGATGTGAATCGAGACTTCAACACTCAGTGTCTTCTTGTTGAACACTCTATAGGCCTTACTATCTGTGGCATATCCAAGAAATATTCCTTCGTCTGACTTGGGTTGAAATTTTGTCAGGTACTGCTTTCCATTGTTGAGAATGTAGCATGCACAGCCGAATACATGAAAGTAGCTGACACTTGGTTTTCTTCCTTTCCACAATTTGTAGGGTGTCTTCTTGATCGTAGAGTGTATCAGTGATCTGTTCTGCGTGTAGCACACAGTGTTGACTGTTTCTGCCCAGAAGTATTTAGGTAGATGGACTGTTGCTAGCAGAGTTCTTCCACCCTCTATCAACGTTTTGTTCTTTCTCTCAGCTACTCCATTTTGTTGAGGAGTTCGTGGAGCTGAGAAGTTATGACTGATGCCATTGTCTGTGCAGAACTGGTCCATTTCTGAGAAGTCGAATTCTCTGCCATGATCACTCCTTATGGCTTTGATTTTCTCTCCTTTCTCGTTCATAACCAACCTGAACATCTTGATCAGTTGGGAGCTTATTTCATCCTTTGAGGTTAGAAAGAATACCCATGTGAACCTGGTGTAGTCGTCGACTATGACCAGTGAGTATCTTTTCCCTCCAAGACTTGTTGTTGGAATTCGCCCAAATAGGTCCATGTGGAGCAACTACAGGGGCTTGTCGATTGAGTTGGCAGTTTTGCTCTTGAATGAGCTTCTGATTTGCTTTCCAAGCTGACAGGCATTGCATGGCCTTTCTTTCACAAAGTCGAACTTGGGTAGGCCTGCAACAAGATCTTTTGATGCTAGTTTGGACATGCTTTTGAAGTTTAAGTGGGACAATCGTTTATACCATAGCCAGTTCATTTCTTCAGATGCTTTTGCCATAAAGTATATTGTCTCGTTTGAGCTTAGTTGACCAAGATTTACTGTGTAGACATTTCCTTCTCTTGTCCTGGTTAGCTTTACAGCAGATGTCTTTAAATCTCTGACTTGACACTGGTTGTTGAGGAATGTTACTTGATGACCCTTATCGCAGAGTTGGCTAATGCTTAGAAGGTTGTGTTGGAGACCTTCCACATATCCCACTTTGCTGAAAGATACTACACTATTACCAGCAGAGCCATATCCTCTTGTCTTGCCTGAGCCGTTGTCCCCAAAGATGACCGAGGGACCCTCCTTCTCTATGTAGTTAGATAGAAGGGCTTTATTCCCAGTCATGTGTCTTGAGAATCCACTGTCCAGATACCAGGTTGTGATCGTGGAGCTCTTTTTTTGTCATAACATTGAAACTTCATTTTGGTACCCATATTTGCATGGGTCCTACTTTGTTAGTGCCCTTGGGGACCCAAATCTGTTTGATCTTGAGTCTCACATGCATTGAATTATAAAAGCACTTGGCAGTCTTGTGACCAACTTTATTGCATATAAAACATCTAGTATGATGCATGCCTGTGTGTGTGTGATAATTCATCCTCCATTTGAACTTGTGTGGTTCTTTAGTTATCTTTTTGTTAAACTGATTTTCCTTCTTCCACGTATCCTTGGGTTTCATAAATAGTGATGAGTGTGCCTTACCTCTACTGTACCTTCATGGTTGATTCGTAGGGTTGGTCTTACTTGACTTTACAATTCTTCAAGGTTGGTAAGTAGAGATTGGGTTACTCTTCTTTTTTATGAAGCCCAGGCCAGCATGAGATCCTTTTCTCCTTTGAGTATGAGTGGAAACAGTAGAACAAGGTTGGGCTGGTTCTTCCTTCTGTGTGGATTTCATAAAGGTAATGCTTCTACTAAAACTTGAGGCATTATTAGTGCTGGTTTCCTTTTTCTTTTCCACACATGGCTCTGAAGTGGATTCCCCAAAGCCTAGGCCTGTTTTGTCAAATACATTTCTCTGACTAGAGAGCAGGGAGTCCATGGATGATGAGGATTTGTTCCATGTAAAGATAGTCTTTTATATTTCCTCAATTTTAGAGGTTAGATTGGACTCTCTTTGTGCATTTAGCTCATTAGTCTGTTTTAGGATTTCATTCTCAGCCTCAAGCTTGGAGAGAAGGTTAGTATTTAGAAGAGCTGTTTCTAGCTCTTCTTGAACTTTCTTTTTCTCCTCTTGTAGAAGTGAATGATCCTTGGACAGAACTCTGAACCACTTCATGTATTGATGTAGATCAGTTGTTATGCCATGCAATGCAGTTCTCAAATCATTAATGTCTACATCAGGGGAGTTGAAGTCAAATACCTCATCGAGACTTACTTCATGTATCTTTGAGTTTAGTTTGTCCTTTGCATGTTTGGCCATTAGGCATAGATTAGCCATTTGTGGTTCTTCGTAATCTCCAGATTCAGGATTGGAGTCATTGTCTGAATCACTCCACGATCCTCCTGCTACAAGGCCTTTGTCTCTCTTTTGAGGCCTTTTGTTGCCTTTTTATTCCTTCTTTGCATGTGATTTCTTCTTTAGTTCTTCTCTGAGAGGTTTATTGCAGTTGGCAATGAAGTTGTCAGGCTTCTTGCAGTTGTAGCATAGATCATTCATTTGCTCTTGGCTGCTGTAGTTGCTGACCTTCTTTGGCTTGCTGGTTTTGCCTTGTCGCATGAACCTTCTTAGTCTTTTTACCAGCATAGCAAAGTATTCATCATCGTCTTCGTCATAGTCAGAGTCAATCTTAGTATTGACCTTGGATGTACTTTCTGCTGCTTTGAGAGCAACACCCTTATCCTTCTTTCTTCCTTCTGATAGGGCTTCAGCTCGTTGAGTCAGTTCCAGTTCGTATGTCAGAAGGTTGCCATATAGTTGTTGAACTGTCATCTCATGAAGATTCTTTGACTCTCTAATAGCAGTGGTTTTGGCATCCCACCTTCTTGGTAGGGCTCTCATGAACTTTATGATTAGATCTTTGTTTAGATAGATCTTCCCATAGGCTCGTAGAGAGTTGAGCTGAATGTTGAATCTCTCGTAGGTGGCAGTGACGTTTTCTCCTTGAACATGAGCAAACATTTCATACTGCTGTGTCAGGAGAGATTATTTGTTTTCTCTTACTTCTTCTGTTCCTTCGTGCATGATGAGTAGAGCTTCCAAAACCTCCTTCGCTATTTTGCTGTTGACAACATTTTCGAACAGATCGTCTTCTAAGGATTGAAACAAAATGTTCTTTGCCTTCTTGTCGAGTTGGAAAGCTCTTTTCTCGTTGTCAGTCCATTCTTCTTTGACTTTGATTTGTATTCTGTTTGGATGGTCCGTAGTTGGTCCAAGTTTTGTTGGAATAAAGGGCCCATTTTGAACGGTCTCAAATAGATCTTCATCTATTGAGTCCATGTATGCTTGCATACAGACTTTCCAGTTAGCAAATTTATCCTTGTTGCACATTGGTGGCTTGCTGCCTCCTCCAGTCCTTGATTCGCTTGGTAAGTGTGCCATTGGATCTACTAATGCTTTGTAGGCAGTATAATAGTTATTGCTCTGATACCAATTGTTAGTTCCCGGAGGCACAATAGTTATCTAGAAGGGGGGGTTGAATAGATATTTAAAAATCTTTACGTTTTAAACTTGTTAGTTGATACAGATTAAAACTTAGCGGAATTAGTATTTGTTTTAACTCCCTTAAGATATAGTGAAGTTATGAAAGTGAGGCGCTTATGGCGATTTATAAGCGATATAGCGCTTATGGTAAAATGTAAAAGACACAGTCATTTTTAAGTGGTTCAAAGCACTTAAAGCTCCTAGTCCACTCTTCTACTCCTCGAGTAGGAAATCCACTAAGGATATCTTTTACAACTTGTGAATCACATAGATTCCTTCTAGACCAGCAGTCTAGGAACTTCTTAGTTCACTCTTGAACTCTTCAAGTCCAGCAGACTTGGCTCTTTACAGTTCACTTAGAACTCTTCAAGTCCTTCTGACTTGGTACTCTTTCTTCAGTTTGTTGGTAGTTGTTGAGTTCTTAATTGGTGCTACTCAGTTGCTATTTAAGCACTTGTTCGAAAGAACTGAGTAGCTGAGCAAGCTTTTCTTTTTCTCGGATCGTAGAGTTGAGCTTTGAGAGTTCTAGTACGTTTTTGTTCAATGCTTGCTTGCTCCTCTCATCTGCTTGATTTCTATATATGTGATCTTGAAAACTATTCGTTGGATCCATCCGTTGAAGCATTAAATGCGTTTGACCTTTCTGTTATTTGATTTAGACTTTTCTGCACATCTTCTGAATTGTATTCTGGCCCACTGACACATCAGACTACTTTCTCACCTAACACCTGAAATGATTGTTCCCCCCTTACCAATGGTACTTTCCTTAGCTTCTTCAATACGTTTCTTTGTTTCATACTAAGGATATTTCTTATGACTTTGGGACTGGTGAGTACTACAATGTTTAGAATCCATTCCTCATATGTTGGAGTTTGTCTCCACATAAATCGTGAGGCTTGACGCTTCTGACACAAGACATATGATACTCTACGATTCAGATCGTGGTGACTTGTCGCCTTGGTGCTTGTGCTGATGCTATCAGCTGAGAGCACTACGATTTCTCTTAAATATTTGCACACTACGATCTTTGCTTCCTTGAGTTATAAACTCTATGTTTCTGAGAGCACACTACGATCTCTGAGTTGGCTCGGCAAACGTTGGGACCACTCTACGATTTTGAAGAGACCCTTCAAGGCAGGCACACTACGATTCTTAAAGCTCCACGTTTTTGCCTTGACTTCTGCAATCTTGATTAGATTGATGCACTACGAATTCTTCGAAGCCTATCTATTACATCTCAAGATCAACCTAACAACTTTGATCTTTTATCTATACATTCATTTTTAGAATGATACACACCAAGAGCTTAGATCAACCTGACAAATTTGATCTATCACTAAGTCCTTGTACATATATTCCTTGAAGGACTTTACAAAAAATCATGGGCATTTGTATTTAAACATCAAATCAACATATGCATTCTCCCAACACTGTTCACCATCTATAGGACGGTCATACTTTGTTCACCATCTTTAGGATGAACAAATTATGTTCATCATATTTAGGATGAACAGATCCAACCGAACCTCCCAACAAACCTATTCGCCATCTATTAAACGAATAAACCTTGTTCACCATCTTTAAGAAGAACAAATCCACTGAACCTCCAGAAAATCCAATTCGCCATTTTTAGGATGAATCAAGACCTTACTCACCATCTTTAGGATGAACAGATCCAACTGAACCTCCCATTAAATCCAGTTCGCCATCTTTAGGATGAATCAGGACCCTGTTCACCATCTTTAGGATGAACAGACCACCGAACCTCCAAAAAAACCAGTTTGCCATCTTTTGGATGAATCAATACCTTGTTCACCATCTTTAGGATGAACAGGCCACCGAACCTCCAGAAAATCCAGTTCGCCATCTTTAGGACGAATCAGGACTGTGTTCACCATCTTTAGGATGAACAGGCCACCGAATCCCCAAACAACCAGTAGATAAAACATCATTGGAGAAAAAAGTTTCTTTTACTGATAACTGTTAGCATAATTACAGACTCTTGTATTCTGACACTGGCCCTACTGAAAATATTTTCGAAGCCTCCCTGCATGACAAGTATTCTTTATGTCAGACCCATCTAATGCTCGCAACCGACAAGTTCTTGGCTTCGGTACATCAACAACCTCATAAGAGCCTTCCTAATTTGGCATCTACTTTCCCACATTCTGAGTTGTAGAAGCTTCCACTTCCCGAAGAACAAGATCTCCCAATTCAAACCTTTGAAGCTTTACCCCTTTATTATAATGCTTAGCCACACGATGCTGATATACTGCTAATTTTACCAAGGCTACTTCCCTGACCTCTTCAAGCAAATCCAGGTTGAACTTAAGTCCCTGGTTGTTATACACCTCCCGAAACTGACTGACCCGAAGACTTTTAGACCCAATCTTCATAGGAACCAATGCATCTGAACCATAAGCCAGTCTAAAAGGCGAGTCCCCCGTTGTAGTCATCGGTGTAGTTCGATAGGCCCATAACAAGCTAAGTAATTCCTTAGGTCATCTACCTTTTGCTTCATCCAATCTTCTTTTAATTCCATTCAGGAGTGTTATGTTAGTTACCTCAACTTGCCCATTATACTGCGAATGAGCAACCGAAGTCTTTTGATGCTGAATCCCCAACTCCTTTAAAAATGCTTCAAACTTCGAACCCGCAAACTGGCGTCCATTATCCGAAACTACCACCATAGGAATACCAAAACGAAACACCACATACTCCTTCAGAAACTTCAAGCATTCTTGCTCCGTGATTTCCCTAAGTGGTTACGCCTCCACCCACTTAGTCATATAGTCAATCACCACTATAATAAAGCTGACTTTCCCTTTTGCTTTCGGAAATGGACCCAGTATATCTACCCCCAGACAATAAAAGGTATAGGAGACAAAACCGAGTATAGCTCTTCTGGTGGCTGATGTGGGATCGGACTGTTCAACTGGCACTTCTGACACTTCTTCACATAATCAGTGGCCTCTTTGAAAATTATTGGCCAATAATATCCTTGTCGAAGCACCTTATATGCTAATAACTTTGCAACCATGTGATCGCCAAAAATACCTTCATGAACCTCTCGAAGGACATACTCAGCTTCAGAAGGAATCAAACACTTCAATAAGGGAGAGGAATAAGCCATTCGATAAAGATCTCCATCAATAAGCACGAAGTTTGCGCTTTTGTACTTCACTTTCTTAGCCAACATTTGATCCGAAGGCAATACGCCATCTGCCAAATAGTCTAGATATGGGGTCATCGAGCAATTAGATCGCTCTACACACATCACTTCCTCATGATGGATGTTGGGCTGTTTCAAGACCTCTAAATAAATCATCCCATCAAACGTATTTACTTCAGTTGTAGCTAGCTTCGCTAAGGCATCAGCTATCAAATTATCTAATATGTTTATCCCTTGAAACTCATAAGAATCAAAGCACTGAAGCCGATCCTTCAATTCTGCCAGATACTTCACTATTCTCAAACCCCTAGCTTCATACTCTCCAAAGACCTGTTTGATGACCAATTGAGAGTCACTGTAAATGATCAACCTCTGAACTTCAAGACTGTTCTATTCATTTTCCTGAACCTAAACCTGATGGCATGTTGTACTTTGAATCCCTCTGGACTCATCAAGATGATCTCAACTCCACTAACATCCGAAGTAGAAGACCCATCAACATATAACGTCTATGAACTCTGCATCTACTGAAGAACTACGACTGCCTTCTCAAACCCTTCAACTTCCCCTAAACTATTGTCAGCTTCAGAGAACTAACATTCGACCACAAAATCAGCTAAGACTTGACCTTTAATAGCTATCCGAGGATGATACTCTATAAAGAATTGAGACAACTCTATTGTCCAAGCAGCGAGTCTCCCTAAAACTTCTGGTCTACCCAACACCTTCTTTAGTGGCTGATCTGTGTACACCACTATTAACCGACCTTGGAAGTATTGCCGAAGCTTCCGACTAGCTATTATCAAGGCAAAGGCAAACTTCTCAAGGTTCAGATACCTTGTCTCTGCATCCCTTAGGGCATGACTCACATAGTAAATCAGGTGCTGCTTACCCCCAATCTCCCGCACCAAAACTTCTCCTACTGCCAATAAACTTGCCGCCAAATACAAATACAAAGGTTCAGCAGGAACTGGCTTCACCAACAAAGGCGCTGAAGATAAATACCTCTTTATCCCCTGGAAAGCATCTTCACACTCTGAAGTCCACTGAAATTTCTTGGCTTTCTTCTGCCCTTTCAACGTATTAAAATATGGCAAACACCTTTCTGCCGACTTAGACATGAATCTCCTCAGAGCTGCTATCCTACCCATCAAACACTAAACATCTTTGTAAGACTGTAGAGATTTCATATTCAGAATAGCCTGAATCTTCTCTGGATTTGCCTCTATACCCCTTTTGCTAACCAGATAACCAGGAATTTACTTGTTCCAAGCCCGAAGGTGCACTTGATTCAACTTCAAATTATAATAACGAACAGTTTGGAAACACTCCTCCAAATCATCCAAATGACCCTGAATTAACATACTCTTGACAATCATGTTATCAACATAAACCTCCATGTTTTTCCCCAACTGCCTCGTGAACATGTAATTCATCATCCTCTGATAAGTATCTCCCGCGTTCAACAAACCAAACGTCATCTTCTTATAAGCATATACCGACCGATGAGTGATAAAATCTATCTTCGAGATTTCTTCTTTACACATAGAAATTTGCTGATACCTCAAGAAAGAATCCATAAAGCTAAGCAAGGCTTATCCCGAAGTTGCATCGATAAGCTGATCAATGTAAGGCAAAGGATAAAAGTCCTTCGGGCATGCTTTGTTTAGATCAGTGTAGTCTATGCAAACTCGCCATTTCCCATTCTACTTCTGTGAGACCCCAGATTTTATAAATAAATATTTAATTTTCTCGAAATATTTTTTTAATATTACGGTGTGGATTTGAGATAATGTTATAGTTGTGGGTAGTATTTATAAATTTTGCAAAGTATGCAATTTGTCATATAATATTCAATTGGTCGGGGAATGTTCGTTTTATCAGGGAATATTCGTGCAATGGCACAATCATTGGTGGACCCCACAACAGAATTATTGTCGGAATGAGAAAACGACAAAAATATTTTATTAAAAATAACGGCGGAAGTTTTACCGTTAATAATGTTGAACTACTCGGTAGTAAAAGTACAGTAATACGCGTAGTTGCATAGTAGCACACGGTATTGATTATTGATGCTTACGTGATAAGCCACTCAGTTTTGTTTTATTTGTATTATTAATGTAATAAAACAGAATACTTTTATAAAGTTATTCTATAAATAGAATATATTATATTGTATTATACATAGTGTTGCATAGTGCCTGCATAATGTTTTGCATAGTAAAATCTTTTTATATAAAAATGTAATACTTTTATAAAGTTATCTGTTTTATTAGAAATTAATTAGAATATATTATATTTTATTGTGCATTGTGTTTTGCATAAGTGTTCGCATAGTGTTTGCATAGTAAAATCTTTTATAAATTTATTCGTTTTATTAGATTATAAATAGAATATACTATATTTTATTTAAAAGATTTTGCTTTAAATATGGACCGTCAGATTAAAGTAAATCAATTTGGACCGTTCATGAGTTAGTTACTATGCAGTCCATTTTTCTATAAATAGAAGCTCATTCTTTCATTATTTCTTACGAATTCACTGAAACTCTAGAGAGATAAACTATAGAGAGAAAGAAGAAAAGTATTCTGCTACTTCACTACTCATATATCAAGTACTCTTCTTCTTAAGGTAGGGAATATTATTTGTTGTACTCGTAAGAGATATTATTTATTGTACTGGTAGGGAATATTATTTGTTGTACTCGTAAGGAGTACTCTTTCTTTCTTATTTATGAAGAGAACTTCTGTTATTCCATTCTTTATTATTCTATTGGAATAACTCAGTATATGCAATACTACCTATACTTGGTGAAATTCTTCTCATTATTCCATTCTTTATTATTCTGTTGGAATAACTTTTGTATCATGCGGATACCTATACTTGGTGAAATTCTTCTGTTATTCCATTCTTTATTATTCTGTTGGAATATCCTGTATGTGCATTTTACGTGGGACCTAGTTCCGTCTTTATTATTATTTTGTTGGAATATCCTGTTTGTGCATTTTACGCCGGACCTGGTTCCATCTTTATTAGTATTCTGTTGGAATAACCTGTCTATGCGAAGTACCGCATGCATGGTGATTTCTGTTGTTATTCCATTCTTTATTATTCTATTGGAATAACCTGTCTATGCGAAGTACCGCATGCATGGTGATTTCTTTTGTTATTCCATTCTTTATTATACTCAGTTGGTTAAAGTTTTGACTTCTATACTCTATGAAATTAGTGGAATATCCTTGATATTTGCGCTTCATCTAATATCTTTTCATAAAAATATTCTTCTGTGCATTCTTGAATTTTACTCTACAAAGAATTATCATTTTGACAATTTGGACGTTATTGGTTCCTAGATAAATTAATTCTTGAACTTGTTTTATTGAATTATTATGTCATTGTCATCATCCTCATGTTTATATTATGTTAAAAGTCATCTGTGGCCTGTAGTGCATAGATGGACTTGGTATGATTATGACCAGGGATTATTTGGTATAATCATGACCGTAATGTTACAAACGATGTGGAAAAAGTCCCCATTGGCCCGTAGAGCATTGATGGACAGTTTTTGGTATGATTATGGCTATGGATTCTCTTTGGCCGTAGCGCAAAGATGAATTATTTTATGGCATGATCAGGACCGTTGATGAAAACATGATTATCTTTAGCCGTAGTGCATGGATAATTCGTGGTCGTGATACTAAAGAATATCCTTGGCACTCAGTAGTGCGAGGATGATTTGATGATGTGGATTATTTATTAAAATTTGAGTCTCAAATGATAAAAGTCATGAAAAACCTTTTAAATCATAGAAGATAGTAGATTTATTCTTTACTTGACTCTTCTAATGGATTATTTGTTCCGCTGCAGTTAAACTTGATAGATATTATATTTTATCAGTTTAACATTGTTGAAGGCTAATGATAAATTATTCTGCATTATCTTAGTCATAATATGAGTTGTGGTTAGGGGTGAAATGCCACTCGAACCCAGAGCTAGCTGGTTCTCCCCGAAATGCGTTCTTACTGGGCTAGTTGAGCTCACCCTTTCTTTCACTGTTCTCTTCAGGAAATGAGAACGTAGCTAGGACTAGTCGGGGAACAGGTGATGGTCCTAGATGGTGCATTAGTAGTCCTCACTATTCTCGTGAAATAGTGTGATAATAATTTTAATGAGGGACTCCTTTTGAGTTTGTATACTCTCTAGTAGACAATATTTGTATTCAAACTCACAGTTTATGTTTTGTCGTATTGTACACCCGATACAGTATTATTAAGTTGTATTTGAATTACATACCATATATCCGGCGACTCAAGATGGGTGATGTATACCTATTTTGGGGCGCCACAATTAGGTATCGAGCTTAGGGATATGATCCTGGCCGAGATATGAGATAAGAACTAGGAGGGGAGAGACGGGGAATTCCTTCGCTAGTATGACCTACCTAAGTTTATGTGGTATTTAATTGGTCGGTCAAAGTATAGGGATAATATGTGATATGTTAATTAACCCTTGTTTTGTGGCAGTATTTGAAAATGACATCCGAGAATGTTGAGAATAACAATGGAGAACATGAGACCGTGGAGACACCTTTAATCACCAACCAAGATAATGTGATTAGAGATATCCATGTTGTGATTGAGGAATTTAAAGTTGCACTCAAGCTAGTCGCAAAGGTAGCAACTGAGAGTGAAGAAGAAGGGGAACCTGAGGAGGATTTATTAGAAGAACTTATTGATCAAAATGTAGAATTGCAAAATCGTATTCATGAGTTAGAAGAGCAGGTTGAAGAACGAAAGGCGGTCGTGGAGCAAAGGAATGTAACAATTCAAAATTGTATTACCCGATGTGCGATAGCTGAACAGGAGCGCTCTTTGGCAAAGTATACGATATTAAAGCTGGAATATGAGAATTCAAATGTCAAGGAGCAGCTGAAAGAAGAAACAACAGAACGAGTGAGAATGAAAGATGCATGGGTAAAAGGCACACGACGCGTTGATATTGTGGAAAGAGAAGTCTGATCCAAGAAAGCTAAAATAGATGATATGTATTTTTCTTTTTCGACAGCAATTTTGAGAACCCATCATCGAGTTTTGAATTACCCTATACGTTGCGGTCAAGCCCAATTCGATATGGATCGAAGGTTAATGATTCAGATCATGGAGCAGGAGTACAACGAAGTAGTTGAGGGTGGAATATGCCCTATAGCGAAAGTCAATTCCAGTGATAATGATGACACCAAATACTGTCCCGAACAAGTCAAATACGGTAGTTTAAGGGAGTGCGTTTTTCATAACGAGGAATAGAACGAAGTTATCATGTGTTAGTTAATTATAAATTCTTGAAAAGTCTATACCTTATTCAATATCAGTTCTACCTATTCTTTTATCTCTCTTGCTTGCGCTCAACATTTAAATTTGACTCTAGAGAAGTTAGACTTTGACTTATCAGTTGAAACTCTGTTAGAAAAAACCTTCATTACATGTGATATCCAAGTCTTGGATGAGAGTCACTATTTTGAATGATATTTCTATTGTTAATAAATTTCCTGACGTATTCTTGAAGACTTCTTAGCCTACCCCTAGAGCATGAAATCGAATTTTGTATTGACCCCAGTACTAAACCTATTTCTAAAACCCTTAAATATTTCTTCAACTAAAATGAACGTAATATGCGCCAAAGACGTTGGCTCGAGTAGTTGAAGATTACGATCGTACCATGCAATATCATTGTGGAAGTGCGAACGTGGTAGCTGACGCGTTGAGTAGAAGATTGTATCGATTTACAAAGTGCGAATATACGAACCCACGTGAAGATAACGAATATATGATTAGAATCGACTTTAATCGATAAAGTTAAAGCCGTTCAAGCTACATACTCAAAGCTGATAAATGTGAAGAAGAAGGTTCAAGAGGGCGTTATTCTAGAAGCAAGAATCGATGAAGAGAGGAAATCTCAACCCTCGATTTAATTGGCCCATTTAAAAGTCTCAATCGAGTAGGAACTATGGCTTATAGACTCGTTTTACCGCCAAGTATGTCGCGTGTTCAGAACATTTTTTTAACGTATCGATGTTACGTAAATATGTGGACGACCGAACCACATTATTAATTTAGAACCAGACGAGATAGCGGATGATTTAACATTTGAGGAGATACGTGTTAAATCTTGGATAAGAAGAATCGTATTCAACACTCAAAGGTTTTACCTCAAGAGTTAGAATCTGAAATGAAGTCAAGGTATCCTCACCTGTTCGGCATACCAGGTACGTACGTAAATTTCGAGGGCAAAATTCCATAAGGAGGGGAGATTGTGAGACCCCAGATTTTATGAATAAATATTTAATTTTCTCGAAATATTTTTTTAATATTATGGTGTGGATTTGAGATAATGTTATAGTTGTGGGTAGTATTTATAAATTTTCCAAAGTATGCAATTTGTCATATAATATTCGATTGGTCGGGGAATGTTCGTTTTACCAAGGAATATTCGTGCAACGACACAATCATTGGTGGACCTAGCAACTAAATTATTATTTGAATGAGAAAATGACAAAAATATTTTATTAAAAATAACGGCGGAAGTTTTACTGATTAATAATGTTGAACTACTTTCAGTAGTAAAAGTACGATGAATACGAGTGGTTGCATAGTAGCACACTAAGTATTGATTATTGATGCTTACGTGATAAGTCACACAGTTTTGTTTTATTGGTATTATTAATGTAATAAAATGTATACTTTTATAAAAGTTATTCTATAAATAGAATATATTATATTTTATTATACATAGTGTTGCATAAAGTGCCATATAGTATTTTGCATAGTAAAATATTTTTATATAAAATGTAATACTTTTATAAAGTTATTTGTTTTATTAGACAATAATTAGAATATATTATATTTTATTGTGCATAGTATTTGCATAAAGGCTCGTATAAGTGTTTGCATAGTAAAATCTTTTATAAAGTTATTCATTTTATTAGATTATAAATAGAATATATTATATTTTATTTAAAAGATTTTGCTTTAAATATGGACCGTCAGATTAAAGTAAATCAATTTGGACCGTTCATGAGTTAGTTACTATGCAGTCCATTTTTCTATAAATAGAAGCTCATTCTTTCTTTATTTCTTACGAATTCACTGAAACTCTATAGAGATAAACTATAGAGAGAAAGAAGAAAAGTATTCTGCTACTTCACTACTCATATATCCAGTACTCTTCTTCTTAAGGTAGGGAATATTATTTGTTGTACTCGTAAGAGATATTATTTGTTGTACTGGTAGGGAATATTATTTGTTATACACGTAAGGAGTACTCTTTCTTTCTTATTTATGAAGAGAACTTCTTTTATTCCATTCTTTATTATTCATTGGAATAACTCAGATATCGCTGGCTACCCTATACTTGGTGAAATTCTTCCATTATTTCATTCTTTATTATTACATTGAATAACTCAGATCTGCTTAATACCCTATACTTGGTGAAATTCTTCATTATTCCATTCTTTATTATTCATTTGGAATATCCTCGTCACATGCGCTTTACACCTACTTCGATTCCGTTTTTATTATTATTATGTTGGAATATCCTATCTGTGTGTTTTACGCTGCACGGTTCCGTATTTTTATTAGTATTCTCGTTGGAATAACTTTGTGTATGTGAAGTACCGCATGCATAGTGATTTCTATTGTTATTCCATTCTTTATTATTCTCATTGAACATCCTCATGGTGTGTGACTTTCACTTTGACCTCGTTCCATTAATTATTATTCTCGTTGGAATAACTTTTTACATCTGCGTGCCGCATACATGCTGATTTCTTTTGTTATTCCATTCTTTATTATACTCAGTTGGTTAAAGTTTTGACTTCTATACTCCATGAAATTAGTGGAATATCCTTGATATTTGCGCTTAATCTAGTATCTTTTCATGAAAATATTCTTCTGAGCATTCTTGAATTTTACTCTACAAAGAAGTATCATGTTGACAATTTGGACGTTATTGGTTCCTAGATAAATTAATTCTTGAACTTGTTTTATTGAATTATTATGCCATTGTCATCATTCTTATGTTTATATTATGTTGAAAGTCATCTGTGGCCTGTAGTGCATAGATGGACTTGGTATGATTATGACCAGGGATTATTCGGTATAATCATGACCGTAATATTACAAATGATGTGGAAAAAGTCCTCATTGGCCCGTAGTGCATTGATGGACAGTTTTTGGTATGATTATGGCTATGGATTCTCTTTGGTAGTAGCGCAAAGATAAATTATTTTATGGCATGATCGGACCGATTGATGAAAACATGATTATCTTTAAGTCGTAGTGCATGGATAATTCGTGGTCGTGATACTAAAGAATATCCTTGGCACAGTAGTGCGGGAGGTGATTTGATGATGTGGATTATTTATTGTCGAGTCTCAAATGATAAAAGTCATGAAAAACCTTTTAAATCATAGAAGATAGTAGATTTTATTCTCTACTTGACTCTTCTAATGGATTGCTTGTTCACCGCAGCTTAAATTTGATAGTTATTATATTTTATCGCTTTAACATTGTTGAAGGCTAACGATAAATTATTCTCGCATTATCTTAGTCATAATATTTCTTCTTGGGCTAGTTGAGCTCACCCTTTCTTTCACCGCTCTCTTCTTGAAATGAGAACGTAGTGGGACTACTAGGGGAACAGAGTGATGGTCCCGGATGGTGCATTAGTAGTCCTCACTATTCTGTGAAATAGTGTGATAATAATTGTAATGAGAACTCCTTTTGAGTTTGTATACTCTCTAGTAGACAATATTTGTATTCAAACTCACAGTTTATGTTTTGTCATATTGTACACGACAGTTGTATTATTAAGTTGTATTTGAATTCTGTACCATGTATCTGGCGACTCAAGATGGGTGATTTATACCTAATTTTGGGGGCGTCACAACTTCGGCACGAGAACTACATTCGACATCCTTTCCGGATAGTCGATCTCAAATATAAAATCTGCTGCCAGTAACTTTACAATTTCTTCGTCAATTTTCTTCTGTCTCTCTTGCGCAAAAATCCTCATTTTCTGCCGAAATGACTTCTTTGCTAGGGTCTACATGCAGCCTATGTTCAACAACCTTCCGACTTACCCCAGGTATGTCACTTGGAACCCAAACAAAGATATCAGCATAACATCGAAGTAATTCCACCAGGTTCGTTCGGAAAGGTTCCGGCAGACCCAAACCTATCTTCACAGTCTTTTCCTTCTTTCCCGAAATCAGTTCAAACTCTTCGATCTCTTTTATTGGCATAACCAATGGCTCCGTACTGCTTTCTGTAAATGGTTCGATCTCGATAGCCATGTTTAGCTTCTGTCTGCTGACCCCTACACCTGAAGTGATCAATGTATTCCGGTAACATCTCCTCGCCAAGTCTAGATCTTTAGTAACTTTCCCAACTCCATGTGGCGTCGGAAACTTAATCTTGAAATGGGTAAATCAATGTAACTGCCTGAAGAGCTATTAAAGTGGGTCTAACCAAAATGGCGTTGTATGCCGAGTCCACGTTTACTACGTAAAAGTTACACATAATCTCCACCTGCTAGGGAGCAGTCCCGAAGATAACCGGCAACTAGATAGTCCCAACCACCTTGAATGGATCGTTGCTAAACCCGTATAAAAACGCTTCTTGCCCAATCTCCATCTTCCTTCCGTCCAGGTGCATTCTTTGATAAGCATGTGCATACAAAATATCCACCGAAGACCCATTATCTATCATCATTCGCTTCATATCTACCGAACCCTTTTGTACAGTAATTACCAAAGCTCCTTCACGAGGTTCAATAGGTTCAGAGGGGAAATCCTCGTATGTGAAAGAGATTACTAAACCCGGATAAGCTCTTTCAGTCTTTAGGGGTTAACCCTCCACTGTCATCACTGAATCCAGATATCCTCGTCGCTTCTTCCTGGCAACTTTGCCAATGTTTCCTCCTGTAATTACATCCACAACATGTCTTGTTGGTTGATTCAAACCTGGTTGTGCGGGTTGGGCAGCCTGAACATGCCTATTATTCCTCTGCTGCTCCTTTGGGGTTCTCGTCCTACTACATATTGAACCAAAGCACCACTTTGGACTTTTATTTCAATGAAATCTCTCAAATTCCAACATGAATTTGTATCATGCCCATCCGCCTGATGATACTCACAATATTTGTAAGGATTCCCAGACCCTGGTTTAAGATTATCTCGATGTTGTTCAAAAAAGGGCTGGTCCTTTATTTGCTCCAGAATGGTAGCCCGATCCGTATTAAGTTGAGTATATACCTTATTCGCCTTCTGACTTGGGAAAGGTGGATGAACTACTCTCGATCCCCAACTATTGTTGTATTTCCTCTAATTCCCATCATATCGATCATTATTGCCACCATTATTCTTCTGATTACCATCAGTTTTATCCTTATCTTTATCCTTTTCCATTTTCGAAGGGCCCTGCTTCAGGCTGCTAATTGCTTCCTCTACCACAATGAAGCCTTCCGCCTTCTCAAATGCTTCAGCCAAGCTCTTCGGATGGTTGAACATCAGCTTCTTCACCAACTTTTCTGACTTCACCAAGTCCAACCCGTTCTAAAATAGACCTACAGCCTGAAGATCATCGAGGTCTGTTACTTGTCCTACTACTTCTCTGAACCTCTTAATGTATTGGCCCATAGTCTCATTCGGATACTGTCTAACCTGTGCCAATGATCTTGTAGGCTTTCCTCTCCTCTTATTGCTCCCGACCCGAGCATGGAACTTGCCACATAAATCAGCCCAGGACGAAATTGAGTTTGGAGCCAAAGTCCCCATCCACTGCCTTGCATCTTTTCTCAACGTCATCACAAAAGTCTGACACTTAGCTGCATCTGAATAGTCATAATAGTCCATCATCCTATCAAACGCCTGGTTATGGTCATACGGATCTCCTGAGCCATCGTAACTTTCCATATAAGGAAGCTTTTTATTAGGATCCACCTTCTCCCGAAGAATTTTCGAAGAGAAAGGGGATGCCTTTTTACTCGAGCTTTCTTTCACCTGCTGAACTTCTGCCAGTTGCCTCCGAAGCTCCTTCACCTCTTTAGCTAAGAGTTCAACTCCTTCTCGTTGCAAAGAGATTTTCTTTTCCGGGAACTTCTCTTCTTCTGATCAGATCGGCCCTTTCTACCCAAACTAGCTACCCTAGAACGGCTTCGTCTATGACTTCTGCTGTAGCGAGTATCCGCAGGGCAGTGTACCTCTTTGGATTCTCGGGAGTACTATCTCTTGATCTGCTTTGTCGTCTATCCTTCTCGCTATGCCGAGAATACTCAAGGCGAGGTGCCTTCTTTGAACTCTGAAGCGTACGTCCTTTTGATCTATTTCTTCGTCTGCTCTTGTCACCACCCCGAGAATCTTTAGGGCGAGGTGCCCTCTTTGGATCTTCGGAGTATGACCCCTTGCTCTTCTTCGATCTCGAGAACGGTTATGAGACGTGCTTTCAAACTGAATGGGCTAATCATATCTCCCTGTTCGCCTTTTCAGAGACCTGCCATGCTCTTTAGGTTGAGCATAACTAGATGCCTCATCTTCCATTCCAGCCATATAAACCATCTATTTGTCAATCTCCTCCCTTTGTTGCAGAAGCACTTTTAAAGCTTTATCAGTTTCTTGTGCCATCTTGGCCAGATTAGATGCCTTGTCTGCCTGACCTTCTCAGCGTTGGGTTCTAGGCGGTGTACCTTCTACCCTTTTCTGATCCTTGTCAGGCCCTTTATTGGTAGTGAAAAATAACTTCTTTCTGACATCATCATGGTATTTTGCATGAGACCTTGTCGGGGTGTCCTGTGACCCAAGTCTGTCATGGATGCTCTTCGACAGTCCCAACCTATCTTTAACAGAAACTCTCTGTTAAGATGAACTCACTGTTGTTGGCTGCCCTTCAGCTGTGATTGTCTTATTTTTCACCATGACTTCTGATGTAGGATGCACAATAAATGTGATTGAAAACCAGACACACTACAAAAGGCCCTCCTTCTAGCGCCAATGTTAACGCCAAGATCTTTCCATGCGCCTCAATCACCGAAAAACGCGTTCAATCCAGCACAGAAAATGAGTCAGCACCGAGAGCTTGGCGACTTGGGCCGCCGGGGGATAGCTCTAGTGTGAGAATCAATACAAGCCAGAAGTAAGGTTAACAATGGAGGTTGTGTGCTCTATTGTCTGTAATGAAAGTTGCATGTTACCTCTTTTCTATGTAGTGCTCTGTACTTATTGTGATGACCCCAAAACAGGTTTACATCACCCATTTTGAGTCGCCAGATACAAGGTACTGAATTCAAATACAACTTAATAATACAACTATCGTATATAATATGACAAAACATAAACTGTTAGTTTGAATAGTCCTCTCCAACTGTCCGTCCGTCTGAGGATGATATGCCGAGCTAAATCGTAAGTCTGTGCCCATAGCTTTTTGCAAACTAACCCAAAATCGTGAAGTGAATCATGGGTCTCGATCAGAAACTATGGATACCGGCATACCATGCAGTCTTACAATCTCATTTATGTACATACGAACAAGACGTTCAAGTGTATAAGTTTTTCGTATCGGTAAGAAATGAGCAGACTTGGTCAATCTATCAACAATGACCCAAATCGCATCTATGCCTTTAGAAACCTTAGGAAGAACGGTAACGAAATCCATGGTAATGTGTTCCCACTTCCATTCTGGAATTTCAAGTGGTTGCAATGGACCTTTTGGTACTTGATGTTCCGCTTTAACTCGTTGACAAGTTAGACACCTTGAGATAAACAGTGCTATCTCTCTCTTCATATTGCTCCACCAAAATGTATGACGAAGATCATGATACATTTTGGTACTCCCAGGATGAATTGCAAACGGTGTGTTGTGTGCCTCCATTATGATTTTATACTTTAAATCAGGGTCATTAGGAACACAAAGTCTGGAGTTGACTCGAAGTATTCCTTCTTCATCGATTCTTACTTTCGGCATAGCACCTTCTTGCACTTTCTTCCTCATACGCATCAGCTCCAGGTCTGTAGCTTGAGCAGCTTTAACTTTATCAATTAAAGTTGGTTCTACTCGTATATTCACCATCATCACATGGGTCCCCGGAGTCTTTAACTCTATCTTCATCCTTTGCAAGTCACACAAAATGGGCTTTTGCGTTGACAATATCGCACTCGTACTTGCATATGATCTTCTACTCAATGCGTCAGCTACCACGTTCGCTTTTCAAGGATTGTATTGGATGGTATGATCATAATCTTTCAACAGTTCAAGCCAACGTCGTTGTCGCATGTTGAGTTCTTTTTTAGTAAAGAAATATTTGAGGCTTTTATGATCCGTAAAGATCTCCACTTTCTCCCCATACAAGTAATGCCTCCAAATTTTAAGTGCGAAGACAACGACTGCTAACTCTAGATCATGAGTAGGATAATTCTTCTCATATTATTTGAGTTTTCTTGAGGCATAGGCTATGACTTTCCCATGTTGCATGAGAACACATCCCAACCCTTTTCCCGAAGCATCACTGTAGATGACAAATCCCTCCGAGCTAGATGGTATTGTCAAAACAGGTGCTGAAATGAGTCTCCTCTTGAGTTCTTGAAAACTCTTCTCACATTCTTCGCTCCAACCGAACTTTGTATATTTCTGAGTCAGCTGAGTTAATGGAGTAGTGATTCGAGAAAATCCTTCCACGAATCTCCGATAATAACCAGCTAAACCGAGAAAGCTACGTACTTTGGTCACTGATTTAGGTTGCTCCTAGCTTTGAATAGCTTCAATCTTTGCCGGGTCAATAGATATTCCATGACTTAATACTACGTGCCCAAGGAATGCTACTTCCTCAAGCCAGAACTCGCATTTTTTCAACTTGGCATAAAGCTTGTATTCACAAAGCTTTTGGAGTGTCAGCCGCAAGTGTTGCTCATGATCTTCACGGCTTTTGGAATAAATAAGGATGTCATCAATAAAGATTTACCACAAAGTGATCCAAATATTCCTTGAATACTCGGTTCATCATATCCATGAAGGCGGCGGAGAGCATTAGTCAATCCAAAGGACATGACTAGAAATTCATAATGCCGTCATTTCAGTTCTCGAAAGCCGCCTTTGGAATGTCATCGGTTTTAATCTTCAATTGGTGATATCCTAACAAAGATCAAATTTTGAAAAGAATTTGGCTCCTTGCAACTGGTCAAACAGGTCATCAATACGTGGCAATGGGTACCTATTTTTGATGGTGACATGATTCAACTCCCGATAATCAATACAAAGTCGCATACTCCCATCTTTCTTCTTCACGAATAGAATAGGAGCACCCCAAGGAGACGTACTAGGACGAATGAAACCAATGTCTAATAATTCCTGCAATTGGGTCTTTAACTCCTGAAGTTCAATAGGAGCCATTCGATATGGGGCTTTGGAAATGGGTTTTGTACCAGGTTCAAGGTCAATACAAAATTCAATTTCATACTCTGGGGGTAGGCCAAGAAGTTCTTCTGGGAATACATCTGGAAATTTATTAACAATAGAAATATCGTTCAAAACTGACGTATTTTTGTTTAAATCTGTGACATGAGCTAAGAAAGCTTGACATCCATTTTTCAATAAATGAATAGCTTTATGGCTTGAAATGTCTGTGATTGATTTTAATGGTTTGGTCGCTTGAATTCGCATAATAGGATGATTAGGAATATGAAAACTAACAACCTTACGAAATCAATCAATTTTTGCATAATGCGTAGTTAACCAATCAATCCCTAGAATTACGTCAAACGCAAGTATTTTTAAAGAAATAAGATCGACAGGTAATGTGCGGTTACCGATTTGAACCAAACAAGACTTATAAACAGTGGATGTAATGAAGGTTTCTCCCAACGGAGTTTCCACAGATAAGTCAAAGTCTAATTTCTCCGGAGTCAAATTTAATCGTTGAGCTCAAGTAAGAGAAATAAAAGAATGGGTAGAACCGGTATCAAATAAAGTATTGACTTCGCTAGAGTTTATGATAAGCTTACCCGTGATGACCTCATTCGGGTTCCTTGCTTTCTGGGAGGTCATAACAAATGCTCTTCCTTGCACTACCGGCTTTGACTTTTCTGGGATGAACTTTGGTGCCTCCATCCTAGCTGAACTTGTCTTCGGTGAACGACAAAATCGGTCTAAGTGACCTTCTCTTCCATAATTATAACATGTTTTGACTGCAGATCGCTGTAGCTTTGGACCGATGTGTCCCTCCCTCCGCATTTGAAGCATATGATAGGTGGTCGTTCTCCTTCCTTAACAACGGGTCTTTGATGTCGACGCCTTTCCATCATCATTGAATCTCCTCTTCTTGAAATGTCCATTCTTATTATTTTGGCCCCGATTACCACCAAAGTGGTTACCATTTCGCATGTTGATTCCTCCACGCTTGTTGTCACCGCTTCGATGATCGCTCTCACCGGTATTATCATTTTGCCACCGCTTCTTTTTGGTTGCGTTGACTCGTTATCGCGCTCCACTAATCGAGCCCTATTTACAACATCTGAATACAAACACACGCTTTATGAGAAATAAGATGTTGACGTATCTCCGGCTTCAAACCTCTTAAAAACATCCGCGTCATTCTCTCTTCATTATCCACCAAGTAGGACACAAACCAGGACAACTCGGCAAACTTGGCTTCGTACTGCGACACGGTCATATTATTTTGCTCCAACTTGGTGAATTCTACCTCTTTTATATGATGAATACTTTCGGGAAAGTACTTGTCATTGAATAGTTCTTGGAACTTTTCCCAAGACATCTTCAGTGTAGCAAGTTGAGTACGCTTTACCGATTTCCACCAGTAATCTGCCTCTCCTCGCAACATAAAGGCGGTAAAGGAAACCTTTTGCTCCTCGAAGCATCCCAAGACATAAAATATCTTGGTGATCTATTTTATCCATGCTTCCGCCTTAAGTGGTTTTGGCTCTCCAATAAACTTCGGTGACCGTCCGAGAGTTTCCAGTGTTTTCACCTATATTTTGGACAGGAGCCGCTCTCGCCTGCTGTTGCATGAATTGCATAAAGCCTCTGAACATTCCATCATTCATCATTTGGTCAGTGTTGTTGTTTGTATGAGGATTGTCACCTTCCTGATGCACATTATCCTGATTATTGATATGTGGTGAATCAACGGTCGCCTGTGCTCCATTGCTATTCTCAACATTCTCGGATGTCATTTTCAGATACTGCCACAAAACAAAAGGTTAATTGACATGTAACATATTATCCCTATATTCTGACCGACCAATTAAATACCAAAAAAAAAACTTAGGTAGGTCATACTAGCGAAGGAATTCCCCGTCTCTCCCCTCCTAGTTCTATTCTCACATCTTAGCCAGGGATCATATCCCTAAGCTTTGATACCAACTGTGACGCCCCCAAATCAGGTTTACATCACCCATCTTAAGTCGCCAGATACAAGGTACTGAATTCAAATACAACTTAATAATACAACTGTCGTATACAATACGACAAAACATAAACTGTGAGTTTGAATACAAATATTGTCTACTAGAGAGTATACAAACTTAAAAGGAGTCCTCATTAAAATTTTTATCACGCTATTTCACAGAATAGTGAGGACTACTAATTCACCATCTAGGACCATCACTCTGTTCCCCGACTAGTTCCAGCTACGTTCTCATTTCCTGAAGAGAACAGTGAAAGAAAGGGTGAGCTCAACTAGCCCAGTAAGAAATATTATGACTAAGATAATGCAGAATAATTTATCGTTAGCCTTCAACAATGTTAAACTGATAAAATTTAATAAATATCAAGTTTAACTGCAGCGGAACAAGCAATCCATTAGAAGAGTCAAGTAGAGAATAAAATCTACTATCTTCTATGATTTAAAAGGTTTTTCATCACTTTTATCGTTGGGACTCAGCTTAATAAATAATCCACATCATTGAATCACCCCTGCACTACGGCCAAGGATATTCTTTAGTATCACGACCACAAATTATCCATGCACTACGGGCCAAGGACATTCGTGTATTCATTAATGGTCATAATCATGCCAGCAACTATCCATCAATGCACTACGGGCCAATGAGGACTTTTACCACATCATTTGTAACGTTACGGTCATGATTACACCGAATAATCCTCAGTCATAATCATACCAAGTCCATCTATGCACTATAGGCCACAGATGACTTTCAACAAAATATAAACATGAGGATGATGATAATGATATAAGAATTCAATAAAACAAGTTCAAGAATTAATTTATCCAGGAACTAATAACGTCCAAATTGTCAACATGATACTTCTTTGTAGAGTAAAACTCAAGAATGCTCAGAAGAATATTTCCATGAAAAGATACTGGATGAAGTGCAAATATCAAGGATATTCCACTAATTTCATGGAGTATAGAAGTCAAAGTTTTAACCAACTGAGTATAATAAAGAATGGAATAACAAAAGAAATCACCATGCATGCGATAGACCGCACATGCAGGTTATTCTAACAGAATAATAAATAACGGAACCAGGTCCGGCATAAAACGCATACGCATGTGATATTCCAATGTAATAATAAAGATCGAACTGGTCCCACCGTAAAACGCATGCATGTGATATTCCAATAGAATAATAAAGAATGAAATAACAGAAGAATTTCACCAAGTATAGGGTAGCCCGCGTATATAGGTTATTCCAACAGAATAAAAAATAATGGAATAACAGAAGTTCTCTTCATGAATACAAAAGAAATAATACCTCCTACCGTAAAAGAAACTAAATATAAGAGTAGGGAAGTAGCAGAATACTTTTCTATAGTTTCTCTATAATTTCTCTCTCTAAAGTTTTAGTGAATTCGTAAGAAATAATGAAGGAATGAGCTTCTATTTATAGGAGAATGGACTGAATAGTAACTAATTCATGAACGGTCCAGATTGATTTACTTTTAAACGGATGGTCTATATTGGTTTACTATTAAAACTTAAAGCAATAGTCCATACTGATTTACTATTAAACCTTTAAACCAGTGATCCATATTGATTTACTATTATAACTATCCACCAGCGGTCCATATTGATTTACTATTATATCTTCAACCAACGGTCTGAAAAATTAGCACATCTCCTCATGGAATAATATTGTACCCAAAAATAATTTGGACCGAAAAGAAATATATTTTACGGGTGAATAGTACTCCGTGAATAGTAACTCGTGAATAGTAACTCATGAATAGTAACTCATGAATAGTAACTTGTGAATAGTAACTCGTGAATAGTAACTAATGAATAGTACTCCGACACGAAAAGTGTCCCGAATTCCCGATTGAACAATATATCCTCCAAACATCAATTATTATCGAAACAAATGTCGATTTCCACTAACACAAATAATTCCAACACTATAAAATTTATCTTTAACCAACACGAACTTATTCATCATTAATATTATAATTCACAATATTTAACAACTAGGTCGTTCACAGGAAAGAGGGGGCTTTCCGATAAGGATTTCTCCTTATTGGCGCACAATTAGGTGACCAAACCTCTCCTTGACAGAACTTCTAGACATTGTCAATATTGCAAATAATAATATGAATAACTTTGTCGTCTCAATCATTGATTTAATAATATATCATATTATGCATATGATACTGTAACAATAATTGAATTAATAATATGAGAGATATGATGCATCAATTACTATAGCAATAATTGAGTATAACTGAGTGACTTCTCACGTAAGCATCAATAATCAATACCGTGTGCTACTGTACTTTTAACACCGGGTGTTTCAACAGTTAACGGTAAAACTTCCGCTGTTATTTCATAAAGTATTTTTGTCGTTTTCTAACTACGACAATACTTCCGTTAGGTCAACCATGATTGTCGTGCGTCATTTAATATTCCTGTTAAAACGAATATTCCCCAACCAATCGAATATTATATAACCACTTGCTTACTTTGCAAAATTTGTATATATTACCCACAACTATAACATTATATCAAATCAACACCATAATATTCAAAAATGTAATTCGAGAAAATTATTCTTTATTCATAAAAGTTGGGGTCTTACACTTATGTTAGTCTCACCGCCTTGCATGCAACATCTCTCGTGACATCATCATCTTACATGCAATCTTTATCCCCAAATCACATCAATGTTCCCCACTAACCCAAGATTATGTCAAATCCTTATTTAATTAAGGTGTTGGATTCATAGTCGCTGTCCACTACAATATCTTGGATTAATTACATATTTTAGTACATTTTTAGAAATAAGTACAATAATGGTGCATCCATAAAATAATTACAAAAGTAATACACTTTCCCATATTTATTTACAATATTAGTGCAATTAGGATTTCTTAATTTAGGGAATTAGTATGCAATTAGGATTCCTTAATTTAGGGGATTAGTATCGGTGGACTGACATGACAAATCTCCTTTATCTCCTCTGTTGATTCTCCTATTGAAAGGTATTCAAGTTTTCTGCGAATTCTGTTTATAATTTTCAGTCCTCTAGAAGGAACAGGTTGATCTAACTCTTCAAATTATGCAGTTACTCGGGTGGAGGTAAGATATAAATATCTTATGAATTTTAACTAATATTGAAACAGTTATTTAACCTCATCTTCCATATAGGTTTACGAAACTATAGTCAGGCAAAGAATTTGGCCCACGAGTTCATGCTCCATGGTAATATTATTAACTTAATATAGCCAAAATAATAATTATCATGTCTCTTCGAAGTGTAGATATGTTCCAACTAAAGCTAGCAAGAGAATGAAGGAAATCTGCAAGGAATTACAAATTCTACCAAGGGGTATCGTCAGTAAATGCCATATTGCAATGGAAATGGGAGAAGTCAAGAATGATGACTTAGTGGGTTTTTGGAAAGCTACATTTGGAAATGTAGGCAGTGCTGGTGGTGGCATATTCGTCCCAATGCTTACCTTGATTATTGGATTTGATCCAAAATCAGCAACTGATAGAAGAGATTGGTAACCAAACCTTCATACCAAGGTTACCAATCCACCTCCACACTTGCAGTTTTTTCATAGTGCAGTTAGTAACCAAACCTTTATACCAAGGTAACCAAACCGTCATACCAAGGTAACCAATCCACCTCCACACCTTTAGTTTTTTCATAGTGTAGTTGGTAACCAAACCTTCACACCAAGGTAACAAAACCTTCATACCAAGGTAACTAATCCACATCCACACCTACAGTTTTTTCATAGTGCAGTTGGTAGCCAAACATTCATACCAAGGTAACCAATTCAGTGATATTAGGTTACCAAATTATTTTGAATGTGATAAAGTTGGTAGCCAAACCTTCATGCAATGGGTAGCCAAACCTTCATACCAAGGTAACCAATTCAGTTTTATTATGTGACGCCCCTAAAATAGGTATACATCACCTATTCTGAGTCGCCAAATACATGGTATAGAAACAAATACAACTTCAGTAATACAATTATCATGCAAAATACGACAACACATATACTGTGAGTTTGAGTACAAATATTGTCTAATAGAGAGTATAAAAACTCAAAAGGAGTCCTCATTACAATTATTGATACACTATTTTACAAAAATAGTGAGGACTACTAAACAACTATCTTGAATCATCACTCCATGCCCCGGCTAGTTCCTGCTAAATTCTCTCCTCCTGAGAAGAACAATGGAACAAAAAGGAAAAGGGTGAGCTCAACTAGCCCAGTAAAGAATATTATGACTAAGATAATATACAACAAATTATCATTAGTCTTCAACAGGGAAAATCTGATAAAATATAAGTTTTAGATCAACAACTGCAGCGGAAACATCAATCCATTAGAAGAGTCAAGTAGAGAAAGAATTCTATTATCTTCTAAGATTTAAAAGTCCATCATCAATATTTTATCCCTTTAACATACATCTTGAATCAAATATTCATCTTTACACTATAGGACAAAGATATTCATTTGTATCATTAGTTGGTCATGTTCATCTCAACACCTGTTCATCTTTGCACTATGGCCAAAGATATTCATTAGGTAATCATTCATCTTTGCACTACAGGCCAAAGATATTCATTAATATCATCATTTAGAACTGAGGATGATAAAAAATATCTTAAGGAAAACGAATCCAGTGAAATAAAAGAACAAATATTAGAAACAGTTTATCCAAGATCAATAATACTCCATAATAACCAATTTTGAAGCAGAATTCAAAAATAAAGATCAAAACATGGATACAATCAAAGATAGTAACCATAATAGACATCTTTGACAAAAAGAAGAAAATTTCATTTTTCGGTGAATAGTACCGTATTCGTGAATAGTGCCGTATACGTGAATAGTAACCCCAACACAAAAAGTTCCAAATTTGATAAAAAGTTCAGACCAATATTTCGACATAATGATATTAAAGAAATAATATCATTTACGAAGAAAATAACATCCCTTACCTCGCAAAGACAGTACTTCTGACTAGAATACTAGATATAGTGTTGATGGAACTTGCACTTTATAGCAACACTCAAAGTACTAAAATACTCACAAAATACGCTCGATATTATAGAGAGAGAAAGAGAGAAAACTTATGAATTTTGGTGTAATTTTTAATTCTAACTAAGCACCCTATTTATAGGAAAATGCTTAGAACGCCATAGCAGACTAACCTGCTACCTGATGGCTTTACCTACTACTATTCAAGCCTACCACATTTGAATAAAAATCTCAGCACATTTTCACCAACCAAAAGTGGGGCCCACCAATGTTTTAATAAAAATTATTTTATTTTCCGAAACTTCAACAATTCATAATAAATAGCCCTTTTATCAAAAAAATTCAAATCTCATGTGTTTCCCATAGGAAATTTAATTCTCTACAACTTTGTAGAAGAAAGTTTTTCCAAATTCCAATCAAAAAATACCCAAAATCCACATACGGATAATTTTTAACACCTTTATTTCGACAAAATACTAGATAAAACACCTCAGTATTAATTCCTTCAATTATAACCACAATAAAATAAATATATCCCTCATTTATATCCACATAAAATAAATATTTCCTTATCATATAAATTAATAATTAATTATTCACAAATAATATTACAGAATCACAATTATGACAACCAGGCCGTTCCCAAGAAAGAGGGAGCTTTCCGTTAAGGATTTCTCCTTACTGGCGTGCAATTAGGTGACCAAACCTCTCCTTGATAGAACTTTCTAGACATTGCCAATAATGCTATCTCATAATATTTTTCAAATAATATGAATTATTGATCTGATAATGGGAAATACTGTGCAGTGACAATTATTGAAACAACAATAATATAAAATATCAACGCAACAATTATTGAACCAATAAATAAAATATTGAACAGTAATTACTGTAACAATTATTGAGTAGTGCCTTCTTACGTAAGAATCAATAATTCAACAATACTGTGCAAAACCGTGTGCTACTTTGTAACCACGCGTATTACTATATTTTAACCACTGGGTATTCCAACAGTGTTAACGGTAACAACTACACCGTTATTTGTAAAAACTCAAATTTGTCATTTTCTTCATCCGATCATTATCCGTTATGGGGCCCACAAATTGCTACGCTGTCGTACAAACATTTCCCCACAGAAAGAATATTCCACGACCAAACGAATATTCCCCGACAAATGAATATTTTATAACCACTTGCTTATTTTGAAAATTTTGCACATTTCACCCATAACCAAAGTATTATATCAAATTAATACCTTATTATTCACAATAATAAATAGAGGAAATTTGATTTTATTTATAATAAGTTGGGGTCTTACAACCTCCCCTCCTTATGAAATTTTATCCTCGAAATTGACGTACGTACCTGGTGTTTCGAAAAGGTGAGGATACCTCGCTTTCATTTCTGATTCCAACTCCCAGATCATTTCTTCAATAATATGGTTTCTCCACAAAACCTTAACTTGTGGTATAACCTCCATGCGTAGGACATGTTCTTTCCTATCCAAGATCTTAATAGGTACCTCCTCGTAAGTTAAATCTTTGGCTATCTCGTCTAGTTCTAACTCAATAATGTGGTTCGGATCTTTAACATATTTACGAAGTATAGATATGTGAAAAACATTATGAACACGATACATACTTGGAGGTAATGCGAGTCTGTAATGCGAGTCTATAGGCCACATTTCCTATTTGGTCAAGAATTTCAAATGGACCAACAAATCGTGGATTGAGCTTTCCTCTCTTCCCAAATCTTGTAACTTCCTTCCATGGTGACACACGTAACAATACATGATCCCCAATATTAAATTTCACGTCCTTTCGATGAAGATCCGCATAACTCTTTTGTCGATTCTGTGTTGTTTGTATACGTTGTCGAATCGTTTGGATCTTCTCTGTAGTCATTCGTACCAACTCTGGTCCCAACAATGTTGCTTCTCCCACCTCATCCCAACATACTAGAGAGCGACACTTTCGTCCATATAATGCTTCAAATGGAGCCACACCTATACTTGCCTGATAACTGTTGTTGTATGAGAATTCCACCAATGGTAGGTACTTATCCCAACTCCCTTTGAAATCCAGGACACAGAGTCTTAATAGATTTTCAAGAGTTTGAATAGTCCTCTCTGATTTCCCGTCTGTTTGAGGATGGTATGCCGAACTAAATCGTAAATCCGTGCCCCTAGCTTTCTGCAAGCTAACCCAAAATTGTGAAGTGAATCTTGGGTCACGATCCGAAACTATGGATACTGGCATGCCATGCAATCTTACAATCTCATTTACGTACATACTAGCAAGACGTTCAAGGGAATAAGTCTCACGTATAGGAAAGAAATGGGCAGACTTGGTTAATCTATCAACAATGACCCAAATCGCATCTATGCCTTGAGAAACCTTGGGAAGACCCGTAACGAAATCCATAGTAATGTGTTCCCACTTCCATTTCGGAATCTCAAGTGGTTGTAATGGACCCTTTGGCATTTGATGCTCCGCCTTTATACGTTGACAAGTTAAACACCTCGAGATAAACTCCGCGATCTCTCTTTTCATATTGGTCCACTAAAATGTATGTCGAAGATCATGATACATTTTGGTACTTCCAGGATGGATTGCAAACGGTGTGTTGTGTGCCTCCATCATGATTCTATGCTTCAAGTCAGAATCGTTAAGAACACAAAATCTGGAGTTGACTCGAAGTATTCCTTCTTCATCGATTCTTGCTTCTGGAATAGAACCTTCTTGCACTTTCTTCTTCATACGCATCAGCTCCATGTCCGTAGCTTTAGCAGCTTTAACTTTATTGATTAAAGTAGGTTCTACTCGTATGTTTGATATCATCACGTGGGTACTTGGAGCCTTCATCTCTATCTCCATCCTTTGCAAGTCATACAAAATGGGCCTTTGTGTTAACAACATTGCACTCATACCCGCATATGATCTTCTGCTCAATGCGTCAGCTACTACGTTCGCTTTTTTAGGATGATATTGGATGGTATGATCGTAATCTTTTAGCAGATCGAGCCAATGTCGTTGCCGCATGTTGAGTTCCTTTTGGGTGAAGAAATATTTGAGGCTTTTATGATCTGTATAGATCTCCACTTTCTCCCCATACAGGTAGTGTCTCCAGATCTTCAACGCGAAAACGACTGCTGCCAACTCTAAATCATGAGTAGGATAATTCCTCTCATATTCTTTGAGTTGTCACGAGGCATAGGCTATGACTTTCCCATGTTGCATGAGAACACATCATAACCCTTTGTTCGAAGCATCGCTGTAGATAACAAATCCATCCGAACCAGATGGTATTGTCAGAACAGGTGCTGAAATGAGTCTTCTCTTGAGTTCTTGAAAACTCTTCTCACAATCCTCGCTCCAACCGAATTTTATATCTTTACGAGTCAGCTGAGTTAACGGAGTAGCGATTCAAGAAAATCCTTCCATGAATCTCTGATAATAACCAACTAAGCCCAAAAAGCTACGTACTTCGGTCACCGACTTTGGTTGCTCCCAACTTTGTATGGATTCAATCTTCGCCAGGTCGACAGATACTCCATGTTTTGACACCACATGCCGAAGGAATGCTACTTCCTCAAGCCAGAACTCGCATTTCTTCAGCTTGGCATATAGCTTGTTATCACGAAGCCTTTTCAGTACCAGCTTCAAATGGTGCTCATGATCTTCACGGCTTTTGAAATAGATGAGGATGTCATCAATAAAGACAACAACGAACTGATCCAAATATTCCTTGAATACACAGTTCATCATATCCATGAAAGCAGCAGGAGCATTAGTCAATCCAAAAGACATGACTAAGAATTCATAATGCCCGTACCGAGTTCTGAAAGCAGTCTTTGGAATATCCTCAGTTTTAGTCTTCAGCTGATGATATTCAGAACGAAGATCGATCTTTGAAAAGAATTGTGCTCCTTGCAACTGGTCAAACAAGTCATCAATACGAGGTAGCGGATACCTATTCTTGATAGTGACATGATTCAATTCTCGGTAGTCGATACAAAGTCGCATACTCCCGTCTTTCTTCTTTACGAATAACACAGGAGCACCCCAAGGAGATGTACTAGGATGAATAAAATCGATGTCCAACAACTCCTGTAGTTGGACCTTTAACTCCTGAAGTTCAATAGGAGCCATTCGATATGGGGTTTTAGAAATGGGCTTTGTACCAGGTTCAAGGTCAATAAAGAATTCAACTTCACGTTCTGGGGGTAGACCGGGAAGTTCTTCAGGAAATACGTCAGAAAATTTACTAACAACGAAAATAGCATTCAAATCTGACGTGTTTTTGTTCAAGTCTGTTGACATGGGCTAAGAAAGCTTGACATCCATTTTTCAATAAACGAATAACTTTATGGCTTGATATGACAGTGATTGACTTTCATGGTTTGGTTGTTTGAATTTGCATAATTGGTTGGTTAGGAATATGAAAACTAACAACCTTACGAAAATAATCAATTTTAGCATGATGTGTGGTTAACCAATCAATCCCTAAAATCACATCAAATACAAGAATTTTCAACGAAATAAGGTCGGTAGGTAATGTGATGGTACCGACTTGAATCAAGCAAGATTTATAGACAGCCGATGTAATAAAAGTTTCTCCTAACGGAGTCTCAACAGATAAGTCAAGGTCTAATTTCTCCGGAGTCAAGTTTAAACGTTGAGCACAGGCAGGAGAGATAAAAGAATGGGTAGAACCGGTATCTAATAAGGTATAAACTTCGCAAGAGTTTATGATTAGCTTACCCGTGATCACCTCGTTTGGGTTCCTCGCGTTTTGTGCAGTCACGACAAATGCCCTTCCAGGAACCACCGACTTGGACTTGTCCGGGACAGCCTTTGGAGTCACCATCCCTGTTAAACTTGGTTTCGCAACTAGACAATCTCTAGCTATATGACCTTCCTTTCCACAGTTGTAACACACCTTGGATTGTTGTGGGCAGTTTGGGGTGATGTGTCCCTCTTTCCCGCATTTGTAACAAACGATCGGTGCTCGTTCTCCTCCCCTAGAAATAGTTGATGTTTGTGCTGACGTCTTCACGTTATCATTGTTGTACCTCCTTTTCTTGAAATCTCCTCCCGACTCGCTCCTTCTATTATCACGGCCACGATTACCACCAGAGTGGTTACCGCTTTTGTCCGAATGTTTTCCTCCCTGCTGATTTTCATTGCTCCGATGACTGCCGCCACCGATATGACCCTGGTTGTGGTCCCTTGGTTGAACATACTCATTATCTCGCTCTAATAATTGAGCCATGTTTACAACATATGAATATAAAGAAAATTTATGAGAGATAAGATATTGCCGAATATCGGGCTTAAGACCTCTCAGAAACATCCTTGTCATTCGTTCCTCATTTTCGACCAAATGAGGTATAAACCTGGATAACTCTACAAACTTCGCCTCGTCTTTGGGACAAATCGTATTGTTTTGTTCCATTTGATAAACTCCACCTCCTTCATATAGCATGAATACTTTCAGGAAAGTACTTGTCATTAAATAGTTTCTGAAATGTTTCCCAAGACATGTTGAGTGCGACTGGCTGGGTACGCTTAACAGACTCCCACCAGTAGTCTGCCTCACCGTGGAACACAAAGGTGGCGAATGGAACCTTCTGTTCCTCCGTGCATCCCAAGATATTGAATATCTTGGTAATTTGCTTGACCCACATTTCCGCCTTGATCGAATTCAGCTTTCCCTGAAATTCTGGTGGTTCCAACTCCTTGAACTGCTTGGCTGTGACAAGTCGCGCATTCCTATAATTTCCACCCGTATTCTGTGCACGAGTCTCCCTCGTCTAATTTTGCATGAACTGCAAAAAGCTTCTAAACATCCCATCATTCATCATTTGTTCGGTAGTGTTGTTTACAGGAGGAATATTTCTTTCAGTTGCGTTCCCACAGGTGGTGATCAAAGGTGTCTCCACGGTCTCATTCACTCCATTATTAACGTTCTCAGCTGCCATTCTTAAATACTGTCATAAAACAAGGGTTAATAGTTATGTCATATATTATCCCTATACTCTGACCGACCAAATAAATACCAAATAAACTTAATCAGGTCATACTAGCGAAGGAATTCCCGCCTCTCCCTCATAGTTCTTGTCTCACATCTCGGCCGGGGATCATATCCCTAAGCTCGATATTAAATCGTGACGCCCCCAAAATGTGTATACATCACCTATTCTCGAGTCGCCAAATACATGGTATAGAAATAAATACAACTTCAGTAATACAATTGTCGTGCAAAATACGACAACACATATACTTTGAATTTGAATACAAATATTGTCTAATAGAGAGTATAAAAACTCAAAAGGAGTCCTCATTACAATTATTGATACACTATTTTACAAAAATAGTGAGGACTGCTAAACAACTATCTTGAATCATCACTCCATACCCCTATTAGTTCTCGCTAAATTCTCTCCTCCTGAGAAGAACAATGGAACAAAAAGGAAAAGGGTGAGCTGAACTAGCCCAGTAAAGAATATTATGACTAAGATAATATACAACAAATTATCATTAGTCTTCAACAGGGAAAATCTGATAAAATATAATAGACAACAAGTTTTAGATCAACAAATCTGCAATGAAACATCAATCCATTAGAAGAGTCAAGTAGGGAAGAATTCTACTATCTTCTAAGATTTAAAAGTCCATCATCAATATTTTATCCCTGTAACATCAATCAATATACATCTTGAATCAAATATTCATCTTTGCACTACAGGCCAAAGATATTTATTTGTATCATCAGTTGGTCATGTTCATCTCAACACCTGTTCATCTTTGCACTACGGCCAAAGATATTCATTAGGTAATCATTCATCTTTGCACTACAGGCCAAAGATATTAATTAATATCATCTTTTAATACTGAGGATGATGAAAGATATCTTAAGAAAAATGAATCCAGTGAGATAAAAGAACAAATATTAGAAACAATTTATCCAAGATCAATAATACTCCCTAATAACCAATTTTGAAGTAGAATTCAAAAATAAAGATCAAAACATGGATACAATCAAAGATAGTAACCATAATAGACATCTTAGACAAAAAAAGAAAAAAATTTTTTTTGAATAGTGTCGTATTCGTGAATAAAGTCCGATACGTGAATAATAATAACCTCGACACAAAAAGTTTCAAATTTGATAAAAAGTTCGGACCAATATTTCTAAGATAATGATATTGAAGAAATGATATCATTTACGAAGAAAATAGCATCCCTTACCTCGGAAAGACAGTACTTCTGACTGGAATACTGAATATAGTGCTAAAGGAACTTGCACCGTATAGCAACACTCAAAGTACAAAAACACTGACAAAATACGCTCGATATTATAGAGAGAGAAAGAGAGAAAACTTATGAATTCTGGTGTGATTTTCAATTTTAACTAAGCACCCTATTTATAGGAAAATGCTTAGAACGCCATAGCAGACTAACCTACTACCTGATGGCTTTACCTACTACTATTCAAGCCTACCACATTTGAATAAAAATCTCAGCACATTTTCACCAACCAAAAGTGGGGCCCACCCATGTTTTAATAAAAATTATTTTATTTTCCGAAACTTCAACAATTCATAATAAATAGCTCTTTTATCAGAAAAATTCAAATCTCATGTGTTTTCCATAGGAAATTTAATTCTCTACAACTTTGTAGAAGAAAGTTTTTCCAAATTTCAATCAGAAAATACCCGAAATCCATAAACGGATAATTGTTAATACCTCTATTCCGACAAAATACTGATAAAACACCTCAGTATTAATTCCTTCAATTATAACCACAATAAAATAAATATATCCCTAATTTATATCCACATAAAATAAATATTTCCTTATCATATAAATCAATAATTAATTATTCATAAATAATATTACAGAATCACAATTATGATAACCAAGCCGCTCCTGTGAAAGAGGGCTTTTCCGATAAGGATTTCTCCTTCTTGGCCCAAGAATTAGGTGACCAAACCTCTCCTTGATGTAACTTTCTAGACATTGCCAATAATGCTATCTCATAATATTATTCAAATAATATAAATTATTGATCCGATAATGGGAAATAATCGTGTGCGTTGACAATTATTGAAATAATAATAATATAAAATATCAACGCTAAATTATTGAACTAATAAAATAAAATATTGAATAAAGAATTATCGTAACAATTATTGAGTAGTGCCTTCTTACGTAAGAATCGATAATTCAACAATATCATGCAAAACCGCAGTAAGCTTCTTTGTGCAACCACGCCAGACATCGTATTTTAACCACTGGGTATTCCAAAAGTGTTAATTCAGAATAACTACGCCGTTATTTGTAAAAACTCAAATTTGTCATTTTCTTCATCCGACCATTATCCGTATGGGGCCCACAAATGGTCAAGACCGTCGCATTTAATATTCCCGAAGCGAAAGAATATTCCACGACCAAATGAATATTCCCCGACAAATGAATATTTTATAACCACTTGCTTATTTTGAAAATTTTGCACATTTCACCCATAACCAAAATATTATATCAAATTAATACCTTATTATTCACAATAATAAATAGAGGAAATTTGATTTTATTTATAATAAGTTGGGGTCTTACATATTAAGTTACCAATTTATTTTAAATGTGATGCAGTTGGTAGCCAAACCTTCATGCAGTTGGTTGCCAAACTTTCAGACCAAGGTAACCAATTCATACTGTAGCAAGTGTGGAGGTAGATTGGTTACTTTTGTATAAAAGTTTGGTTACCTTGGTATAAAAGTTTGGTTACCTTGGTACGAAGGTTTGGTTATCAACATTACATTACACATCACTCTCTTATCTCTCTCTTTCTTATGCAGTGTTCTTATTTTTCTTTGGACATGAAATTGGAATTGGAATTTTCGGAGTCTTGCCGGAGAATCTTGCCAATGCATGGTACTGGACAAATCAGTTTGCTTTGGAGATTATTTACCACAACCGTATGATGAATTATCATTGCAGAACCATGGAGCCAGAATTCGCTATGGCGTTTTACATTCTAGTCTACGTTGGACTCGCGGTGGGCAAGTATTTATGGACGTCGAATTACACATTCAGGGACCGTGATCGCCATTGCGAGATGATTTTGAAGAAGGAAACATGTGAAGAAGGAGATAAAGATTTGAATTTGAATTTGTTTTTGTTGTTAGATCCAAGATATTTAAATTTGAATTATTAATTATGACAGTTATTTCTCATTGATTTTAGGTTTCCTTATTAATGTGAATTGCATTATTTTTGTAATTATTTTGTGGATGTATTGTTTTTGTAATTACTCTCTAATTGTTATATATTAGTGTTAAGGACCCCAATATCTTCTAGCCCAAGCCCAAAGATAACCACATATAAATAATAGCCCAGCACTCCTAAGGCCTCAATAAGTATGGTCCAATAGGCCCAAACAATGATGACCCAACAGGGTTCAAACCTCCTTGTTGTAAAATGATAACAATGACTTAAAAGTATACAAAAATTAAAAAAATTAAAAAATAAAATACTAAAGTGAATGATACTCCTATAATATTTTTAGAATCTTTTTTTCCTTCCAACAATTTACACTAGTTCCATATGTAGACACTCAAAATTTTTTGTACTACTATCACTAACGTTGCAGGAGGACAGATTCGTCTTTTAAGAGGGAACCCTGAAAGACAATCCAAATACATACTGGATACTACCGGAAGTTCAGCATCAACCCCAGATCACACTCTGGGAGTAACAGTTCTAACCTCGGATGTAACCTCGAGGCATGCAGATCCAATACCGAACACACACCGGAGAAGACCGATTAATCTCTTGAGATAACCCCGAGGTATCCGGTCCTCGGTCCCAACCATGGAATAGCCACCAACCTTGATGATAACCCCAGGGATGCGCTTTGGCGATAACCCCAAAAATGCTTGTTTCAAATGCGACCGACTTCAATCTCGGCCACAACGAGATACACTGCACCAACCCTAAGAATAACATCGAAAAGACAAGCACACCTCAAAGGTGACAATGAGGACCTTCAAAATTGCGGCAATCCAATCTCAAATGAAGTCTCGAGCAACGTCGCTTCATCATTGAATCCGGCGATAACACCGGTGAGGGGCAACATCGTCATCTCGTCAACACGTTGCCATGTCACGTCTCTACGCAACAATGGCCCACAAGACTAACCAATCCCGAGTGACTAGTGTGCGGGGTAACGGATGAAAGTTGAAGCTTGAAGACTGGAGGGCTTCGTCCCATCTTTAATGACTTCGTACAAACTCTAATCCCATGCCATCGTACAACTCTCAACAACGGCAGTCCAAAATAGGTCTTGTATACCTCAAACGGATACCCGGATTGCACTTCTGAAAGTTCAAGTGAACATTACAGTACCTGAGTTCACGTACTTCAAGATGACCCGACCCGAAAAACCCGAGCCCACCCGGGTTTCTTCTAGTACACCTACGGCTAAAATGCCTATAAATAGAGGGCTTGGGCTTCCCATTTTGCAAGAGAAAAAGGCGAGGAAGCCCTGCCCAATTTGCTCCTCACTCACCCCATGCAGTGTACTTTCCCCTTTTAAACACCTGTGAGCTCAGATATATAGCCCTTTTGTACCTACAAAAGTCAGTGTTTACCCACTCTAAAGATATAGAAGTCTTCTTTAGCAGTCAGCTGTAAGCCTTCTCACACACTTTAGAGTCTTTCTCTTCATCTTTGCACACACCCTTCTACACGTTGAGAGTCGTGTTACTTGTTTTTGCCCGGACTTCGGTCCGTGGTTTCATTTCAGTCTATATATATATATATTCATATATCTACATTTATATATATTAACTGTGTGTCGAACTTTGTTCGATGAGCCTGAACTTCTGGCCCGTGTGTTTATTTAATTTAATATATATATATATATATATATATATATTAATTGTGTGTCGGACTCGTTCGATGAGCCTGGATTTTACATCTGGTGCGTTTATTCGCTTATATATATATATATATATATATATATATATATATATATATATATATATATGAACTGTGGTCGAACTTTGTTCGATGAGCCTGGATTTTACATCCGGTGCGTTTATTCGCTTATATATATATATATATATATATGAACTGTGGTCGAACTTTGTTCGATGAGCCTGGATTTTACATCCTATGCGCTTATTCGCTTTATATATATATATATATATATATATATATATATATATATATATATATATATTCTTCCTTAGAGTTTACTTTGTGGTAGTTGATCGCTTTATGCGACTTTATTTACATTTTGTCCCTTTGGAGTTTTTTTTTGGTGGTGGTTGGCCAAGTATTCTGACTTTATTTACGTTTCGTCCCGCTTGGAGTTTCCTCCGTGGCGGTTGATAGCTTTTAACATCTTTATTTATATTTCGGATCCCCCATGAAGGTGATTCATGGTTGATGATCATGTCTGTATATATATATTTACAGCTTATATATATATATACCTGCTTACTGCTTTCATACAAATTGTGGTATCTTGTGCGCCTAGGAATCATGTGATCACAGATTCAACCTATTGGATCTAGATTCGGTTCCCGTGATGTACATTTTCAGCTGTAAGCAGCTTGTAAATTATTCTGCGGTGTCTAAATTTCCTCAGATGGTTTCCATACCCACGAGGAAGTCGGCATTATTTTGTACATTTTTTTCGTACGGATGCCTCGCATCTGTCAAATAAAATCAATCAAGCCGAACACTTAATAAAATGGGAGTGTAAAAGGTCTCAATTACTATTGAGCATCAGGGTTTGAAAAACCTTTTTATAAAACATCATTGCTATATCTTTCTAAAAACTGAATTTATTACATAAATTCAAACCCTGTGTATATAGGTTCGAACGAGGCCTCACACTACTTCCAAATAACAGCACATTGACCTACACACACACATTCAGATAATAGTTTCTTGAAAAGAGGCGGTCACCGTAGTAACACGGATGTCGGGGGGTGCCTAACACCTTCCCCCCGCATAATCAAGTCCCCAGACTCTAATGAATCTCGGTTTCACCAATTCGTAGCAAAGGTCACATCATTGGGTCAATGTGCAAACCTTTTCTCGGTTGTGTTGGTACAACCATTTAAAAAACCAACTGGTGACTCTTAACAGTCCATCGTCGACATTATACATGTCGGACCTTTTTCACTAGTTTTTTCAAACAAATCTCACCTAAAATGAGAACACCAAAGAACAAGTAACGGAAAAAATCCCAATGTCGATAGGTGGTGACTCTGCTGGGGACACCAGTAAGCGGACTTAAGCCGCTATTTCAATCTTTTTAAAACTGTTATCTGCTTGTGTGTGGATGTTGCATTTACATTTGATGAATGTGTACGAATGAATTTCCTTATTACACTTAGTGCTTCACACCATAACTGCTTGTGATATTAGTGCTTCGCACCATATCTGCTTGTGATATTAGTGCTTCGCACATGTCATCATTTTCATACAGTGAGACGCGATGTATGTGAATGTATGTTGTGTGGTCCCTCCACCGAGGCTATCCTGGCTTGTTTGATTCTTGGACTTGTGAGAAGACTAATTCTCCGAGGCTCGGGAAAGGCACCACCCAAATTCGCTCCAAATTGAAAGACCCTGATTAACTTCCCGCTAGTAGTAGATTGCGATGATTTGGGAACTTTCACGCCAAAAAGCCGTGAGAGTAACCTAAGATAGGTCAGCCTCTGATAAACCCAAAACGGAGGAAAGTCTCTCCATGCTCTCATTTCAAATTACTTGTACTTACATTCCATATCTATCTCCATGTAATGAGAAATATGAGGAAATGTGTATACATACATATTTAACATGCTACAAAGCAGCTGACATCCGTTGTGCAGGATAAAATTCCTAAAATGGACACATCACATAGCATGTTATTATATACATTCCCTAAAGACTAAACTATGCAAGTCTCTCGCAGGGAATCAATCGGACCTATTACCCGTTCAAAGTCCAAAAAGGCAATCGGCCTACAGTCAATCATGTCGTCATCCAACCAGACTGAACTTAATCCAGTTTCTCACAAAGAATTCGACGAATTAAGCAAACAAATTATAGATTTGGCTGTCTACTCAAAGAATTACACCACCTACACAGGTCGTCGAAAATACCAGACATGCTTTGAATCCTCCACACAAGGAGGAATTCCGGCCATTACCATACACGAACCATAGTTGATATACGACCAACAAAACTCATGATGTCTTTGCCCATCCCACCGAGATCTGAACCGATGACATCAAAAAGAAAGTCCTCCAAATGGAAGAGACCCTTCGCGCTATCAAAGGAATTGGAACACACGGGAGTGTTTCATATGTTGATCTGTATATTTTTCCTGGGGTTCATTATCCAGAAAAATTTAAAACTCCTGACTTTGAAAAATATGACGGGTTAAGAGATCCTTACACACATTTAAAAGTGTTTATTGGAGAACTTGGATCTTATTTAGAGGACGAAAAGCTTAGAATGCAATTATTCCAAAAAAGTCTAACTGGAGAATCCCGTTCGTGGTATACAAGATTAGACAACTCCAAAATCCATAGCTAGGAAGAGCTAGCACATGCTTTCCTTACTCAATACAGTTTTCAAACTCAGATGGCTCCTGGAAATTATGGGAACAACCCCGGAGGGTCCATAAAAAGAAAGAAGAAGATGTTTCCCTGATATTACAAGGGCAAAAAGACAATCAAAACATGCCTATTCAAAGGAGAAACTACACTCCAATTTTCCAACCCCTGAGGGTCCAAAAAAGAAACTACAAACCCTCCAATACCAAAAGGTGGAGAAGTCAAACACCCTTGAGTGTTTACACCCTTAGGGGATACCCTCGAGAACATCTTAAATCTTCCCTCGACAACACTTAAAGAAAAAATTACATCTTCTTCCACCAGTCCAAATTTAATGGACTGGTTTTCAATCTTTGCTAGAAATGTGCTTATCATGCCGGGGCACCTGGACATGATACTCAAGATTTTTGGGCTTTGAAACACAAGATCCAAGACCTGATAGACAACGGAGAGATCGTGGTTACCAAACCAGATCAGCCTCACGTACAAGACAACCCTCTTCCTCAACACAAAGAAGAAGAGGTCAACATGATTAATTGGAGCAATGGACAGAGTTCCAATTTCAGCTGTGATTCTTCCCAGACCATCAAAGACGGTGATGACAGATGGGATTATGCCAAGTTCCAGTTCACAATGGAACGAAAGATGAAAGCTCTCTGCAAACAAATTGAATAATTGGCGGAACTGGTGACTTATCAGCATCAAGTGACTCGTCAGTTAATCAGCCAGGAGCATGCCAGTCTCCTACCTATTGTCATGAATATTCCCTCGTCACTTTCAGAAAATGAAATGCTGGAAGACAAAGTGACAAAGAGAGCAAATGCCAAAGCCCGTTGGGATTTCGCCAACAAAAGGGAATTCACCTATCTGGGCCAACCTATGGAGGAAATCCTTCATATGTTAATCAATGAAGGAAGGATCAGTTCCCTTCTACCTCCAATCAACCCCCGTTCAGGGCGATAAAACTCTGATGGAGTATGTCAATATCACTCCTAGTCTCGTGGTCACAGCACAGAAGAATGCTGGGCACTCCGCCACCTTATTCAAAATCTAATCGACAGTGGTGTCCTGCGCTTAGCGGACGACGATACTGTGTTACGTGCAATTGAGAATGCAGGCCCTACTAAGTGGAAAAGTGTGGTAGCAGTCATATCCACTAAAACTGATGGGATTAATACATTACTCACAACGCTAACAATTCAACTCAAGGGAGGTAACAATCCTTTGAAAGTGGCCGCTCCCGAGCCAATCAACTTGCCGTGCAGAGCACAATATCCTATTGTTAGCTTGCACACAATTCTGTGGAATTATAGAGAAGGTGAAGGATCCACCTCACATACAACTGCTACAGTGTCGAAGGAAAATCCACTGTATCTTCCACAACGGGTGATGAAGCCTACCACCAAATCAAAGGGGAAAATACCCATGGAGAAGATTGAAAAATTCCTCTGCGCTGTGGGTCATAATGAAGCTACGGTGGTTTTAAGCTTGAAAGAAGCTCCATAACAAATATCAATTTTGGACTTGGTCCTACCTTCCGAGAATCACCGGAAGGTCTTGTTAAAGGTTTTAGAAGAAGCCTATCTCATGACATCGGTGGATACGGAAAAGTTTCAACATCTGGTTGATCACATTTTCAACAACAATGTGATATCCTTCACGGATGATGACATACCACCCGAAGGGACCGGTCATTGCAAGCCGTTGCACATTGCGGTCTTATCTTCTAGATATATGGTAGCGAGAGTCTTAATAGATGGAGGTTCCTCTCAGAATATATGTCCATACACTACCTTGGTGAAGATGAACATCAATCTCAACCGAATTCGGAGTAGCCATACTATCATCTAAGCTTTTGATGGAGCCCGACGAAATTGGGTCGGAGTAATTGAGCTGCCAATCGAAATTGGTCCTCACACATTCTGTGTATCTTTCCATGTGCTCAAGATAGATTCGGGATACAACCTGTTCTTGGGACGGCCATGGATTCATATGGCTGGGATAGTCCCCTCTACTCTTCACCAACAGTTGAAATACATTATCAACAATAGCTTGGTCACAGTCAACGCTGAACCGAAGATTCCTCAGCACGGAGACATGCCATTCATCAATGCCAATGCAGATGTGGAACCGATCAGTTTTCATGCTTTGGAAATAAGCAACACCCAATACCATGCTATTGGAGCGCCATTTCCCGAACCCAAGATTTCTACCGAAGTAATGTCGGCTACTCAAGAAATGATGTCGTGGGGTCATAAGCCGGGACAAGGGTTGGGTAAAGATTGCCAGGGTATCAAGTACCCAATCCGCTTAACTAGGCAAACTGGAATCGCTGGGCTAGGCTATTTTGCCAGTTCTAGTCACAGGAATCCTCATAAACATCAGCAGATTCCTTCAACTTCAACCATGTGGCATTTATCTTCACCTTCAAACTCTGAGTCTGCGCAACCTCCTGTAAAGGTGCCAGCCAATGTAATGGCTATGTTATGTCCCAAGCCAGTATCGGTGAAAGGAGAAAGAATTCTTTGTTCCAAATCCCGCAGTGAAAGAAGAGGAACATAGAATCAAGCAAGACGTCATACGGATGATGATAGCCAGATATCGCATCATCGCTTTCATGATGAACATACCAACAGATACACCCAGCATTTATGATTGCCCGACGTAATGGCCATCATTCGGGATGTGGGAGGATGATGGCAATCCCTCCATCATCGCGGTCCACCTTTACTTTGCCTCTCGCTTAATTGGAACATCATTCCTTGCATTGGTCGTCGAGGTAAAGCGGTAAAACTCTTTTCTCACCTGTAGATATAATAACTGCTTACTTTTCTGTATAGTATTAGCAATATATTTTTTCAGTATATGCTAACACTGTGTATGATCAACACATTTTATATATACTAAGTGAAATCATATTTTGTTTTAGGACTCTGAATTTAGATGTGCCTGTACTTGATGATACGGTGCCTCTTCTCCACAAGGATTGTACCTTTGATGTAGAGATGAATTCAGCCTTGATGGATATACAAGATGACATTGAGGTGCCTCCAGAAATTTAAGAATGGGTCAAAGACAAACCCAAACCCAACCTTAATCAAACCACTTCTTTCAATCTCGGAACCTTAGAAAGCCCTAAGTTAATCCAGATTGGTTCAGACCTTACCCCAAACCAACGGAATGACATGGTTACGCTATTAACCCAATTCCAGGATGTGTTTGCATGGTCTCATAAAGACATGGTGGGTTTGTCCACTGACATTGTCCTTCATCGCCTTCCCATTAAAGAGGGATTTAAGCCAGTCAAGCAAAAGCTCAAGCGATTGAAACCTCAATGGATTTTAAAGGTGAAAGAAGAAATTGTGAAACAATTTCAAGCTGGCATCATAATGGTGTCTACATATCTTGAGTGGATATCCAACATTGTACCCGTACCTAAACCTAGAGGAAAGGTGCGAGTTTGCGTGGATTACCAGGACTTGAACAAAGCTTGCTTAAAAGATAGCTTTCTCGTGCCATTTATCCACATTCTCATTGACAATACTGCGCAATACAACATGTACTCCTTTGCTGATTGCTTTGCGGGGTATCATCAGATTATGGTTGCTGAGGAAGATTGTGAGAAGACTACTTTCATCACTCCTTGGGGAACTTTTTGCTATAGACGGTTGTCATTCGGCCTCATCAATGCCGGAGCCACTTATCAACGAGCTATGATGGCTCTTTTCCACGACTTAATGCATAAAGAGATCGAGATCTACGTGGATGACATCATTGTCAAATCCCGGAAGGAGGATGACCATATAGACCATCTCAGAAAGTTGTTTAATAGATTGCGTAAGTACAACTTGAAGTTGAATCCAATAAATCGCGCTTTGGTGTTAAATCGAGCAAGTTGCTAGGATTTCTAGTCACCACAAGGGATTGAGTGGATCTTGCCAAGATCCAAGCCATCATGGAAATGCCTATTCCTCAGACAGAAAAGGAAATACGGGGATTTTTGGGAAGAATCAACTTCATTAGCAGGTTTATCTCCCAACTCACAGCAACCTGTGAGCCAATCTTCAAGCTATTAAGGAAGAACTCCTCCATGAAATGGAATGATGAATGCCAGAATGCCTTCTTTACAATTAAAGAACAGCTAGTCAAAGCTCCTGTGTTGGTACCACCCAGGGATGATGTTCCCCTGTTTATGTACATGTCCATAAGTGACAATGCCATGGGCTGCATGCTGGGACAGAAGGACGATAGAGGCCAAGAACGAGCTATCTATTACCTCAGCAAAAGGTTCAGCAGCAGTGAACACAAGTACACTCTGATCGAAAAGACGTGTTGTACTTTAGCATGGGGGCTTCCATGAGGTTACAACATTACCTCCATGGTAACACAACCCATCTCATATCCCGCGTGGATCCTCTCAAGTTCGTGTTCAACAAACCTATGTTAAATTGCCAACTCTCCAGATGGCAGTTGATCGTACAACAATTTGACATCATATATGCGACTCAAAAGTCCATCAAAGGTCAAGGAATTGCGGATCAACTGGCCGCCGCACCTTTAGGGGATTTCAAACCCTTGGAAATATATTTCCCCGATGAAGGAGTAATGACAGTGCAGTAACACCATCAGTGCGATACGCGCCAATCATGGAAGATGTATTTTGATGGAGTTAATATGGAAGGTTCTGGAGCTGGAGCGCCTAGTATCTGATACGAGGGGAGCAGATCCGTTCTTAGTCAAATTCTTGTTTGGCGGCCACCAACAATACTGGCCGAGTATAAAGGTCGCCTCTCATGGGTTTAAAACTTTCCCATTCAATGGGCATCAAGCGGTTAACTCTCCTTGGAGATTCAGAGCTGGTAATCAGACAATCCACCGAAATCTATCAAACCAAGGAACTACATTTGCTGCCTTACCATCGGCAGATTTTACAGATGGTTTTGGAGTTCGAAGAAATCTCCTTTCTACACATTCCTCATAATAGGAATGACTTTATGGACGCATTAGCAACTTTGGCCTCCTTGATTCGCATATCAGACAAGGAACACTTGTCTAGCGTCACGATCTCCCTGCACAAGACCCTAGCCTATGGGAATTATGTTAGAGAAGTATCGGATGAGCTACCTCCCATCCAGCATCCTTGGTATCAGCATATCAAGGAATATCTGCGAGATGGATCTACACTCGCTGAGGCGAGCCCGACTGAGAAAAGGCGGATCCATCGACTTGCTATGAAGTTCTACCTGAGTGGAGATGCGCTCTACAAAAGAGATGTAGGACTAGGTCTCCTCAGATGTTTAGACAAAGATCAAGCCCAAAGGCTTATGGATGAAATCCATGGCGGAGTCTGTGGCCCCCACATGAGTGGCCCCCTCCTTGTCAAGAAAGTCCTCAAGACGGGACATTACTGGCTCTCTCTCAAAGCTAATTGCAATAACCAAGTCAGGAGATACTATCAGTGCCAGATTCATGGGAATGCTATACACGCCCCTCCACGGGAACTCCACAATATGAGTTCACCTTGGCCCTTCTCAATGTCAGGAATGGACGTTATCGGGCCCATTGAGCCTAAAGTCAGTAATGGTCACCGATTTATCTTCACCATGATCGACTACTTCACAAGGTGGGTAGAAACAGCCTCCTTCCCTAGGGTTACTAAAGAAGTCATCATTGCTTTCATCAGAAACAATGTCGTTTGTCGATATGGACAACCAGAGGTGATTGTGTCAGACAATGCCAAAATCCTCAACAACAAAATGATGGAGGAATTATGCAGTAAATTCCACATCAAACATCTTAACTCTGTCATTTATCGTGCGAAGATGAATGGTGCTGTTGAAGCAGCTAACAAAAACATCAAGAAGATTATGCAAAAGATGTCCGCCAACCACAAAGATTGGCCTGACCTATTACCTCTTACTCTGTTAGCCTATAGAACCTCAATGCGCACTTCCACTGGGGCAACCCCCTACGCTTTAACCTATGGGATGGAAGCAGTACTCCCCATAGAAGTTGAAATGGAATCCCTCCGAGTGTTGATAGACGCTCAGCTAAATGAAGACCAATGGGTACAAGACAATTATCACCAATTGTCTCTAATAGACGAAAGGCGAACCGCGGCTATCTTCCATGGTCAGTTATATCAACAAAGGATCACCAGATCCTACAACAAAAAAGTCCGGCTACGGTAGTTTAAACAAAATGACTTGGTTTTGAAGAAGATTCTTGACAACCAAGATCAGGCTAAAGGAAAATTCACTCCTAACTGGGAAGGCCCATTTATTATCAAGGAAGTATTGACAGGAGGCGCTCTCAGATTGCAAGAAGTGGACGGTGATGAATTTCCACAACTCATCAACTTAGACGCCATGAAACGGTATTATGTTTGAAGTAATTTGCAAACACCCTGATGCAGAATCATCAGTCATTACAGTTCTTTAACCCTTTACCACCTACAACCTTCCTACACTTTGCCCCTCAGGGAAACATACATTTCAAGCAAACAGCCTGGCTATCCTTTGAGTTCCTACAACTTAGGTCATCCCACCGTGGATTGAACCTCTCACACTTGCAGTTTGGCTACCCATACCTGGGATCAAACTTCTCATACCTGTCGTTTATCCTCAACCTAGGATTAAACTTTCTCCTCCCTTTTCTGACCGCATACATGGGATTACGCTTTTCATCTCACCCTGAGGGGTGAACTACGTCGACCTGATCTCCTCTTTAATAGGAGTACGTAGGAAACCATGTCACATGGCCCGGTCACAATAAAACAAAAACAACAAAAACATTTCTACCCTTACAAAAACAAAAACAACCAAAAACATTCCTACACCATTTCTTCCATATACAGCGTTGAACCTCTTACACCAGGTTCGAACTACGCAGACCTGATCTCCTCTTCAATAGGAGTACGTAGGCAGCCATTCATGGTTCGGTCTCACCCCCTACCAAAACACAAACCATTGTCAATTGATACTGGGATCATCCTTCAATCCACTACATTTCATTCGGCTTCAGACCAAAGGGATGGAATTACCTGAACTCCTCCCAAATAGGAGATTCGGTGACCATCTAAGTTGTGGTCACACCATGAAAAGCAACACCAATCCATAAGAGATGGAATTAACTAGGCTTATCCTAAATAGAAGTACTGGCGACCATCTGTGGTGCCGTCAATCTCAAAGAGGAAAGCCACCCACCTCTCCACATTTCCATCCATAAACTAGTCCCAAGACACCAAAGATGGTAGGGATACGCAGAGATCGATGATTCATTCTGAACTATCCAGAGACAACTCAGTGTCCATCCACCCAGGAGGAATTCAGAATACATCAAGACCACAAGCCCTGAAGCAGCAGGCAAAATATCAAGCAAATAGCAAGGCATATCTAAAAGGGAAGTGATCCAAAAATATATTTCCCTATCATATATAATGTTGTTTGATATTTATACAATGTAAACTGTACATGACAAAATGGTTAAGCTAGTTTGTGTAGGTAAATACAAGCTCATCTACAAGTCAGGGTATATGCGAGCTAACAAGCCCAACATGGCGTCCCTCTCAGAGGAAGGAGGTGAAGCTGTGGTCTCCTGTACGAGAATATCCACACGACCCAAAAGATCTGCAGCCATCTGCATGGTGACCATATGATCATCAATATATGTTCTCATCTCTCTGCGATCATGCCAAAGGGTAAGGGACCTCACTGCAGTAAGATTATCTATGTGACGGGCTACATCCCGGAGAAGATATAGCATTATCCCGCCAACTATCATCGCATCTCTCGGCTGATCTAACCTCATCCCGCTCAACAACAGCGGCATCTCTGCGAGCTAATGCCTCGTCTCTCTCTAATAGAGCTGCGTCCCTCCCCTCAAGGGAAGTCAACATCATAGATCGAGCATGATCTCTCTCAAAGGTCATCAGATGAAGACTCTGCTCTAAGTACTGTGTCGAGTGCTGAATCACAACAGTACTGGTACTAGGAGAATTCGGAAGAAATGCTGGAAACCCAGCAGCGGGCTCCTCCTCGATGTAGGTATCGATGTCCTCCATGGGCTCTACATCGTCGACTCATATCCCAGATTGCAGAGACATCGCCGCAAGACCGACAAAATCTCTGTCTCCATCCATGCGGAATACTCAGAACAACTACGGATGATCGACGTAAAAAGAAGCTATCTCACGATCGATCCCAACAAGCATACACACGGGATCGGTCCTCTGCTGAGAGGTATCGAGAAGCTGAACGCTAATCTCTCGCCCCATCAAAAGGATGGAAATCCTGGAACTGGTCGAACTGCGACATCACGGCCAGTGGGTGATAAGTAGTCACGCCCCTCAAACCATCCAGAGGGAGGAAGTCCATGCCCGGAGCTTGAGTAATAAAGCTGTATGGTGAGCAAACCCCCGAGCACGGCAATATGCTGAATGGATCTCTGATAACTGCAATAAATGCGTACCAAGACAGAGCATCTATACACTCTGACGGCTGAAAGGAGTATGACATGGCTACATCATGGGTGAACCAATACAACATGACCAAACTCCCAGTGAACACTCCTGTAGGATACGTACAACAATAGGATGCCGACCACAGGGTCTCTACTACAATCATAGGTACAATGGTACGACCCTCTCTAAGAGCTCTCACAGCCATGATGACACCAATGTCTATCTCGTCCATATATCGTGGCATATAGGCATACGACAAGACGCGCAATGAATAAAGACATCGACCACGCCAAACGCCAATGGTCCTCTGGTGCGGTGAAATCCCCGGAATGTCGTGAGTAGCTATCCTCCGAGCGAAATCCGTCGTACAGAAAATGCTGGGATATCATGTGGCTAGATGTCACCGTCTCCCACTACTTTCTGCCCGTAATCTCGTGAGAGTTATGAATCGTCTACTCATGTCTCTCAAAGCCAAATGCATGCAAGGTCTGTCTAAAGGAAGCATCGTCAAACGTGCATACTCCTCCAGAGTAGGAGTCAACTCATGGGTGTCGAATCGGAATACCTGCCTATCCGGTAGCCAATGCTCTAGCATCCGTCTACAAACCTGCGGGAACCTCGAAAAGGTAATAAAGTCATGGTATCTCAGCGGAATGATCTCTCTGATACCTCATGCGGGGTGACATGTTAGCATACCACGATCGCATACCCAATACCACCACTGACGGTGGGGTATAATCTATACTGACTAATCGTCGAAGAAGACATCTGTATGCGGTAGTGTCGTCATAAGACCATCCAAGGGTCAATGCCGAATATCTCCGGACATACATACATATGCATAACATGATACATGCATAATAGATAATGGATGGCAATATGATATAGGGAATGAAAAAATGGTGCATACATTCCTAAGTATATCATCATCTAATACATCAGCTCTGTACAGCTACAAATACAGGAAAATGGGGCACAGCCGCCCTACTACTAACAGAGGCCTATCAAAAGATATAGTGAGAATGGGGAACATCCACCCAATATCTAAACAGAGGCCTATCAAAAGATATAACGAGAATATACATCAGAAGAAAACCAGGGTCTCGATGTCTACGTCCTCAATCCTGTCCACCTAATGTAACTCCTCCTGAGTCACTAGATCTCTATCAACAGGGATGTCAGGCCTATAAAAAGGAGGATCTGCGCCGTCAAAACTGAATGGGTCGTCTGAGGGGCCAGCGCCTGAGCTGGAAGGAACAAATGACTCCGCCTCTGCTGGATCTCTGCCCAAATACCGGATAAATATATGTGCCTGATCCAACTGCCAGGTCAAGCTATCAATCTGGGTCATATGAGTCAGAGCTCGGACACAAGCTACCCAATCCGTCATCATCAAGGATCCTGGAACCCTATCCCCCATAAACTATGTGGCGTGGGACTGGGCTCCAATAGTGCGAGGGGACCACCACCGCTAGAACGTCTCCTGAGTACATGGACCCTTTGATAATGCAAAACCGTTAACCCCCAACAATGGGATATCAGTGATGGGTGACTGTGATACGGGCCAATGACGCCTGGCAGGAGGCAAGATCGGTATACGGATCTCCCCTGTGGTGCTCCTAATAGCACGCTCTCCTAAATAGAGCTCCCAGCCTCCATCTGTGAAGAGAGGAACTCTCTTGGTGGAAATCAAATACTCGACTCCAGTCGAGTGTCCATCCTCAAAGCCGATGGTCAAATGTTCCCCTAAATAGGGAATCCATGTAATGGTACCAGCTGTCAGCAACTCCAGCTGCATACGATAGTGAGTGAATCCTCACCATGGGGACCTCCGTGAAAAAGAATGGTGTCATCGTCGTCCTCGTGGATAGGTATCTAAACCTAACACACTCACAAGACGCAAACATGGGAGCCTCTCGTAGGCCCAAAACTGCCAACACAATGGCAAAACATCTGCTATCAGTAAACACTCTTAACCTATGAATGGGAAAAGACAAGAGAAATACTAACCAGCAGAAATGGGTAAAATCCTAGCCAAGCCTCGGTCAAACCCTGTGAGCGTATGCGCATGCCCCGGGGGAAATAGGCAAAGGTGTAAGAGCCCCAATCATACTCTCCAATACGGTCCACATCACGTGGTGCTAATCAAGGGAAAGGATACCGTAGAAGAGTTATCTGCTATGAAGCAGCCTTGAATGATCATCTGGAACAATCGTCGCAGAATGAAATCCCTGATTCTGACATCATCAGGCATGGGCTCACCCAAATCCCCACTCATAGCATCTACACTCAAAGGACCTGAACGGACAGTCCTGCCATTGAGCGCCTCCGCCGAAACTCCTAATAAGGATCGGACGGCAGTAGGGGTAATATTCGCCATGCAAGGCACTGGCTCCCCTCCAAACTCCATACCTATGATAAATCGCCAATCCATAGGCGTCATCATCACCTCGCAATCCAGCGGATGGAGTGACTAAGTCTGATGAAACCATCGCTCAGACAATGCCCTGAGGTAACCCCAGGGACAACGACGGGGAAGGATGGAGAAGAATGCCCCAAATCCCCACTCATGCACTACCACTCTATAGTCAGGATGAAACGCCTAGTACATGGAGTGAATGTTAAACCAGTTCCCTCGAGGCTGTGTAAAACCAGGAACCTACATGAAATGCAGATCAACATCAAAATCCTTTAATCCTCAGCAATAGGAAAGAAGGAAGATCAAAGTCTAATGCCATACCTCGTTAGCATGCAAGTACATCGATGGATGTCTGCTCAAATCACCCAGCAACTCTGGGTTTGCCACCTGAATGCTCGGGAGCTCCCTACGAGGGACATGTACAGCAGGAGCGGGATCCTCAATCGGAATATCCGCCTCCTCGTCCTCAACGTCTGGCACATCTACCCGGACAGGACGAATCACGGCCTCCACCAACCGACGAGGCTGTCTGACAGAACGGGGACGAGGCACTTCAGAAGCCCTCCGCCATACGCCAGAAGTGGTCCTATAGGAACTGCTCGGCTGATCCGGATCCATAATATCTGGACAACAAGTCTCCAAATCACCTCAGAAAGGGTGTGGTATTTCCTTACTTGGAGCTTTTTAAAATGCATTTATGACTATATGCATGCATGCATTTACTTTAACATATAATAGAGTTAAAATGCATGATTACCCAATGCCTACATTTGGAAAATTTTTGTCATAGTCCCCTTTGAAAATAGGACTATCCACATGCACATAGGCATGTCTAGGTGGCCATTCAGTAGCACACCAGCCCCAAAGTCATATACATAATATATGCATTAAAAATTAAAATCATCATGCATAAGGCCAACCTCAATACTAGGAGTACTTTGCCTTGCTACCTTGTGCTCATTGGACCTCAAATAAGATAAGAAATAGCAGAAAAAGGTGCCAATTTGACTGTCTCAAAAGTCAAATTTTTTCACATCATTATGTTCAGCATGGTTTAATACTAACATTAATATGTTGAATATTTTTTATCAAGTCATTTGTGCATACATAATCACTACTATGTGTTTAGATGCATTTCGTGCGATAACTCACAATCCAACGGATAGAAACTGGAAAAAAATACATGCTTACATTACCAGGATAGTGTAGAACACTTGTACGGTGATAGAATTTGCAGAAAATAGCCCAAACTCAGTAGATCTGAAGCAGGCTCACAGATTTCTCTTCGCAAGCAAGTTAAAAATGAAAATATCAACCACGGTTGGCCGCTCATCCACGCCACAGTAGCTCACCATGGCCGGAGGTGCACCTGCGGCACCCCTATGTGGGCCCCACCCCTCCGATTCGGTCCAGTTCGAGTTACAAAGGAGTTCTTACGGACTAGAAAGGTCAAATTGGGAATAAAAATGCCACGCGATTATTAAAAAAATACAATCTTCTCTTCTCGGATGAGACTTTGAATCAGACATCACTCATTGGTAGTCACTTTACACAAGGTATACCCTACCGATGACCTCAGTTGTCACGAATCGCATACGGTAATACCTTATATAGGTCCGATGCCGCCGACTCTAGGTCGTTACCCTACGTGAGTCCCTGAAGGTGGTTACAACGTATGTCCTTGATGGGGGTTACAACGTATATACCTGATGGGGGTTACAACGCATGCTCATCCGTTGTCACACCTATCAACGAAGGTCACATAGCCTTGACGTTATCTCAACCGATAGCGATTAAACCTATCAGAGCTCTAGAGCTATTCGAGGATTTCATGCTCGACACTCGTATATTCCCCAGCGGATCCCCCGGCACACATCACAACACAATGACGTTGTTGATTCATTAAACTCTATCGGTGAAGGTCAACTAAACCTTGACGATCTACTCATAGAGTCTCGGATAGTTGATTCACATCGACAATCTACTCATCAAGGTCAAGTAGCTTCACAATATATCCTACAGGATTTTCCAAATAGTTGATTCACATGTCGGTGAAGTACACGCCAACAAAGGTCGAGCATCCCCGATAAATTTTTTGTTGGCGATAAATCTAATGAATCTTGACATGTCCTGGCGATACCAACCAGGAAAGGTCAATGTTATCACAGAGGATAGATGATGGAATATGTTATACACATCCTCAAACAGATCAAGCTTTATCCCCACAGATCTCTTGCACATAAGAGGTACCTCTTCGGGATCAATTCATTATCAAGAACATAGGAATTTGGTGATAACTCCAACATCAACATCCTAACAGATTCGGCTTACACATCAAATCTGGTCAGCATTGTCAATCCCCTGTTGAAGCAACAGGGATCCAACAATCATCCCAAGCATGTTAGGCTACAACCCCGTACACATGCCTCATACATTTGCATCATTTTTCTACCCATAGTACCACGTTTGTCTTGTTGCGTTTCAAGTGTCTAGGATTCTTTATCCTACCCATGCATCGCCATGCATAAGTATGATAAAGAGGGGCATCTATAGACACTCAAAATTTTCTCACTACCATCATTATTAACGTTGCGGAGGACGATTCATTTTAAGAGGAACCACGAAAAGACAATCCAAATCCATACCGGATACTACCGAAAGTTCAGCATCAACCCCAAATCACACTCTGGGAGTAACAGTTCCAACCTCGGATGTAACCCCGAGGCATGCAGATCCAATACCGGAACACACACCGGAGAAGACCGATTAATCTCGGAGATAACCCCGAGGTATCCAGTCTCAGTCCCAACCATGGGAATAGCCACCAACCTTGGTGATAACCCCAAGGGATGTAGTTTCAGCGATAACCCCGGAAATGCTTGTTTCAAATGCGACCAACTTCAATCTCGGCGCTCACAATGAGATACAATGCACGAACCCGGCAATAACATCGGAAAGACAGGAACACCTCAAAGGTGACAATGAGGACCTTCAACAATTGCAGCAATCCAATCTCAGCGAAGTTTGAGCAACGTCTGCTTCATCAGCCCAATCCAGCGATAACACCGGTGAGGGGCAACATCGTCATCTCGTTAACACGATGCCACGTCACGTCTCTACGCAACAATGGCCCAAAAGACTAACCAATCCCGAGTGACTAGTGTGCGGGGTAACGGATGAAAGTTGAAGCTTGAAGATCGGAGGGCATCGTCCCATCTTCAATGACTTTGTACAAACTCTAATCTCATGTCATCGTACAACTCTCGACAACGGCCATCCAAAATAGGTCCTGTATACCTCAAACGGATGCCCGGATTGCACTTCTGAAAGTTCGAGTGGACATTACAATTGCTCGAGTGCACGTTTTGAGATTTAACCCAACCCAAAAACCCCGAGCCCACCCAGGGTTGCCTCTGCACACTGCTCGGGTGAGCCAGCGTGTACACCTAATGGCTAAAATGCCTATAAATAGAGGGCTTGGGCTGCCCATTTTGTAAGAGAAAAAGGCGAGGAAGCCCTGCCCAATTTACTCTGCACTCACCCCATGCAGTGTACTTTCCCCTTTTAAATACCTGTGAGCTCATATATAGCCCTTTTGTACCTACAAAAGTCAGTGTTTACCCACTCTAAAGATATAGAAGTCTTCTTTAGCAGTCAGTTGTAAGCCTTCTCACACACTTTAGAGTCTTTCTCTTACCCTTTGCACACACCCTTCTACATGTTGAGAGTCGTGTTGCTTGCTTTTGCCTGGACTTCGGTCCGTGATTTCATTTCAGTCTATCTATATATATATATATTATATATATTTATATATATATATATATATATATTATTGACTAACATTATCGAGTTATGCCTCGATTGAGCCTGAACTTCATGCCGAGCGCTTTATTTACTTTAATATATATATATATATATATATATATATATATATATTAACTTTATATATATATATATATATATTAACTATGTGTCGAACTTTGTTCGATGAGCCTGAACTTCATGCTGCAGTGCGTTTACTACTTAATATATATATATATATATATATATATATATATATATATATATATATACACATTTATATATATTAACTGTGTGAACTCTCATTCGATGAGCCCACATTTTACATCCGTGCGTTTATTCACTTATATATATATATATATATATATATATATATATATATATATATATATATATATGAACTATGGTCGAACTTTGTTCATGAGCCCAGATTTTATATCCAAGCTTATTTATTCGCTTTTATATATATATATATATATATATATATATATATATATATATATATATATGAACTGTGGTTGAACTCGCTCGATGAGCCCGATTTTACATCCTATATGTTTATTATTATATATATATATATATATATATATATATATATATATATATCTATTATTTACGCCTTTAGTTTACTTCGTAGTTGATCGCTTTACACAACTTTATTTACATTTTGTCCCATCTCGAAGTTTCCTTCGTGGCGGTTGGCCGTATTTACTGACTTTATTTACGTTTCGTCCCGCCGAGTTTCCTCCGTATATGATAGCTTTTAACAACTTTATTTACATTTTGATCCCCATGAAGGTGCTTCGTGGTTGGTGATCATGTCTGTATATATATATTTACAGCTTATATATATATATATATATATATATATATACTTGCTTACTGCTTTCATACAAATTGCGGTATCTTGTGCTCCTAGGAATCATGTGATCACAGATTCAACCTATTGGATCTAGATTCGGTTCCGTGATGGACATTTTCAAATTGTAAGCGACTTGTAAATTATTCTGCGATGGTCTCGAATTTCCTCAGATGGTTTCCATACCCACGAGGAAGTCGGCATTATTTTGTACATTATTTTCATGCACGGATGCCTCGCATCTATCAAATAAAATCAATCAAGCCGAACACTTAATAAAATGGGAGTGTAAAAGGTCTCAATTACTATTGAGCATCAGGGTTTGAAAAACCTTTTTATAAAACATCATTGCTATATCTTGCTAAAACCAATTTTTACATAAATTCAAACCTCAATATATATAGTTTCGAACGAGGCCTCACACTACTTCCAAATAACAAAGACATCAACCCACACACACACACATTTAGATAATAGTTTCTTGAAAAGAGGCGGTCACCGTGTAACACGGATGTCTGGGGTGCCTAACACCTTCCCCACAAGATAACCAAGTCCCTAGACCCTAATGAATCTCGGTTTTACAATTCGCTTAGCAGATGTCACATCATCGGGTCAATGTGTGAAAACCTTTTCACGGTTGTGTTGGTACAACCATTTAAACAACCAACTGGCGACTCTTAACAGTCCATCGTCGACATTATATATGTCGGACCTTTTTCACTTGTTTTTTTAAACAAATCTCACCTAAAATGAGAACACCAAAGAACAAGTAACAGAAAGGGACATCCAAAAATCCCGACGTCGACAGGTGGCGACTCTACTGGGGACACCAGTAAGAGGACTTAAGCCGCTATTTCAATCTTTTAAAACTGTTATCTTCTTGTGTGTGGATGTTGCATTTATATTTGATGAATGTGTACGAATGCATTTCCTTATTACACTTACCGCTTTGCACCATAACTGTTTGTGATATTAGTGCTTCGCACCATATCTGCTTTTGATATTAGTGCTTCACACATGTCATCATTTTCATACGTTGAGACGCGATATATGTGAATGTATGTTGTGTGGTCCCTCCACGAGGAGGCTATCCCGTCGGTGTTTGATTACTGGACTCGTGAGGAGACTAATTCTCCGAGGCTCAGGAAAGGCACCACCCAAATTTGCTCCAATTGGAAGACCGGATTAACTTCCTGTCTAGTAGATTGCGATGATTTGGGAACCTTCATGCCAAAAAGCCGTGAGAGTAACCTAAGATAGGTCAGCCTCTAATAAACCCAAAACGGAGGAAAGTCTCTTCATGCTCTCATTTCAAATTACTTGTACTTACATTCCATATCTATCTCCATGTAATGAGAAATATGAGGAAATGTGTACACATACATATTTAACATGCTACAAAACAGCTGACATCCGTTGTGCAGGATAAAATTCCTAAAATGGACACATCACATAGCATGTTATTATATACATTCCCTAAAGACTAAACTATGCAAGTCTCTCGTAGGGAATCAATCGGACCTACTACCCGTTCAAAGTCCAAAAAGGCAATCGGCCTACAGTCAATCATGTCGTCATCCGACCAGATCGAACTTAATCCAGCCGCAAAGAATTGACGGATTAAGCAAACAAATTATAAATTTGGTTGTTCTACTCAAAGAATTACACCGACCTACACAGGTCGAAAAATACCAGACATGTTGAATCCTCCACACAAGGAGGAATTCCGGTATTACCATACCGAACCACGCTTAGATACGACCAACAAAACTCATGATGTCGCCCATCCCACCGGAGATCTGACAATCGGTGACATCAAAAAAAAAGTCCTCCAAATGGAAGAGACCCTTCACTATCAAAGGAATTGGAACACACGGGAGTGTTTCATATGTTGATCTGTATATTTTTCCTGGGGTTCATTATCCAGAAAAATTTAAAACTCCTGACTTTGAAAAATATGACGGGTTAAGAGATCCTTACACACATTTAAAAGTGTTTATTGGAGAACTTGGATCTTATTTAGAGGACGAAAAGCTTAGAATGCAATTATTCCAAAAAAGTCTAACTGGAGAATCCCGTTCGTGGTATATAAGATTAGACAACTCCAAAATCCATAGCTGGGAAGAGCTAGCACATGCTTTCTGTGACGGCCCCAAATCCGAGGTCCCGAATCACCGCGGATCCGGTTCGATCATTCTATAAAACTATTACTATTTGCGGAAGATATAAACATAAATTATTTATACAATACACTACATACTATTCCCCAAGGTCGAGTAACCTTAACTTATACACAATTCATAACTTTTGTAACATATAACATTATTATCAAACTACACTATTACAAAACTAATCGCACACATTAACTTTAAGCTGAAACTGTCTTTAACCTTTCTTTGTATCTGATGTATTCGCCTTAATCTATAATGTTTTATCATGATATAGCAAGGGTGAGCATAAGATTGCCTAGCAAGTTTAAATTCAATAATATAACGATATATCATGATTGAAAGAATCTGAATAATAAGCTGGCTATAATTCAACAATATAATTGTGAACTAGCAGGAACAAATTTATGACTGAACAAGTATTATACATGAACAAATATATCTGAACCAATTGGTAATGAAGGTGATCAACCTTTCATACCTGACGTATACATGCAATATGTACAGAGTATAATTCATACTAAGTATTTCTGTATTTACAACTCCAACAACTTTTTATCATCTCTGCACCAGGTTACATGGTACATGAGTGATAAATAAAATATATTTTGATATTTCAAATCATTTTCGTCTAGCTGAAATAAGTAGCATAGACTATACTTTAAACTATTTCAAAAATGATTACGAGTCTACATATTTATTTTTCAAAAGCACTTGGTGCGTGTTTAGCTTGATGTCAAAATTTCGAAGTCTAGCATAGCTAGGAGTTTTGGAAAACTTATGTCTCCTCTAATAATCAGTTGCTTAGTAATCCATCTATTCTTATTATCCTCAATATTCCATTTACACGCAACTATACCCAGTTCGTCAAACCACACTTATGAGTTCATGAACTTGCCATAATCATATGAGTTTAAGAACTTGTCCTAGTCAGACCTTTGGCGTCCATTCGCTGAGGGATTCATAAATATTTCATATAACTATGAATCAAGAATGTCACATAAGTATGAGTTTTAAGAACTCGTACTTAATCTTATATTCTCTACCTATAACCTATCTATCTGTTATACACATGAGAAAGGAATCACCCTCTTAACATTCATATAGCAAATAGCGTGACATAAACATTTCAATGATTATCATTGTCAGAACTAAGTAGTTTTTACACTAAGAACACTTCCCCGACCACACAAGGAATCATACAACTCAACTACTGACACGAATCCTCAATTGAATCCCCACCTAACACTAACTCCCTTCTCAATACGAATTTTATTTAACTCGTATTCATAATCCATTTCTGAATCTGTACCAATTCATAGTACAACTGACACCCAGCAACCTTGTTGTTAACTTTGTAATCATTCGCTTGATTCTTCTTCACACTATAACATTATCCGATCACGGGGTGATCTCATCGTATATATTACGATTCATTTCTATACTATGATCGTTTTGTTTTACGATCTCCTATCCCTGCACTTCTAGTCTTTTAGACTTGATCTATTCATCATTACTGTTCAACTTTATTATCAGAGTTAGGGAACTTTGTATCTTATAACTTGCTGAGATTCGTCTTTGAATCTTACCGACACACTAACTCTATTTAACTTAGTACTTATCCTAATCATTGCGGTTATTGGTCTCAGGTATTCCTACCTAAGCTTCATAACCAATAGCTTTGATACCAACTGTGACGGTCCCGAATCCGAGGCCCCGAATCACTGCGGATCCGGTTCGATCATTCTATAAAAATATTACTATTTGCGGAAGATATAAACATAAATTGTCTATACAATACATTACACACTATTCCCCAAGGTCGAGTAACCTTAACTTATACACAATTCATAACTTTTGTAACATATAACATTATTATCAAACTACACTATTACAAAACTAATCGCGTACATTAACTTTAAGCTGGAACTGTCTTTAACCTTTCCTTGTATCCGACGTATTCGCCTTAATATGTAATGTTTTATCATGATATAGCAAGGGTGAGCATAAGATTGCCCAGCAAGTTTAAATTCAATAATATAACGATATATCATGATTGAAAGAATCTGAATAATTAGCTAGCTATAATTCAACAATATAATTGTGAACTAGCAGGAACAAATTTATGACTGAACAAGTATTATACATGAACAAATATATATGAACCAACTGGTAATAAAGGTGATCAGCCTTTCATACCTGACTTATACATGCAATATGTACAGAGTACAATTCATGGCAACCAACAATGATTAACCATAAACTTATCCGAATGAAATAACTCTTAGTAGAGTTAAGTAAAATAAACTTGCCTGAACCGTTGATTACTGCTACGCAATTAATAACGCTTTATCTGAAGACCTAATATTAGTAATATAGATCTCCAATATTAGAATAATATCATCACAATATAATACTATTATATATATATATATATATATATATATATATATATATACGTAATAACCTAAACACATAAAGACATAATCCTATCAGTCTATTCAACACATAAAACTTAGCATCAGGTCATACTATTTAAGTCTGAGTTGAATCCGACAAAATTCTAACATCCCGACGGTCTAGTCGGACAAATCTCGAGTTTAAGTTCAATTAAACTCTGTCTAAACGCTTAACCATTATCTAAGATAATTTATTAACAGTCGAAATATTTTTTGTAAGCTCGTAATAATTTTCATATAATTATTATCATTTAATAATATTTTTATTCATTGTCTAATATTATTAATCATGTAATAATATTTTACTTGTTTCATAAATAATAATGGTCTCACACATTTTAAGATATAAATATTTTATATCTCGAAGCTTAAATAATTTATATTCCTTTTTAGAAATATCTTTTACCTTTACTTGCATATTTGAGGTTTAAACATCTAATACATAGCTTTTATATTCAAACTCAACTTACTATATTATTTCTTTAATTTAAATAATAAAAAAAATTCATCAGTTTGTCCGTTCATGAGTCAACACTGACTTTGGCCTCATATACAAATATTTTATCCTGCTAGCACATTTGCTTTATTTTTCGTTTTACAAATATTTGCATTTTTGCTTTATATATTAAATATATATATTCCGTTACGTAAATCTCAACTCAAAAACCACATTTTGAGCACCGAAAATCTCAAAATATCATTTTTATGATTAATACAATTTTAAAAAGGTTTTATGTTCTTCGTTGCACCATACAATAATTTTATAGGCAATTGTAGTTTTTATTTCACTTAAATATGTAATTTATATTTATTACATATTTTTATTTCTTTATTTATGCCTGAAAAGAAGTTTATCGGCGTAAAATATCATTTATAATCAAATCTTGTCCTGTAGGACTTTATTAGATTTATTAATACTTATTATTTCATTTAACGTGATTCAAATGCTGAACGTCAAAGTCAAAGTCGACGCTTGACGTAGATGCTTCTATGCGTCGCTTCAAATTTTAGTTCTGACATGCATGTTTGCTCATTTCTAATTTTCAATTCCTAAGTCATATAACAGCGAAATTTTGGGTATGTTATAGACCTCATGGCATAGTATTATAGAAAAATTTTACACCGCGAAAATGGATCACGAAAACTAATCAAAATAGTCTCTTGAAAAAGGACGTCCGAACCACAAGACAAAGACGGCGCCAAGGCGTGGTAAAGCGCGTCTTGCGCAGCGCAGCTGGCTCATTCTGCTTCTGCTTGCTGTCCTCTGCGCGCTTATCAACCTAGCTACTTCGCGATTTTCTCACGCCTTGCTCGTTTATCAGAAAATTCCCAACTTTGGATATGTTGTACATGGTATACCAAAGTATTTTTAAAAAATATAACCCAGTAATTGTGAACCTCTTAGGCAGCCTAAAACAGACCCCAAAAATGTCCACTCGTAACAGCTTTCATCTTTTTCCCAGATTTACCCTCTTTCGCTAAAACAGTCATAACTTTTTCGTTTTAAAACATTTTTAGGCGATTCTTGAGCCCATGCGAAGCTAACTTTCGGGACTACAACTATTCGCTACTGATAATTTTCCAGATTCCGAACATATCAGCCCAGAAATTCCGTTCAAGTGGACTGCACCGCACTTGTTGGACAGTTTTGACTGTACTACTTTGAAATGTCATAACTCTCTCCTCCGAAGTCGGATTTAGTCCGTTTTGGAGTCTATGGAAACCTTATTCAGTGTACTATAACATACCAAAAGCTCAGAATTTTTAGAGCACTCTAGCTAACCACGAATTTTCGCTTTAGGGGCAGCAGTCCACTAATTTTTTCTAAGTTTTAAAAACTGTTTTCATTTTTCTTCTTTCATCAAACTTTTAACACCTAAAATGGTTAGATCTAAACATAACACATCATTTAACATGAAGATCTAAGATTTTTGAGTTTAGAAATATAAGCTCATGATCTTATCAAAAATAACCACAAGGGAATACATTTAAATCTAACTAGATTTTTAGTTTTGGAAATTTTTATACCTTGCTTTGATGCAATCCATCTTCTTCCAAGTAACTTAGGAACCTAGATGACATGAAGAAGAACTCCTCTTCCTTTCCTTTGGAGAGCCACGGCCCTCTCCTCATTTTCTCACCCTTTCTCTCTCTCTCTTATATTTAGCCAATCTTGCAAAACTAATGAGACTTGGACACATGGCTTGAGTGTGAAACTAAACTTTGAAAAAAAAAATTGCCACATGTGCCTCTCCCTTCTTTATCCGGTGCATGTACCTTGAATTTGGCCTCTCTCTCTTTTTCTTGATTTATTTTACTTGCCCAATTAGCTTAGTTTGCCATCTACAAATTCCACCAAGTTTTGGGCTAAAGTTGGGTCATCCTTTTAATTGATTGGGCTCTATTTTAGTTGTTTGGGCCATGAAAAATTACTATGGTCCAATGTCTTAATTTTATATTACCTTATTTATTTAATTAGGGTTTCTATTCCACTTATTTTGGAATTTAAATACTTACATACATAGATTTAAATATATAACCAAATTAGGTTTTCTTTAATTAAGTTAAAAAAATGTGTTGAGATAATAAAACTAATCTCTTAAATTAGTATATATTTTAAATATTAAATTATTAAATTCTATAACTCTTAGGTTATTCAATTTTCATACCTAATATACAATATTAGGTTATATACTTTCTTTGTAATTCTCTTTATATAATAAATAAATATATACACATTTACAATATATATTTATTTAATCACACGCATACTTCACATAAGTCACTATACACAAAACCACATAAGTCCTTCATAAAAATTTTAAAATCCAAACTCTATTTCAAGTCTAGGTCTTATTATTTAACTTTTATTTAATCATTTAAGATTTTAATAAATATCCAAATTCTCGGGTTGTCACATTCACCCCTTCTTCTAAAAATTTTGTCTCCGAAATTTACTTTACTCCATACACCATTCATACTCAGCCTTACATGCTACCCAATACACCTCTCACAAGAGTAAAAATTTTGAAATTGTGCTGCGGTTATACAGACTATTGTTTGTCGTTTTTGCAAAGGTTTTTCTGGAAATTCATCTGCAAACCGTCATAACTTACGGACATAGTGGGTAATTAGCCCGATATGCCCTGTACTTTTTAAGTCACTACTAAAAAAATGGTCATTTGTAATGGCCAAAATTCATCACAAAAAGTAGGAAAACCATCACAAAAAGTTTACGTGATGGCTTTAAGCATCACAATGGTCGTCTTGTATACGCCCATCATGAAAGATTTTACGTGATGGTTTTGGCAATCACGCAAACGCTTAGTGCTTTTGTGATGATTAATACAATCACATTAACACGTAATCTATTGTGATTGTCAAAGTCATCACACAAAAAATAAGACTTTAGAGATCAAATATAAGTACATGAATATCTATTTACGTATAATTTATTTCACTGTATTAATTGTATTTATATTAATTGTATCAAATGATACTTGTAGGATTCGAACCCTCTCCCATTTGCAAACTAAATAACGAGTATTACCACTACACCAAAGTCTAGATCATGATTATAATTTTAAAACAAAATATAAAAGAAAACATATGTGAATTGACTTACTAAACAAAATTACTTTCACATAAGATTTGGTGATTGCAATGGCAGTCACAAATACTCTATAATGATGATAAAATTAATCACTAAGAGCCATCATATATTTTATTATTTTGTGATGACTTAAAAATTCCATCACAAAATACCTTCTTTTTGTAATTGCAAATAAAAGTCGTCACAAAAAATTATATTTTTTAATGATTGTCACGACCGTCATAAAATATTATTTAGATTATTTCTTACATTAAAATATTAGTGATAGCTTAAATGCAATCACGAAAGGGTATATCTATAAGTGATGACTTAGTGCGTCACAAAAAGAAAATTTATTTTGCGTAAAAAAATTGGTGTGATTGACATGGCCATCACAATTATAATACATTAATGGCAAGATTAGTCATCACTAAGAGCCATAATATATACTATTATTTTGTGATTGCTTAAAAAGTCCATAACAAATTACTATCTTTTGTGATTGTTTTTAAAAACTGTCACAAAATTCCATCACGTATTCTTATTTTTCTAGTAGTGAGTACTGCTAGTCGAATCTGTTTCTCGTCACTGCCACATGCACAAAAATTTACCTCAGTCTTATTAGATTCTCGCACCAAAACAATTTAGTTCAGAAAAATTCTTTAAATGAACACTTAGAGTTTTCATAAACATTAGTCTAGCTGAATCGAATAGCATAGACTCATATCAATAATTCAATTCAATCGAATTATTTAGGTGTAGCCAAACCCCGTTGGCAAATTAAAATTTTAAAATAGTTTAAAAATGACGTCATGATGCCGTATTGTATTAACAGTCCGTTTGAGGATGCCGTCATTATATGACTTTGTCATAACACATCATACAATAGTTGAACGAAGTATTTCTGTATTTACAACTTCATCAACTTTTTATCATCTCTGCACCAGGTTACATGGTACATGAGTGATAAATAAAATATATTTTGATATTTCAAATCATTTGCGTCTAGCTGAAATAAGTAGCATAGACTATACTTTAAACCGTTTCAAAAATGATTACGAGTCTACATATTTATTTTTCAAAAGCACTTGGTGCGTATTTAGCTTGATGTCAAAATTTCGAAGTCTAGCACAGCTAGGAGTTTTGGAAAACTTATGTCTCCTCTAATAATCAGTTGCTTAGTAATCCATCTATTCTTATTATCCTCAATATTCCATTTACACGAAACTATACCCAGTTCGTCAAATCACACTTATGAGTTCATGAACTTGCCATAATCATATGAGTTTAAGAACTTGTCCTAGTCAGACCTTTGGCATCCATTCGCTGAGGGGTTCATAAATATTTTATATAACTATGAATCAAGAATGTCACATAAGTATGAGTTTTAAGAACTCGTACTTAACCTTATATTCTCTACCTATAACCTATCTATCTGTTATACACATGAGAAAGAAATCACCCTCTTAACATGCATATAGCAAATAGCGCGACACAAACATTTCAATGATTATCATTGTCAGAACTAAGTAGTTTTTACACCAAGGACACTTCCCCGCCCACACAAGGAATCATACAACGCAACTACTGACACGAATCATCAATTGAATCCCAACCTAACACTAACTCCCTTCTCAATACGAATTTTATTTAACTCGTATTCATAATCCTTTCATGAATCTGTACCAATTCATAGTACAACTGACACCCAACAACCTTGTTGTTAACTTTGCAATCATTCGCTTGATTCTTCTTCACACTATAACATTATTCGATCACGGGGTGATCTCATCATATATATTACGATTCATTTCTATACTATAATCGTTTTGTTTTACGATCTCCAATCCCTGCACTTCTAGTCTTTTAGACTCGATCTATTCATCATTACTGTTCAACTTTATTATCAGAGTTAGGGAACTCTGTATCTTATAACTTGCCGAGATTCGTCTTTGAATCTTACCAACACACTAACTCTATTTGACTTAGTACTTATCCTAATCCCTGCGGTTATTGGTCTCAGGTATTCCTACCTAAGCTTCATAACCAACAGCTTCGATACCAACTGCGACGGCCCCGAATTCGAGGCCCCGAATCACCGCGGATCTGGTTCGATCATTCTATAAAACTATTACTATTTGTGAAAGATATAAACATAAATTGTTTATACAATATATTACACATAATTCCCCAAGGTCGAGTAACCTTAACTTATACACAATTCATAACTTTTGTAACATATAACATTATTATCAAACTACACTATTAAAAAACTAATCGCGCACATTAACTTTAAGTTGGAACTGTCTTTAACCTTTCCTTGTATCCAACGTATTCGCCTTAATCTATAATGTTTTATCATGATATAGCAAGGGTGGGCATAAGATTGCCCAGCAAGTTTAAATTCAATAATATAACGATATATCATGATTGAAAGAATCTGAATAATAAGCTGGCTATAATTCAACAATATAATTGTGAACTAGTAGGAACAAATTTATGACTGAACAAGTATTATACATGAAAAAATATATCTGAACCAACTAGTAATGAAGGTGATCAGCCTTTCATACCTGACTTATACATGCAATATGTACAGAGTACAATTCATGGCAACCAACAATGATTAACCATAAACTTATCCGAATGAAACAACTCTTAGTAGAGTTAAGTAAAATAAACTTGCCTGAACCGTTGATTACTGCTACGCAATTAATAACGCTTTATCTGAAGACCTAATAATAGTAATATAGATCTCCAATATTAGAATAATATCATCACAATATAATACTATTATATATATATACATAGAATAACCTAAACACATAGCACATAATCTTATCAGTCTATTCAACACATAAAACTTAGCATCAGGTCAGACTATTTAAGTCTAAGTTGAATCCGACAAAATTCTAACATCCCGACGGTCTAGTCGGACAAATCTCGAGTTTAAGTTCAATTAAACTCTGTCTAAACGCTTAACCATTATCTAAAATAATTTATTAACAGTCGAAATATTTTTCGTAAGCTCGTAATAATTTTCAGATAATTATTATCATTTAATAATATTTTTATTCATTGTCTAATATTATTAATCATGTAATAATATTTTACTTGTTTCATAAATAATAAAGGTCTTACACATTTTAAGATATAAATATTTTATATCTCCAAGCTTAAATAATTTATATTCCTTTTTAGAAATATCTTTTACTTTTACTTGCATATTTGAGGTTTAAACATCTAATACATAGCTTTTATATTAAAACTCAACTTACTATATTATTTCTTTAAATTAAATAATAAAAAAAATTCATCAGTTTGTCCGTTCATGAGTCAACACTGACTTTGGCCTCATATACAAATATTTTATCCTGCTTGCACATTTGCTTTATTTTTCGTTTTACAAATATTTGCATTTTTGCTTTATACATTAAATATATATATTCCGTTACGTAAATCTCAACTCAAAAACCACATTTTGAGCACTGAAAATCTCAAAATATCATTTTTATGATTAATACAATTTTAAAAAGGTTTTACGTTCTTCGTTGCACCATAAAATAATTTTATAGGCAATTGTAGTTTTTATTTCACTTAAATATGTAATTTATATTTATTACATATTTTTATTGTTTTATTTATGCCTGAAAAGAAGTTTATCGGCGTAAAATATCATTTATAACCAAATCTTGTCATGTAGGACTTTATTAGATTTATTAATACTTATTATTTCTCCGAAACGCGATTCGAAACGGCGAACGTCAAAGTCGCTCGACGCGCCGACGCTCGGCGTTCGCACAAATTTTAGTTCTGACATGCATGTTTGCTCATTTCTAATTTTCACATCCTAAGTCATATAACAGCGAAATTTTGGGTATGTTATACACCTCATGGCATAGTATTTTAGAAAACTTTTACACCGCGAAAATGGATCACGGAAACTAATCAAAATCGTATATTGAAAGGACGTGAACCACAAAGATGAAGATGACGGCCGTCATGGCAAGGTAGGCGGCATCTTGTGTCTTTGCTAGTCATCTTCTTCCGCCTCTACCGTCGCTTATCAACCTAGCTACTTCGCGATTTTCTCACGCCTTGCTCGTTTATCGAAAAATTCCCAACTTTGGATATGTTATACATGGTATACCCAATTATTTTTAAAAAATATAACCCAATAATTTCGGACCTCTTAGGCAGCCTAAAAATGACCCCAAAAATGTCCACTGCAATGCCTTTCTTCTTTTTTTTCCAGATTTACCTCTTTCGCTAAAAAACTGCCATAACGTTTTCGTTTTAAAACAATTTTAGGCGATTCTTGAGCCCACGCTGAAGCTAACTTTCGAATACAACTATTCCCTACTGATAAGTTTCCAGATTCAACATATCAGCCCGTAAATTTCGTTCAAGTGGATCGCACCGCACTTGTTGGGATGATTTGACTCTACTACTTTGAAATGTCATAACTCTCTCCTCCGAAGTCGGATTTAGTCCGTTTTTTAGTCTATGGAAATCTTATTCAGTGTACTATAACATACCACAAGCCCAGAATTTTTAGAGCAATCTAGCTAACCACGAATTTTCGCTTTAGGGCAAAGCGTGATCCACTAATTTTTTCTCGCTTTAAAAAGCTGCTTTTCATTTTTCTTCTTTCATCAAACTTTTAACACCTAAAATGGTTAGATCTAAACATAACACATCATTTAACATGAAGATCTAAGATTTTTGAGTTTAGAAATATAAGCTCATGATCTTATCAAAAATAACCACAAGGGAATACATTTAAATCTAACTAGATTTTTAGTTTTGAAAATTTTTATACCTTGCTTTGATGCAATCCATCTTCTTCCAAGTAACTTAGGAACCTAGATGGCATGAAGAAGAACTCCTCTTCCTTTCCTTTGGAGACCCACGGCCCTCTCCTCATTTTCTCACCCATTCTCTCTCTCTCTTATATTTTGCCAATCTTGCAAAACTAATGAGACTTGGACACATGGCTTGAGTGTGAAACTAAACTTTGAAAAAAAAAATTGCAACATGTGCTCTTACTCTCCCTTCTTTATCCGGTGCATACACCTTGAATTTGGCCTCTCTCTTTTTTTTTTGATTTATTTTACTTGCCCAATTAGCTAAGTTTGCCATCTACAAATTCCACCAAGTTTTGGGCTAAAGTTGGGCCATCCTTTTAATTGATTGGGCTCTATTTTAATTGTTTGGGCCATGAAAAATTACTATGGTCCAATGTCTTAATTATATATTATCTTATTTATTTAATTAGGGTTTCTATTCCACTTATTTTGGAATTTAAATACTTACATACATAGATTTAAATATATAACCAAATTAGATTTTCTTTAATTAAGTTAAAAAAAATGCGTTGAGATAATAAAATTAATCTCTTAAATTAGTATATATTTTAAATATTAAATTATTAAATTCTATAACCCTTAGGTTATTCAATTTTCATACCTAATATACAATATTAGGTTATATACTTTCTTTGTAATTCTCTTTATATAATAAATAAATATATACACATTTACAATATATATTTATTTAATCACACGCATACTTCACATAAGTCACTATACACAAAACCACATAAGTCCTTCATAAAAATTATAAAATCCAAACTCTATTTCCAGTCTAGGTCTTATTATTTAACCTTTATTTAATCATTTAAGATTTTAATAAATATCCAAATTCTCGGGTTGTCACACTTTCCTCACTCAATACAGCTTTCAAACTCAGATGGCTCCTGATCGGTATCAAATTACCAAGATCAAGAAACAGTCTAACGAGTCTTTCAGAGAGTATGCTCAAAGGTGGAGACGTCTGGCTGCCCAAGTTAGTCCTTCCATGACAAAATCAGAAATGGTCATGACTTTCATAGACATACAAGAAGCTCCCTTCTATGAGAGAGTTTTAGCCGGCATCGTCAAACCATTTTCTGATATGGTCAAACATGGGCAGATGGTTGAGATGGGATTGAAGTCCAGAAAGATTCAAGACCTAGCCAGACTCAAAGTCATTGTTGATCACATCCAACTGAAATTATGGGAACAACCCTTGAGGGTCCATAAAAAGAAAGAAGAAGATGTTTCCCTAATATTACAAGGGCAAAAAGGCAATCAAAACATGCCTATTCAAAGGAGAAACTACACTCCCTTTCCAGCACAGTCTACAAACCCTCCAATACCAAAAGGTGGAGAAGTCAAACGCCCTCGAGTGTTTACACCCTTAGGGGATACCCTCGAGAACATCTTAAATCATCTGACAACACAGAAGAAAATTACACATCTTCTTCCACCAGCTAGCCCTAATGGACGGGGTTTCAATGCTGCTAGGAAATGTGTTTATCATGCCGGGGCACTTGGACATGATACTCAGGATTGTTGGGCTTTGAAACACAAGATCCAGGACCTGATAGACAATAGAGAGATCGTGGTTACCAAACCAGATCAGCCTCACGTACAAGACAACCCTCTTCCTCAACACAAAGAAGAAGAGGTCAACATGATTAATTGGAGCAATAGACAGAGTTCCAATTTCACCGTGATTCTTCCTGCACCATCAAAGACGGTGATGACAGATGGGATTATGCCAAGTTCCATTCACAATGGAACGAAAGATGAAAGCTCTCTGCAAGAAAATTGAATAATTGGCGGGCGAATGACTTATCGGCATCAAGTGACTTCGTCATTAATCGGCCAGAGCATGCCGCCTCCTACCTATTGTCATGAATATTCCTCGTCACTTTCGTAAAATGAAATGTTTGAAGACAAAGTGACAAAGAGAGCAAATGCCAAAGCCCGCTTGGGATTTCGCCAACAAAAGGGAATTCACCTATCCGGGCCAACCTATGGAGGAAATCCTTCATATGTTAATCAATGAAGGAAGGATCAGTTCCCTTTTACCTCCAATCAACCCCCGTTAAGGGCGATACAACTCTGATGGAGTATGTCAATATCACTCCCAGTCTCGTGGTCACAGCACAGAAGAATGCTGGGCACTCCGCCACCTTATTCAAAATCTAATCGACAGTGCTGTCCCACGCTTAGCGGACGACGATACTATGTTATGTGTAATTGAGAATGCAGGCCCTACTAAGTGGAAAAGTGTGGCAGCAGTCATATCCACTGAAACTAATGGGATTAATACATTACTCACAACGCCAATAATTCAACTCAAGGGAGGTAACAATCCTTTGAAAGTGGCCGCTCTCGAGCCAATCAACTTGCCGTATCCTATTGTTAGCTTACACACAATTCTGTGGAATTATGGAGAAGGTGAAGGATCCACCTCACATACAACTGCTACAGTGTCGAAGGAAAATCCATTGTATCTTCCCCAACGGGTGATGAAGCCTACCACCAAATCAAAGGGGAAAATACCCATGGAGAAGATTGAAAAATTCCTCCGCGCTGTGGGTCATAATGAAGCTACGGTGGTTTTATGCTTGAAAGAAGCTCCACAACAAATATCAATTTTGGACTTGGTCCTAACTTCCGAGAATCACCGGAAGGTCTTGTTAAAGGTTTTAGAAGAAGCCTATCTCCCGACATCGGTGGATAGGGAAAAGTTTCAACATCTGGTTGATCACATTTTCAACAACAATGTGATATCCTTCACGGATGAAGACATACCACCCGAAGGGACCGGTCATTTCAAGTCGTTGCACATTGCGGTCTTGTCCTCTGGATATATGGTAGCGGGAGTCTTAATAGATGGAGGTTCCTCTCTGAATATCTGCCCATACGCTACCTTGGTGAAGATGAACATCAATCTCAACCAAATTCGGAGTAGCCATACTATCATCAAAGCTTTTGATGGAGCCCGGTGAAATTCGGTCGGAGTAATTGAGCTGACAATCGAAATTGGTCCTCACACATTCTGTGTATCTTTCCATATGCTCAAGATAGATTCGGGATACAACCTGCTCTTGGGACGACCATGGATTCATATGGCTGGGGCAGTCCCCTTTACTTTTCACCAACAGTTGAAATACATTATCAACAATAGCCTGGTCACAGTCAACGTTGAATCGGAGATTCCTCAGCACGAAGACATGCCATTCATCAATGCAAATGCAGATGTGGAACCGGTCAGTTTTCATGCTTTGGAAATAAGCAACACCCAATACCATGCTATTGGAGCGCCATTGCCCGAACCCAAGATTTCTGCCGAAGTAATGTCGGCTACTCAAGAAATGATGTCGTGGGGTCAGAAGCCTAGACAAGGGTTGGGTAAAGATTGTCAGGGTATTAAGTACCCAATTCGCTTAGCTAGGCAAACTGGAACAGCTGGGCTAGGCTATTTTGCCAGTTCTAGTCACAGGAATCCTCATAAACATCAGCAAATTCCTTCAGCTTCAACCATGTGGCGTTTATCTTCACCTTCAAACTCTGAGTCTGCACAACCTCCTGTAAAGGTGCCAGCCAATGTAATGGCTATGTTATGTCCCAAGCCTGTACCGGTGAAAGGAGAAAGAAGTCTTTGTTCCAAATCCCGCAGTGGAAGAAGAGGAACGTAGAATCAAGCAAGACGTCATACGGATGATGTCCGGTATACGCATCATCTCTCATGATGAACATACCAACAGATACACCCTAGACGATGATTGCCCAGACTTAATGGCCATCATTCGGGACAGGGAGGATGATGACAATCCCTCCATCATCATGCGGTCCACCGGACTTTGCCCTTTCAAGTGGAACATCATTCCTCGCATTGGTCGTCATATAAAGCGGCGTAAACTCTTTACGCCTGTAGATATAATTATCGCTACTTTTTCATGCAAAGATTAGCGGTTTATTTTGCCAAGATATGCTAACACCGTGTATGATCAACACATTTCATATATACTAATTGAAAGCATATTTTGTTTCAGACTCAAATTTAGATGTGCTGTGCATTTGATGATACTTATGCCTCTACCCCACAAGGATTGTACCTTTGATGTAGAGATGAATTCAGCCTTGATGGATATACAGGATGACATTGAGGTGCCTCCAGAAATTCAAGAATGGGTCAAAGACAAACCCAAATCCAACCTTGATCAAATCACTTCTTTCAATCTCGGAACCTTAGAAAGCCCTAAGTTAATCCAGATTGGTTCAGACCTTACCCCCAAACCAACGGAATGACATCGTTACGCTATTAACCCAATTCCAGGATGTGTTTGCATGGTCTCATGAAGACATGGTGGGTTTGTCCACAGACATTGTCCTTCATCGCCTTCCCATTAAAGAGGGATTTAAGCCAGTCAAGTAAAAGCTCAGGAGATTGAAACCTCAATGGAGTTTAAAGGTGAAAGAAGAAATAGTGAAACAATTTCAAGCTGGCATCATAATGGTGTCTACATATCCTGAGTGGATATCCAACATTGTACCCATACCTAAACCTAGAGGGAAGGTGCGAGTTTGCGTGGATTACCGGGACTTGAACAAAGCTTGCTTAAAAGATAGCTTTCCCGTGCCATTTATCCACATTCTCATTGACAATACTACGAAATACGACATGTACTCCTTTGCTGATTGCTTTGCGGGGTATCATCAGATTATGGTTGCTGAGGAAGATCGTGAGAAGACTGCTTTCATCACTTCTTGGGGAACTTTTTGCTATAGACGATTTTCATTCGACCTCATCAATGCCGGAGCCACTTATCAACGAGCTATGATGGCTCTTTTCCACGACTTAATGTATAAAGAGATCGAGATCTACGTGGATGACATCATTATCAAATCCCGGAAGGAGGATGACCATATAGACAATCTCAGAAAGTTGTTCAACAGATTGCGTAAGTACAACTTGAAGTTGAATCAAGCTAAATGCGCCTTTGGTGTTAAATCAGGCAAGTTGCTAGGATTTCTAGTCAGCCACAAAGGGATTGAGTTGGATCCTGCCAAGATCCAAGCCATCATGGAAATGCCTATTCCTCAGATAGAAAAGGAAATACGGGGATTTTTGGGAAGAATCAACTTCATTAGCAGGTTTATCTCCCAACTCACAGCAACCTGTGAGCCAATCTTCAAGCTATTAAGGAAGAACTCCTCCATGAAATGGAATGATGAATGCCAGAATGCCTTCCTTAAAATTAAAGAACAGCTAGTTAAAGCTCCTGTGTTGGTACCACCCAGGGACGATGTTCCCCTGTTTATGTACCTGTCCATAAGTGACAATGCTATGGGCTGCATGCTGGGACAGAAGGACGATAGAGGCTAAGAACGAGCTATCTATTACCTCAAAGAAAAGGTTCAAAGAAGAAGAACACAAGTACACTCTGATCGAAAAGACGTGTTGTGCTTTAGCATGGGGGCTTCCTTGAGGTTACAACATTACCTCCATGGTCACACAACCCATCTCATATCCCGCGTGGATCCTCTCAAGTACGTGCTCAACAAACCTATGTTAAATTGCCGACTGTCCAGATGGCAATTGATCCTACAACAATTTGACATCGTATATGCGACTCAAAAGTCCATCAAAGGTCAAGGAATTGCGGATCAATCGGTCGCCGCACCTTCGGGGGATTTCAAACCCTTGAAACATATTTCCCGATGAAGGAGTAATGACAAAGCAAAGAACACCATCGGTGCGATACGCGCCAATCATGGAAGATGTATTTTGATGGAGTCATTAATATGGAAGGTTCTCGGAGTCGAGCAGCTTCTAGTATCCGCACGCAAGTGACGGATCCCATTGCCGCCAAGTCACAATTTGGCGGCACCAACAATATGGTCGAGTATAAAGGTCATCTCATGGGTGTAGACACTCAAAATTTTCTCAGACATCACATTAATATCATTGCGGAGGATGATTCGCCTTTAAGAGAGAACCCTAAAAGACAATCCAAATCCATACCGGATACTACCGGAAGTTCAACATCAAACCCCGGATCGCAGTCTATGAGTAACCAAATCCAACCTCGGAGATAACCCCGAGACCTGCAGATACAATACCGGAACACACACCGAAGAAGACTGATTAATCTTGAAAATAGCCCCGAGGTATCCAGTCTCAGTCCCAACCATGGGAATAGCCACCAACCTTGGTGATAACCCCAAGGAATGCAGTTTCGGTGATAACCCCGGAAATGCTTGTTTCAAATGCGACCAACTTCAATCTCGGCACTCACAACGAGATACACTGCACCAACCCGATAATAACATCGGGAAGACAGGCACGCCTCAAAGATGACAATGAGGACCTTCAATAATTGCGGCAGTCCAATCTCAAATAAGTCGAGAAATAATGTCCGCTGATCACCTTCAATCCGGCGATAACACTAGTGAGAGGCAACATCGCTATCTCGTCAACACGATGCCACGCCACGCCTCTACGCAACGATGTCCCACAAGGCTAACCAATCTTGAGTGACTATCAGACGGGTAACGGATGAAAGTTGAAGCTTGAAGACCGGAGGGCATCGTCCCATCTTCATGACTTCAAGACAAACTCTAATCCCATGCCATCGTATAACTCTCGACAATGACGGTTCAAAATAGGTCCCAGATACCTCAAACGGATGCTCTGATTGCACCGAGTGGACATTACGATTGCTCGAGTGCACGTGCTGAGAGACGACCCGACCACACAAACCCCGCCAACCCGGGTTGCCTCTGTACACCACTTGACGGCCACCAGTAGGTACACCTTGACTTAGCCCAGCAGTACACCTGCAACTCATATTGCTTATAAATAGAGGGCTTGGGGTGCTGATTTTCTAAGAGAAAAGACGGAAAACCCCGCACAATTTGCTCTCTGCACTCGCCATACAATGTATTTTCCCACTTTTAAACACCTATGAGCTCATATATAGCCTCTTTGTACCCCAAAAAAGCCAAAGTTTACCCACTCTAAAGATATAGAAGCCTTTTTAGCGATAGTCACCGTAAGCCTCCTCACACACTTTAGAGTCTTTCTCTTCATCTTTGCACACCTTCTACACGCCGAGAGTCGTGTTGCTTGCTTTTGCCTTTACTTGGTCCCCCGGTTTCATTCCAGATCTATATATATATATATATATATATATATATATATTGACTAACATTATCGAGTTATGCCTCGATTGAGCCTGAACTTGATGCGGAGCGCGTTTACTTGCTTTTCTATATATATATTTTATATATATGAATCGTGTGTCGAACCTTGTTCGATGAGCCTGACTTGATGCGGATCGCTACTACTTTTTAATATATATATATTAATCGTGTGTCGAACTCGTTCGATGATCCTGATTTTATATCCTATGCATTTATTCGCTTTTATATATATATATATATATATATATATATATATATATATATATATATATATATATATATATATATATACTTATATATATGAACTGTGGTCAAACTATGTTCAATGAGCACGGATTTTACGTCCGGTGCGCGTTTAATGCTTATATATATATATATATATATATATATATATATATTTATTTTCATCTCGCCTGGAGTTTCCTTCATAGCGGTTGACCCTATTTACAGCTTTATTTACGTTTTGTCTCGCCTAGAGTTTCCTCCATGGCGGTTGATAGATTTTAATAGCTTTATTTACATTTCTGATCCCCCATGGAGGTGCTTCGTGGTTGGTAAGCATGTTTGTATATATATATTTACCGCTTTTATATATATACCTACTTACTGCTTTCATACAAATTGCAGCATTCTGTGAGCCTAGGAATCATGTGATCACAGATTCATTTCATTGAATCTAGATTCGGTTCCCGTGATGGACATTTTCAGCTATAAGCAGCTTGTAAATTATTCTGCAGTGTCTGAATTTCCTCAGATGGTTTTCATACCCACGAGGAAGTCGGCATTATTTTTGTATATTATTTTTGTACGGATGCCTCGCATCCGTCAAATAAAATCAATTCAGCCGCTCACTTAATAAAAATGGGGGTGTAAAAGGTCTCAATTTCTATTGAGCATCAGGGTTTGAAAAACCTCTTTTATAAAACATCACTGCCATATTTTGCTAAAAATTGAATTTTTACATAGATTCAAACCCTGTGTATATAGGTTCGAACGAGGCCTCGCACAACTTCCATATAACAGCACATTGACCCACACACACACTCAGATAATAGTTTCTTGAAAAGAGGCGGTCACCGTGGTAACACGGATGTCGGGAGGTGCCTAACACCTTCCCCTCGCATAACCAAGTCCCCGGACCCTAAACGAATCTCGATTTCGCCAACCCGTATATCAGTATCATATCACTGGGTCAACGTGCAAACCTTTTATCGGTTGTGTTGGTACAACCATTTAAAAAACCAACTGGCGACTCTTAACAGTCCCATCGTCGACATCATACATGTCGGACCTTTTTCACTTGTTTTTTCAAATAAATCTCACCTAAAATGAGAACACCAAAGAACAAGTAACGGAAAGGGACATCCAAAAATCCTGACGTCGACAGGTGGCGACTCTGCTGGGGACTCCAGTAAGAGGACTTAAGCCGCTATCACAATCTTTTCAAAACTGTTATCTACTTATGTGTGGATGTTGCATTTATATTTGATGAATGTGTACGAATGCATTTACTTACTTAGTGCTTCACACTATAAACTGCTTTATGATATTAGTGCTTCGCACCATATCTGCTTGTGATGTTAGTGCTTCGCACATGTCATCATTTTCATATGGTGAGACGCGATGTATGTGAATGTATATTGTGTGGTCCCTCCAACAGGAGGCTATCTCGTCGGTGTTTGATTACTGGACTCGTGAGAAGACTAATTCTCCGAGGCTCAGGAAAAGCACCACCCAAATTCGCTCCAGTTGAAAGACCGAATTAACTTCCCGTCAAGTAGATTGCGATGATTTGGGAACCTTCATGCCAAAAACCCGCGAGAGTAGCTTAAGATAGGTCAGCCTCTGATAAACCCAAAACGGAAGAAAGTCTCTTCATGCTCTCATTTCAATTACTTGTAAACACAATTGCTTGTAATTACATTCCATATCTATCTCCCTGTAATGAAAAATATGAAGAAATGTGTCCGCGTACATGTTACAAACAGCTGACATCCGTTTTGCGGGATAAAATTCCTAAAATGTATACATCACATATAACATGTTATTATACACCTCCCCTAAAGACTAAACTATGTAAGTCTTTCGCAGGGAATCAATCGGACCTACCACCTGGTCAAAGTCCAAAAAGGCAACAGGCCTACAGTCAATCATGTCATCATCCGACCAAACTGAACTTAATCAAGTTTCTCGTAAAGAATTTGACGAATTAAGTAAACAAATTACAGATTTGGCTGTTCTACTCAAAGAATTACACCAGTCTACACAGGGTAAGAAAATACCCGTACATGCTGAATCCTCCACACAAGGGGGAGACCCGGTCATTAACATACCGGAACCATAGTTGGATACAACCAACAAAACTCTTGATGCCGCCCATCCCACTGGAGATCTAGACACTGGCGACATCAAAAAGAAAATCCTCCAAATGGAAGAGACCCTTCGCGCTATCAAAGGAATTGGAACACACGGGAGTGTTTCATATGTTGATCTGTGTATTTTTCCTGGTGTTCACTATCCAGAAAAATTTAAAACTCCCGACTTTGAAAAATATGACCAAGTTAGGGTTCCTTACACACGTCTAAAAGTATTTATTGGAGAACTTGGATCCTATGCAGAGGATGAAAAGCTCAGAATGCAATTATTCCAAAAGAGTCTAACTAGAGAAGCCCGTTCGTGGTACACAAGATTAGACAACTCCAAAATCTATAGTTGGGAAGAGCTAGCACATGCCTTCCTCACTCAATACAGTTTTTAAACTCAGATGGCTCCTGATCGATATCAAATTACCAAGATCAAGAAATAGTCTAACGAGTCTTTCAGAGAGTATGCTCAAAGGTGGAGACGTCTGGCTACCCAAGTTAGTCATTCTATGGCAAAATCAAAAATGGTCATGACTTTCATAGACATACAAGAAGCTCCCTTCTATGAGAGAGTTTTAGCCGGCATCGACAAACCATTTTCTGAAATGGTCAAGCATTGGGAGATGGTCAAATGGGGTTGAAGTCGAAAGATTCAAGACCTAGCCAAGACTCAAAAGTCAATATCGATCACATCCAATCTGGAAATTATGGGAACAACCCCCGAAGGGTCCATAAAAAGAAAGAAGAAGATGTTTCCCTGATATTACAAGGGCAAAAAGGCAATCAAAACATGCCTATTCAAAGGAGAAACTACACTCCCTTTCCAGCACAGTCTACAATCCCTCCAATACCAAAAGGTGGAGAAGTCAAATGCCCTCGAGTGTTTACACCCTTAGGAGATACCCTCGAGAACATTCTTAATCTTCTGACAACACAGAAGAAAATTACGCATCTTCTTCCACCAGCCAGCCCTAATGGACGGGGTTTTAATGCTGCTAGGAAATGTACTTATCATGCCGGAGCACCTGGACATGATACTCAGGATTGCTGGGCCTTGAAACACAAGATCCAGGACCTAATAGAAAACGGGTAGATCGTTGCCACCAAACCCGATCAGCCTCATGTTCAAGACAACCCTCTTCCTCAACACAAAGAATAAGAGGTCAACATGATTAATTGGAGCAGTGGACAGAGTTCCAACTTCAGCTTTGATTCTTCCTAAACCATCAAAGATGGTGATGATAGATGGGATTATGCTAAGTTCCAGTTCGCAATGGAACGAAAGATGAAAGCTCTCTGCAAACAAATTGAACAATCATGAATCGGTGACTTATCGATCAAGTGACTCGTCATGCTTAATCGACCAAGAGCACGCCTTTGTCTCCCTACCGATTGTCATGAATATAACCTCGCCACCTTCGAGAAAATGAAATGCCTAAGACAAAGTGATTTAAGAGAACAAATGCCAAAGCTTGCCGGATTTCGCCAACAAAAGGGAATTCACCTATCCGGGCCAACCTATGGAGGAAATTCTTCATATGTTAATCAATGAAGGAAGGATCAGTTCACTTTTACCTCCAATCAACCCCCGTTTGGGACGGTACAACTCTGATGGAGTATGTCAATACCACTCCCGGTCCTCACAGTCGGTCACAACACGTAAGAATGTCAAGCACTCCGCCACCTTATTCAAAATCTAATCGACAGTGGTGTACTGCGCTTGACAGATAACGACACTGTGTTACGTGCAAGTGAGAATGCAGGCCCAACTAAGTGGAAAAGTGTGGTAGTAGTCATATCCACTGAAGATGATGGGATTAATGCCTTACTCACAACGCCAACAATTCAACTCAAAGGAGGAAACAATCCTTTGAAAGTGGCCACTCCCGAGCCAATCAACTTGTCGTGCAGAGCACAATAACCCATTGTTAGGTTGCGCAAAGTTCCATGGAATTATGGAGAAGGTGAAGGATCCACCTCACATACAACTGCTACGGTGTTGAAGGAAAACCCGTTTTATCTCCCCCATCGGGTGATGAAGTCTACCACCAAATCGAAGGGAAAAATACTCATGGAGAAGATTGAGAAATTCCTCCGCGCTGTGGGTCATAACGAAGCTGCGGTGGTTTTAAGCTTGAAAGAAGCTCCACAACAAATATCAATTTTGGACTTGGTCCTAACTTTCGAGAATCACCGGAAGGTCTTGTTAAAGGTTTTGGAAGAAGCCTATCTCCCGACATCAGTGGATAAGGAAAAATTTCAACATATGGTTGATCAAATTTTCAACAACAATGTGATATCCTTCACTGATGATGACATACCGCCCGAAGGGACCGGTCATTGCAAACCGTTACACATTGTGGTCTTGTCTTCCGGATATATGGTAGCTGGAGTCCTAATAGATGGAGGTTCCTCTCTGAATATTTTCCCATACGCTAGCTTGGTGAAGATGAACATCAATCTTAACCGAATTCAAAGTAGCCATACCATCATCAAAGCTTTTGATGGAGCCAGCCGAAATTCGGTCGGAGTAATTGAGCTACCAATCGAAATTGGTCCTCACATATTCTGCATATCTTTCCATGTGCTCAAAATAGATTCGGAATACAACCTGCTCCTGGGACGACCATGGATTCATATGGTCAAGGCGGTCCCTCCATTCTTCACCAACAGTTGAAATACATTATCAACAATAGCCTGGTCACAGTCAACGCCGAACCGGAGATTCCTCAACATGGAGACATGTCATTCATCAATGCCAATGCCGATGTGGAACCAGTCAGTTTTCATGCTTTGGAAATAAGCAACACCCAATACCATGCTATTGGAGCACCATTGCCCGAACCCAAAATTTCCGCCGAGGTAATGTCGGCTACTCAAGAAATGATGTCGTCAGGTCATAAACCGGGACAAGGGTTGGGTAAAGATTGCCAGGGTATCAAATACCCTATTCACTTAACCAAGCAAAGTAGAACAGCTGGACAAGGCTATTCTGCCAGCTCTAGTCACAGGAATCCTCATAAGCATCAGCAGATTCCTTCAGCTTCAACCATGTGGCGTTTAGCTTCGCCTTCAAACTCCGAGTCCACACAACCTCCCGTGAAGGTGCCAGCCAATGTAATGGCTATGTTATGTCCCAAGCCGGTACCGGTGAAGGAGAAAGAAATCTTTGTTCCAAATCCCGCAGTGGAAGAAGAGGAACAAAGAATCAAGTAAGACGTCATACGGATGATGTCCGTTATATGCATCATCGTTCATGATGAAATTACCAATGATACACACCCTGCATTTATGATTGCCCAGACGTAATGGCCATCATTCGGGACAGGGAGGATGATGACAATCCCTCCATCACTGCGGTTCACCCGGGCTTTACCCTTGCCAATTGGAACAGTATTTCTTTCTTTGGTCGACGAGGGTAAAACAGGCAAAACTATTTCTGCCCTGTAGATATAATAACTGCTTACTTTTCATAAGTATTAGCGGCTTTATTTTGCCGATAAGACATGCTAACATTGTGTATGATCAACGCATTTCATATATACTAAGTGAAAGCATATTTTGTTTCAGGACTCTGAATTTAGATGTGCCTGTACTTGGGGATACGATGCCTCTCCTACACAAGGATTGTACCTTTGATGTAGAAATGAATTCGGCCTTGATGAATATACAAGATGACATTGAGGTGCCTCCAGAAATTGAAGAATGGGTCAAAGACAAACCCAAACCCAACCTTGATCAAACAACTTCTTTCAATCTCGGAACCTTAGAAAGCCCTAAGTTAATCAAGATAGGTTCAGACCATACCCCAAACCAACGGAATGATATGGTTACGCTATTAACCCAATTCCAGGATGTGTTTGCATGGTCTCATGAAGACATGGTGGGTTTGTCCACTGACATTGTCCTTCATCGCCTTCCCATTAAAGAGGGATTTAATCCAGTCAAGCAGAAACTCAGGCGATTGAAACCTGAGTGGAGTTTAAAGGTGAAAGAAGAAATAGTGAAACAATTTCAAGCTGGCATCATCATGGTGTCTACATATCCTGAGTGGATATCTAATATTGTGCCAGTGCCTAAACATGGAGGGAAGGTGCGAGTTTGTGTGGATTACCGGGACTTGAACAAAGCTTGCTTAAAAGACAGCTTTCCCGTGCCATTTATCCACATTCTCATTGACAATACTGTGCAATACGACATGTACTCCTTTGCTGATTGCTTTGTGGGGTACCATGAGATCATGGTTGCCGAGGAATATCGTGAGAAGACTGCTTTCATCACTCCTTGGGGAACTTTTTGTTATAGACGGTTGTCATTCGGCCTCATCAATGCCGGAGCAACCTATCAACGAGCTATGATGGCTCTTTTCCACGACTTAATGCATAAAGAGATTGAGACGTACGTGGATGACATCATTGTCAAATTCCGGAAGGAGGATGACCATATAGACCATCTCTGAAAGTTGTTCAACAGGTTGCGTAAGTACAACTTGAAGTTGAATCCAGCTAAATGCGCCTTTGGCGTTAAATCAGGCAAGTTGCTAGGATTTCTAGTCAGACACAAAGGGATTAAGCTGAATCCTGCCAAAATCCAAGCCATCATAGAAATGCCCATTCCTCAAACAGAGAAGGAAATACGGGGATTTTTGGGAAGAATCAACTTCATCAGCAGGTTTATCTCCCAACTCACAGCAACCTGTGTGCCAATCTTCAAACTATTAAGGAAGAACTCCTCCATGAAATGGAATGATGAGTGTCAGAAGGCCTTCCTTACAATCAAGAAACAGCTAGTCAAAGCTCCCATTTTGGTGCCACCCAGGGATGATGTTCCCCTGTTTATGTACCTGTCCATAAGTGACAATGCCATGGGCTGCATGCTGGGACAGAAAAACGATAGAGGGCAAGAACGAGCTATCTATTACCTCAGCAAAAGGTTCAGCAGTAGTGAACACAATGTGAGGTTTGTAATATTCAAGAACGCAATCAAATTGCAAAAATTAAGCGGAAACGTGTAAAAATCAGAGTTTAAAATTTTTACAAACCATATACCTGGATCACCCTTTATGCATAATTATTAATTAAACGAAAAGGATGAATAAGAAACATACCCTTGAAGATCCGAGCTTCCTCAGGTACAAGTTTACCTCCAATCCTTTTCGCATTCAACTTGAATCCACTGGGTTTGGTTCCTTCCTTTGATCAACGTTAGCCACCCAAGTGTTTGGCCACTAGAGGTGATCCACCAAGGAAGAAGAAGGATTTAAGAAGATGGGTGATTGGCTAAACCCTAGTTTTTCTATCTCTATAGAAAAGGAGCGTACTCTCCCAACTATTGGAATTTTTACGTATTCTTGATATCTGATATAAGACTCTTCTTATAAAGATATCAAGTAACCCTATTAAAAATAAGGTATTATTTAATTAAACCCTTTTTAATTAAAGGGGCTCCCTAATCTTATTAGGGATAATTAATTAAACTCCTTTAACTAATTTTCCTTCCTAATCCAATTAGGAATAAATGAGAGTACTTATATTAAATTAATTCCTAAACTCTTTTAGAAATTAAAATAATAATAATAATTATAATAATATTAATAAGACTCTCTTATTAATTTATATTTAATATTTCTAAAATATTAAATAATAATATTTAAGCTATTTAATTTATTCTATCACCATAGATTAAATTAAATATACATAACATATTATTACGATTATGCCATTAACTTCTTAAATAATTATTCTTCCTTTTATGGTGTGACCCTTTAGGTTCTCCATATTAAACCTATTGTGAATAAATCAATTAGAATAATTCTAATCTTATTTAAATAAATAAATTAAACAATTAATTTATTTAAATAAATAATATTTATTCTACAATAGGGATAAGCCTCCCTAGCGATCAATGACTTTCCGTATAATATAGATTTCAACATTAATCATAAAAGAACCTTTGAGTAAATAGTTCTTTGTATAATTCAATCCTTCCACCATACAATGTCCAAATTAAATATAAGACATGGAATTATTTGTCAAGTCTTATTTTATTTAATTATATGTATTTCGACTCTTAAATGCACAACACCAAATAATGCAAATTAGAAACTCCTTTCTAATTTCATTCGCGCTTGCCAAGGACTACTGGGTTGTCATTTATCGAATCACATAGGACATTTCTCTTTTTTATTAGAAGTGGTAGATTCTTTATCGATCATATATTATCTCCATGTATAACTTGTTATACCCAAGCATACCCTTTGATATACCCTAAGGGTCTTAAGGAATAAGTTAAAGTATAACTCATCATACACAAGATACTATGATGATCTCAAGTCCAAGGATTACTTGTACTACTATCACTACAGAATTCCTATCGACAAAAAAGTAAAACTCCATTAGGTATTCCTTAGCGAGCCAATGCTCGATGAACTTATTCTCTAATAAGCACCTACATACTTACTTTAGTGTCTCCACACAAATGATCATGAGATCAATCATCCTCATCCAATGAGCAAGAACGATGTACCAATCTATCCGGATTCACTAATCCCCAATTTAGTAATCCAATGATTGGGAACTATTTTAGTTTTAAGCTTTCTAAGAATTTAGATCTCATTAGAATGATCATCATCATTATTCTAAAAGCATTGCTTAAAACTATGGGTTTATCACATATTATTAAACAAAGATCATGTAGATAATTAAAAGCCTTTAATAAATTAATACTTTTATTAATAAATGAATAAGATTGTTACAAAGTATATGCTTTATCATCAAACATGATTG